>OZ005655.1:78012597-78612597 GCA_963930645.1 Salticus scenicus | reverse complement strand
TTTTTTTTTTCCTTTTACAGATTAAATCTAAATATAATATTCTTTGTTTAATTTGTTTTTCTTTGGAGAATTTTTTGTATGGAATTAACTCATTAACTATTTTTTTTAATTTCATCTTCACATTTAGAAAATACCCAACCGTCACATTTCTACTGCTTTTCCAAAAATTTATTTATTTAAATTTTAACACTTAATTTCACAACTAAAAATGTGAAGGTTACCCTTACAAGGGAGAGTCACCAACCGTTCAAAAGGTATTTATATATACTTTATATCCATTTAAAGGTTTAATTGAGCTGAATGCAAAAATATCCATTGTATGGGCAAATGCGCCCCCTTGCGTGAGTTTTTCTTAATTGAAGTTTGTAAATTACAGACTGTGAAGTTCTGTACTTTGCAAAGTTTTTATCATTAGGAGTCAATTTTGAAATGGATTCTCGTGTTAAATATGACATATTGTGAGGGACTGTGGAAAAACAACATACATATTGAAATTCAAAGAGTAAAGTCTTAAAGTATGTAAAGTATACATACTTAAAGTATATATATGTATACTTAAAGTAAACATACTTTCTCTTAAAGTATGTAAAATATACTGGTTTTACAACAGGAAAGCCACATTGTGCGATGCATACGAAAAGAAATCATTGACGCAATCAGCTTGAAATTGGTTTAAAATCAAAGTATGAGTTTTGGTTATTGCTTTGCGTGAGGAAATATTATTAAAGAAATTTAATACATTATCATTTAGAAATAGGGAGAAATAAAAGTGGAAAAATAAATTTCACATTCTTTAAATTAATAATTCCATTACTACCTAAAATATAATATTTATAATGGAAACAAATGCAAAGTAATAGCTTTATTCGTTGCTATGAAAATTACAATGGCTTTGTTTTATTTTTATTGCTTTTCTTTTAGATATTTTTTTATTTAGTTTACAGTATTTAAATTTAAAGTAGCTACAAAATGATTATTAAACAGTAAAATACTTTACTAATATGTACAGTTATATTTAAAATGAGAATCGATTACAAAACTGATTGTAACGACAGAGACTCTGCAAAGTACATTACAAAAGAGTCTGTAATTTATAAACTTTAATTGAGAAAAACTCACGTTTGGGAGCGCATTTGCCAATAAGATGGGTATTTTCGTTATTAGCTCAGTTAGTCCTTTAAGATGGTATATAACATGCATAAAATGACATGAACAGTTGGTAACCCTCCCTTATTAGTTAATTTTTGCATTTTTAAATTTTAAAAAAAATAAGAAGAAGAAAGAAAATAAGAAAAAAGAAAGAAGACTAGTTGGCATAGGTGGACTCTGCTCATTTCCCCACAATATTTATGGTCTCATAAATTTCTAGTGCAAGACATATTATAATCATGTTAAAAAAAATGAATTTGACCAAAGCTTGATACAGTGACAGAAAGAAATCCCCGCCTAATAGACTATCCATCGTTCACTTCGATATATTTATCTTATTCTAATCTATTAATTTATTTTATCAGGGTCAATTCCGTTGTTTATGTTTCATGCTACTATTTCCAATGCAATAATCCTCAAAATTCATATTTATATGAAAAAATTACAATTTCGCTATGTTGATAAAATCGTAAATTACGAATAATTTACGAAATTTTCCAATTAGAATATTTGTATTCAATCATGTTCAAAAAAATATCATAAATGTAATTTTGAAGTTCTCTAATGTATTTATGATCCTCAAAATGGAAGTTTATGCGCAATTTTGTCTTATTCTGACATGTTAAGTAAATCGTAAATTCCAAATAACTTACGAATTTTTTAAATTGGAAAAATCATAGTCTATGATATTCATGCCAGTAACCTAAATAATATTTCGAAAGTGGTTTGACATCTTTACGGTAAAAATATCCCTCAAAATTGACGTTTATGTGAAATTTTGCTCTATTCCGCCATGTTAAGAAATTCGTAAATTTCCAATAACTTACGAAATTTTTATATTTGAAAATTCATAGTCTTTAATATTCATGCCAGTGTCCTAAATAATATTTCAAAAGTAGTCTGACATCTTTACGATGAAAATATCTCTCAAAATTGACGTTTATGTGAAATTTTGCCCTATACTGCCATGTTAAGAAATTCGTAAATTTCCAGTAACTTGCGAAATTTTCAAAGTAGCATATTTGTAGTTACTGATGTTCATTCCGGCATCAAAACCGATATTTTAAAACTGGTCTGACATTTTTACAGTAAACAATTTTCATTTAATGCACGTTTAAGTGTATTTTTGTCCTATTCTCCATTGTTCAGAAAATCGTAAATTTCTAATAACTTACGAAGTTTTTAAAATCGAATGTTGCAAATGAATAGGGTTCTTGCCAGTGTCGAAAGTAATATTTTAAAACTGATCTGACCTCTCTGCGACAATTTGTTCTTGAGATATCGTGTACACAGACTAACAAACTAACGGACTGACCCACTAACAGACTAACAGACTAACAGACTAACAGACACCCTACACACAGACACTATAGAAATTTTGTTATTTTCGGATTCCTCACACCTGAAAACGTGTAGAAAAGTGAAAAAACCGAGGTCGAAAATTTTCACGATTACCTAAGTTCCCCATACCTATAGTATGATGGGGAACTAAAAACGTAATTTTAGGAAACGAGCATAATTTTAATATTTGTGAATTTTTTGAATGTGAAAGAGAAGTTTAAAAAAAAAAAAAAAAAAAAATCTGAAGTGACTCCACGCGACTTTCCGAACATTGAGCAATTAATGGCTTTATAGATAAAGTACAGTAAGAAGAGTCGTTTAATAAACAAAAATGATAAAATTATAATAGGGAGTTTGGATATTTTTCTCCATATAGTACACGATGCTTAATTTAATGGTACTGAATTTTGAGCCCATAGATCATAATGATAAAGAATTTTTCGTTGTGTCCCTGTAAAAACCTGTAAACGCTAGATTCGCCAAAATGATTATAGTTAGTGCAACAGTGACTTATAATATTCATATAAATTTTCAGCTCAATTGAATAAGGAATTTAGACGCTATCGCATTTTTAAGAATTTGGTCCCATAGGCCATAATCATAAAAAAATTTTGTTTCGGTCCCTGTAAAAAAAACTGTAAGTGCTAAATTCACCAAAATCTGTACAGTTCGTGCAACTGTGACCTATAACATGTGTATAAATTTTTTGCAGAGTTTAATCAGGCATTTAAACGGTATCACACTTTTAACAATTTGGCCCATAGGCCATAATGACAAAGAATTTTTCTTGGTCTCCCTGTAAAAAAAACTATAGGTGCTAGATTCACCAAAATCAATAGGGTTCGTGCTACGGTGACTTACAACATACGTACGAACTTTCAGCTCATTCGAGAAAAGCGTTTAGATGCTATCATGTTCACTCACACACTTACACACATAGATACATTATCGTAAAAATAGTGAAAACGGACTCAGTGGACCTCAAAACGTATAGAAACATCAAAATCTCTAATTCGGATTTTTGACATGATTACAATACTTTCCTTACATATGTATGTTCGGAAAGTAACAATTATGAAATAAGTAATTAAAACAAAAATCATCATCATCATCATAGTATTACATGGACTTTGTTTGTTGGAGAGAATAGTAGGTATCATACGCTGTTAAGACACAAATATGCTCTGTAAAACCAAAATTATATTTATAAAAATATACTTTGAATTTATTATTGTTATACTTGCATGAATATCTCAAAAACCTACGATCCTTTCTTGTCGTGAAAGAGTTTCCGAAAAATAAATATTCATTTTTTTTTTTTGCAATTCTACTAAATTCAAACATTTTTATACGCGTTTATAAAATACCAGATGGTTTGAAACATAAAATATTCCCCAAACCTTTCGTTGTGATTAGGGGTATTTTTTTTTGGTACGTGACCGGAAAAGTCTGGGTAAATCCGACTGAATGGTTTTCTACACGCAGTTTATCATTTTGTGTGTTACGAAAATATTTGAAAAATTTTTTGTTGAAAATTTTTCATTTTATAAAAGGAAATAAAATTTAAATATTAGATATTTCTCCTGTAGATAAAAAAACAATAATAATAATTTCGAAAGTAAAACTAAAAATGTTTTTACTAATGCATAAAATTATAATGAAGCAGACATATACAATTTCAGAAACTTGTCGCACTAATGTTGCATTTTTTTTTTTTTTTACCCTAAAATGTTTAAGTAAATATATCCATTATAAATATACTGTATAGTAAATACTATATTTGTAAATATATGATGTAAAAATTTCAGAAATACAGAGTTGACTATAAGTCTCTGACACATTTTAATATAAAATCAAATATTTCATGAGCGAAAGTGTGGTTTATTAACAATGTTTCTCGCAATAAAAGAATTTGTTTAAGAAAAAAAAAAAATAGTTTCAAATTTTGCAAATAGATGGCGTTGTACCAAAAAGATCAATAAAAGGTAAAAAGCGCAAGTCAAAGCATTTATTGAATTGAGTTAGATTATGGTTTGGAATGTTTTCAGTTTTAATGGGCGCGAGTATGAATTTCATAAAATGAATGCTTTTTGTTTGCCAAGCCCTTTTTTCCCCTTGCTGTTTTAAGGTGCGTCGTCATCTATGTGCTTAACTTTAAACTTCTTTTTTCATTCTCTTAAACAGTGTTTTTCATTGTAAAAAAACTTTTGTGGTATAATACAAACCGCACTCTCGTTCGTCCATTATTTGATGTAATAATAAAGTTTAAAATGCATCAATCAGCAACTTTTTGTACACCCTGCGTTTTTCAATAACGCAAAAACCTGTAGAAAGATTGACTATATCTTTAAAAGTAAAATTTATCCTTAATTTAAGAAATCTTTTCAATATGCAACCTACAATAACCTACCAAGAATCTACCAGATAAGTCTTGTATTTTACATAATCTTTCCAAATCAAAAATCTTTTAGAATCCCATTATGTAAAAGTTTCAAAGTAAAATTTTTTCTGCGATTTTTGTTTACTGTTAAATAAAATTCGAAACACAATTAAAAAAATCTGGAGTGACTCCACTCGACTTTCCGAACAATGAGTAATTAACAGTTTTGTAGATAAAATAAGAGGAATTGTTAAATAAACAAAAGAGAAAACCATAATAGAGTGTTTGAGTATTTTTCTCCATCTATTACACGATGTTTTATTTAACGCTACTGAACTTTGAGCCAATAGATCATAATGATAAAGAATTTTTCGTTGTGTCCCTGTAAAAACCTATAAATGCTAGATTCACCAAAATGCATATAGTTAGTGCAACAGTGATTTATAATACTCATATAAATTTTCAGCTCAATTGAATAAGGCGTTTAGATGCTATCGTACTTTTAAAAATCTGGTGTGTAACAGCCACACGACTTCCATTACCCAGTACTACACACATTATAAACATTTTATATACATTTTTTATTTAAATTAGTAACAAAATTGCTCTATCCGTCAAATGAGTTATTTAAAATAATAATTAGAAAAATAATAATTGGCGGACCTGAAATTGAGCAATTTATACAGGACGCCTATTAATTTTCCTGAACTCACCAACTGTACCATTCGAAAGGACATTTAATAGAGTGTTTATATAGCATATTTGAAGAAAATCGTTAGAGCCGTTTTTGAGATACGGACTTATGGTCCCACTTCCGGTTTCCGATGTCCCACTTCCGGTTAAACTCAATTATTGACAGGAAAACAATAATTACATACAAAAGCATATTTAAAAGTGAGTTAAAATGGCGAGTTTGAAAAAATCCGTACAACCGTTTTTAAAGGAACGCCTCTGCGAGGTCTGAAATTGAGCTATTTATACAGGACGCCTATCAATTTTCCTGAACTAACCAACTATATCATTCGAAAGGACATCTAATAGAGTGTTTATATACCAAGTTTGAAGAAAATCGTTAGAGCCGTTTTTGAGATACGGACTTCCGGTCCCACTTCCGGTTTCTGATGTCCCACTTCCGGTTTTTCAATTTTAACCAAAATTTGGAAATTTCATCTGTACACCAGACGTATTTCAATTCTAAAGTTTCGTAGCTCTATCTTTATTAGTTTCTGAGCTATAATAGCCAGAAGATTCTCCACATACATACACACACACACACATACATAAACACTGACCAATTGCCAAAAACCACTTTTTTGGACTCAGAGGACCTTAAAACGTGTAAATCAGGTGAAAACCCGATATCGAATTTTCAGACCGAATACAATACTTCCATTACCCTACGGTAGTAGGGTAATGGAAGTAAAAATTTAGTCCCATAGGCCATAATGATAAAGAATTTTTCTTTGTGTCCCTGTAAAAAAAACTGTAAGTGCTAGATTCACCAAAATCTATACAGTTGGTTCAACTGTGATCTATAACATGTGTAAAAATTTTTTGCTCCGATTAATAAGGCGTTTAGACGTTATCACACTTTTAAAAATTTGGCCCCATAGGCATAATGATAAAGAATTTTTCTTTGTGTCCCTGTAAAAAGACTATAAGTGCTATATTCTCCAAAATCTATACAGATTGAGTATTTGTGACTTATAATATGTGTATAAGTTTTTTGCTCAATTGAATAAGGCGTTTAGATTCTATCGCACTTTTAAGATTTTGCTCCCATAGGCCATAATGATAAAGAATTTTTCTTTGTGTCCCTGTAAAAAAACTATAAGTGCTAGATTCACCAAAATCTATAGGATTCGTACTATGGTGACTTACAATATACGTGCCAACTTTCAGGTTATTCGAACAAAGCGTTTAGACGCTAGCGTGTTCACTCACAGACATACACACATACATACACACATACACACATACACACACACATACATACATCATCACAAAAATAGTGAAAACGGACTCATTGGACCTCGAAACGTATAGAAACATCAAAATCTCAAATTCGGATTTTTGACATGATTGCAATACTTTCCTCACTATAGTGTTCCGAAAGTAATAAATATTTTTGGATCGTATTTTATAATTAAAAATGTCTAACAAGATATATATTTTTTTTAATTACTTCTTTTTTTTTTTATATGTTTATTATTTCTATGCTCGACTCGGATTCTGAAAAAATTCTCTTAATATATCCTTAAAAAAAAATGAGAGAGAGACAGAGATCTGAATTAGAAAAAAATAGACTTTAATAGATAATCATCTAAAATTAAAACAAAAAAGGTCATTATTATTTTTAACTATTTTAAAAGTTACATACAGTATTTAAAATGATATTTGTAATGACTAAAAATAAATTTTCTATTTAAAACTAGTTAAAGTGTACATTGCCTAACAGTTAATACTTGAACATTTTTTACATAGATAGTGTCAAATGCCCAAGAGATTAATTGAATACAAAGGCTTATTAATAACTCTAGCCATGATTTATTTTAAAATATGAATTTAGACATGGCTAAACCGTGTCTTTTGGCATGTTTATTAATTAATCACGATGTTTATCAAGGAGTGAGCTAGATTAATTAATTAGCTTTTAAAATTTTGTCTTACAGCTTGACTTTTTAATGCGGTGTGAAAAGATTTAAAATTTTCTTTTAATATGTAAAATATTTGTTTTTAATTTATAATATTAATTTTTAAAAGATTTACAAGTTAATAATTTTATTTCTTTCAAAAAGTATTTTGTAATTACTTTTTTATTAAAAAATACTGAAAAACATCGGATTATTCAAAATAAAGCCATCATAAATGTTGTATGAAACCTTTATTGTACAAGTATAACGACTTTTGAATTATGGTATTTTTTTTTTCTTAATACTATTTAAATACTGAGAATATTTAAAGGAACCTTTATTATACGATTTTTGGGTTATGCAAAAAAATATGGTGCGAAATCATTTTTAACACTTTCCAACAAGGTTGAAAAGGGTTAATGACTTCGGTTTGTCTGTCTGTCTGTCCGCGCTCTAAATCCCGTAAATATTCTTGGAATTTCTTCAAAATGATATGCGTAATTCAAGTTCACTATCGGATGTTCCATATTGAAAATGGAGTGAATACCTCTACTGGTTTGTGTACAGGGACACCCAATAGTATTCCAAAGCATTGTGTTCTATTAGAGGTGTTTTTATGAACTATATTTTAAATCCTTTATTTAACAAAAATTTTAATGATATTGAAATATGTATTCAAGTTCAGTATCGGATGTTTGCTGTAGACAATGGAGTAAATACCACCACTGGTTTGTGTGCAAGGACGCCCGAAATTATGCCAAAGCATTTATTCTATGAAAGGTATTTCTATAAACCAAATTTTCATAACTTTACGTTGAACAAATCTTAATAAAATTGAAATATGTTATTCATATGCACAAAAGAATGTTTTCTATAGATTGTAGTATGATTAGCATTAGATTTAAAGGGTCACACGAAAATATTCAGTCACACCGAGGGCTTTTATTGGAAATTTGCTGGAATTGAATTTTCTTTTACAGTAAGCGATTTAACACTTTTTAACATTTTTTTTTTAGTGTAAATATGTTTTCAGTTTGTGTATTTAACTGTCTGACTGTCTATCTGTGCATCTACCCGCCCCCAGCGTCCGTATATATTTTCAGAATTAAATATATATATATATATATATATATGTTATTCAGATTCAATATGAAATGTTCCCTATTTTAAATGGCATTAATAGGTCCTGTGCAGCTGGTTTGTTTACAGGGATACCCACAAAAATACCAATGCAATGCATTTTAGTACAGTCATTTTTCTAAATTACATTTAAAGAACTTTCTATTTTTAAAATCATAAAGATATTGAAATTTATTGTGAATATGTTAAAATAATATTTTGTATAGAAGATGATTTTGTTATCCTCTAGATTTACAGTGCCATACGAAAATATTCAGATACATTAAGGACTGTAATTAGAATATCAGGGCTACGTTTTCGTTGCTGTCAAGAATCTTTAACACTTTCTAACAATGTTTAAGAATGATTAGGAAATCAATTAGTCTATTTCAGTATGCCTTTCAGAGCTACTATTTGTCCGTTTCGTCATTACGCATTTTCAATGCGTAATGAAAGTTTAGCATTGAAAGTGATACGATACAACAATTACATATGATGGGAAAGTGTTAATAATCAATACGTACCGCATGATTGTTATAAAAAACATTAAGAAAAGCGGATGGAAGCAGAACTGATTACAATGTTATTGGACTTAGAAAAAACCCCGCTACTATTCATAGGGTAAACGGTCGAGCACAAAGGAATTTTTTCTAATTATCCGGAAGAATCTCTCACTTTCACTTTCTGTTTTTAAACATTTAATGATTTAATCTCTAACAACGACAGCTTGTGAATTTATTTGGCAGCATTTTTAAAACTTAAATAATTATAATTAATATTAAATTTTTCGAAATATATTTAAGCTGCAGATGATTTAATAAATACAGCTGGCGAATTCATTTCTATTATTATGTATCTCAACAATTAATAAATCTAGCTAGATTTTTCCTACCCCCACCATAAAGTAAAACATACGTGCGTGATACTGATTGATGTGAAAACGAATTACATGCATTCTCAGATTCATGCACAGTGAGGTAGGGGTGTCCAGTGATTTTTTTTTTTTTTTTTTTTTTTTTTTTTTTTTCATTTGCGCGAAGCGTACATACGTGCGTGATACTGATTGTTGCGAAAACGAATTACATGTGTTCTCAGATTCATGCGCAGCGGTGTAGGGGTGGGTGTCTAGTGATTTTTTTTTTCTTTTTCATGTGCACGAAGCATGCATACGGGCGTGATACAACACAAGTTTTACATGTTTTCCCATTACAGCTTTCGTTTTCTATTTCATTACTTTCAGTGGAAAGATCTAAATACATAACGGGGGTTTCAGGTAGCAGGAGACATTTGCATGTCAAAGGGCAATTGGTACTTTTTTAAAGTGGGGGAAAGGTAAGTGAGTGCAGTTGATAGTCGCCCTTAGGCTTAATTATCTTGCTCTATTTTCTTTTTTATTTCATTTTGCACGCGCGTTTTTTATTTCCTAAATTAAATATTATTTAAAATTAAAAATTTTGATAATGACATCATTTTGTCATAACCTAAGCAAATTTAATATTTCTTTTTTTATTCGCGTGAATGTAGCTAGGCGTAGGCCAGAGAACGAACGAATCCTCGCCCAGTCCTTCAAACAGAAAACAAAAGGGGAATAAATCCCTTTCGCGTCACCTTTTTTCCCTATACTTGAAGTTGTAAATTTTCCTAAGTTCGTTAACATTATGATCAGTTCTGCCTCCATCCGCTTGTAACGTTATGATCGTTGAAAGAAACTATTGTTAAAGTGGTTGTTGTTTTGCATCGAAAAATGTTTTTGATTCATTTTTAAATTCCATAAGCGACTACAATTATTCCGAAAAACTATTGTTGTATCAATTACCGTGTTATGCAGAGAAATGCTATTGATTAATTGTTAAGTAAATCGCTATGATTATTGAAAGAATTAATTCCTGTAGAAATTATTGTGTTGTAATGAAAAATATTATTTGTTCATTTCTAAATATTATAGAACCACTTTGTTTACTGAAACAAATCATTGTTGTAACAGTTGTTGTGTTATGGGGAAAATCATGTTACTGATTTAATTTCTGTATTATAGAGAATCACAACAATGATTGGAAAAACCATTTGAAAAAGTACTTAGTTTATAAAAGTCTTATGTTGTGCAGAAACTCTTTCGCTTCTTCATTTCTATATGCTATTTTTCTAAAATCAAAAATAAACATAGATTTAATAATTGTAAGGAGGAAAGGCTAATGTCTCACTATTTTATTTTTAAGAATGAGGTAAAGCCCTAAAATATATATTATTAAGACCATTTTAGGTCTGTATTTTATAAATAAATACAAAATGCAGATGAAATCATACACTATTTATAATATCAAAACTTTTCAGTAAAATAATAATTATTTAACCAATATTTTCCATTCATATTACCATGTATCTAAAAAACGATAGACATACATTTCAATTAATTTAGACGTTTTTTATGTGTCTGGTAATGTAATTTAATCATTTAGGCCACTGTTTCAAAATCAGGTTAAATTACCATGACAGAGTTGGTAAATTGAAGAGAAAGTTGAAGGACTGTCGTTCAAAAGAACGTATTCTAACCTAGGAAAATTTAGCAAAAGTAAATGGCTTCTAATTTAATTTTCCCTGATATCTTAAGTGATAGTTGACAGGTTTTCACAGAACGCAACTTAGATTTTCCACATATAAATTTTATTTGAAGTGGATTTATTTTCGTTTAGTTTTCTTATACATTGCTTCGTTTAAAAAAACTTTATTATAGCTATTTTATGTATTGAAATTTCTTTGTATTTCCTTTGTAAGCTGATGTTTATAAATATGTAAGATAAGGTCATTTTTACCTAATTGAGACGTGATTACTGACAAGTTGATCGCATTTTAGATATATTTGACAGTTTAGTGAATAATGAAAAAAAAAAAATAGAAAAAATGGTTAAATATTTTAATCTGAGTTCTAAACTTGTGTATCAGTTGTTTTCTTTATAAGAAATTAAATTATTTTTTCCGATACAAGAAAAAATATATCCGTGTCACATTTGGAATAATTTTGTTGCATTTACGGTACCTAAAATCTAAATGTCATATTCAGAAAACATGAATACAATAACGCATTTAGGCACTTCAGTTAAACATTCTTCAAAGGTTTTCCAAGCTATTTATTTGTCTTGGATGCATTATGATTTGATAAAACGATTTTTAATTAGCAGTTTTAAAACGTTTCAGTCGGATTTGTTGTGCAAACATGTTAAGATTCTGTTCGGGGTGTAGATGGTTCTAGGAATCTTTTAAAATATCCATTAATGGTTTACAAAAATGTGGAAATTTTATTCTTGATATCTTTATCTAATGTAAGGTTTGTTAAACAGATGCATCACATATTATTAAATATTTTCTATTACAGACTATATTGTATTCACTTTTAACTTTTGATCTATCAGAACAATAAGCATTAGTACAGAAGTCTTCTTTATTCATTATTAAATTATCATTAGCAGTATTATCAGAATTGGTAGAAAAGTTTTTATTAGTCATCACAATTTTATTATCGGAACAGTCATTAGTCATTAACAAATATTAAATAATTTAATAGACGTATTTTCTCTGTTCATTGGATGACAATTTATAAAAGACATGTTTTCAGAAAGAATTTAAACTGGGTAATTCAACATCAATATCTGTATTCTCGTAATCTTTTATATTGAAGTGGTTTTCTTTATTTAATACCTGCCAAAAAAGAATTTATCCACCTTTCACGACCTAACTACTTTTATTTGGCGAGAAATTCTTTACAGTGCTGAAAAAATAATTCATGATACCGACATAATTATTATCACGATATTGTTTTATTGCATCATTTTATTATTACAAATACCCTAGATTATTTTAATGTGCCATGTAATATGTATGCATCTAACCCTGGTGGAGAGACCTCAAATGATGAGACTTCCAAATATGTGCATGAACTGCTCCTCCCACCCACAAAAAATATTTTCAAATTATTATTATTATTATCAACATTATTATTATTATCCTCAATTATCTGTGTTGCTTAATTATCTGTGTTGCCTCAATTATCTGTGTTGTCACTGGAAATTTCCATGCACGAAATTCACCAATACGCATCTGAATTTTATATAGGTGTGTTGTCTCTTTGAAATAAAAAAGAATGTCAGAAATGGCATCTTGTGCTTGTTTTGTTTTGTTTTTAATCTGACACGCCAAGTGTAAAGAGACTACAAGTTACATAGTAAATATCAATCTTCTTGATGAGTATAATCATATCTCCTATTTTCACATAACACTTTTGTATTACCCTGTATACTGACAAAGAATTTTTATAATTACCTATAAAAAATTCGTATATATATATATATATATATATATATACATTTATATATATATTCTAACTTATATCTAAGTTCAATAAATCGTATAGAAAATGCATAAAATCGCCATACGGGAAAGTAATTTGAGGTAAATACTTCTCATGATACATTTTTTATTTAAACAGAAAATCATAAATTTGATTCAAATTCTGCTGATATATACTTCTATACATAAATATCACAGACACGCACACACACACACACACACAGGCAAAATTTTCTGAAGTCATTTTCGGCTTTCATGGGGTGTGAAACGTGAAGATATCGCAAAATTTTTCGATTCCGACAAATTTACAGACAAAACTATGATTTTATTAATATAGACTAAGGTATTTCATATTTCTTCATATGTTTATTAGATATAAAAACATCAAATGTCAATAATTGAAATTTAAATTGTATTTATGAGAGTATATGAAATTTAACTTTTCAATGTACATCATTCTTTTTACAGGATTTTCCTTGTCTGAAATTGATAATGATGTAAATAAAAAAGAAGTTTTAAAAATGCAAATAAATTCGCTGTTATAAAATTATTTTTTCATACAATACTTTAAGATTATAATTCTAATAAATACTTAAATTTAATTTTGATATTTTTTTTACGTTTTTTCACATATTTTCATTGGGATTAGAATAATTAAAAAAATATTTTTAAATTTGTCCTCATCGTCATTTGTCATGTTTTGTCTTTAAATTTATAATTTATCGTTAATTACAAAAACTTTTTAATGTACTATCTTAATTGCTGAAATATATAATTAACGCTCATAACGCCTTTCCAAAGTTTTTCGAGCACTTATTTTAAAAGTTGTTATAGTTAAAATTCCTTATCACAGGATTACAGTGTTTTAAATTCGAAATATTCTTTTTCACTTATAATTTTATAGCTTGCAAATGTGATTATTTTAATAATTAATTAAACTATTTTTTCCATTAAACGATTATCTTAATCTATTTCATTTCAAAATTATTAAACCACGTTCATGTTTATACAATGTGAAAAGCCAGAAATACTTAAAAAACAAATGTCCTTTTAAAAAAATCTCACTACCAAAATTATATCTTCCTATCTCTCAAACTCTTTTATGTGATTTTTAGTGTAAATTAATTTTCTAGACCAAATTTAATGTTGTGTAAAACTAAAATAAAGCGTTACATATTTCTTTTTGTTTAATTTTGCTTTATCTAAATTTTACATTTTTGTATATTACTTTACAAGTGTTGAAAAATCTCTAAAACAAGTAAAATAATCTGGTACGTCAATAACTCGACTTCTTCTTACCCTGAAATTTAATACTATTAATACAGATTGCAGATTAAAGAGTAAGATAACGAGTACTGTTATGTAAACCTATGCTAAAACAATTCAATTTAATCTTCGTAACAGATTTATTTGACAAATAATTCTATGTGGTGGGGGATGAGGGGGGGGGGCTACCGTCCACCTCAACCCCCCATTTCATTATTGTACCTGCATTTATACTAAATTCAAATCTGTTATTAAATTCAAAAGTTCACCTAAAATTATTCATACAACTTTCAAACGCAACATTCCTTGAAAATTATTAATATTGATCAAATTCTTCTAGTAGCAAACGTATTAACTACAAAATACAACATTTGGATCGCCTGAAATTATTTGTTTTTAATTTATTCTCTAAGAGACACAAAGATCAAACGTTAAAAACCTAACTTCAGTGTTCAGGAGATTTTAAAACGTGTAAATATACAAAAGACCAAGCAATGAATTTTTAACTTAAATACCTTATTTACCATGTGGATATGATAATTAATTTCAATTTCTGAGCAGCTTTACTGGATATAGTAAAATATTATAACAAAGCACTTACACCAACAATAAAAAAGAATGTTATAGCTTAAATACTGGCAACCCATATCTTCTCACGGTTACGTATACACCAGATGGTGCAAATAAGTATAATCCTATATTAATAACACACGGAAAAACCTGAAATACACTTCCATCAATTTTCAAGTATTGCCGCCCTCTAATCTAGTTCTTTTGTGTAGCACTGTAAACGTACAGTGAAAAATTTCCATACCATATTCTACGTGAAACAGACTTTTACGCATGTGAAAAATACATATTCGTTTCAATTTGTTTAGTACAATCTATAGATATTTAAACTCTACTTACCTGCAATTTCCCCCATAGATGTATGTATTTGAATTCCCTTGGGTGTCCCTGAACATGAACCTTTTGCTTGACCTTCACGAAACGTTTAGTGTAGTCTCCCTCTATGATGCACATATAAAATATTAAGTTTGGAATGTCTGCTGTCATTCGTTCTTGAGATATTCTGATAACAGACACACACACAGATAGACAAGCAGACATTTTTTTTAAATATTACTAATGCTTTTCTCGGATAAAAATATACATCTTATTGCTTGTATGTAAATGTTTACTAATTTTATTGTTAAGATTTTGAAAGATTACATAGTTTTAAATAGTATGTTAAATTAGAAAAGAAGGAAAAAAATAATTAAAAATAATTCACAAAATCATAAAAGGTATTTTTATTTATTTTGATTATGTATATAAATGTGTCTGTATGCAATGTAAGTATACAATTATTAATATAACGCAGTTTTGTAAGTGTGTTAATTTTAACACAATGTTTGTTCTGTTTAAATATTCTTAAAAGAATTCTATGTAATGTAAAATTAAAATTTTCAGAAGATTCCAATTTATTAAGTTCAGTCTTTCTTTTGACGCTAATACTTAAAGTAAACTGTAAACAAATCCTAGATAAACACAAATTTAATTTATTAAGTTTAACTCAAAATAATAATACTAACAACAAACGGAAAGGTATTTCATAATTATATTCTATTCCACTGAAGAGTTGGATTTATTTCAAGCGTATACTTTAAAATACTTTCGTGTGCCCTACCCCGTGAATTTTCTGAAATCTTTAAAACTATTCACTTAGATAAAGTTGTGGTTTTAAGTTATTTGATTTTGTTGCAAATTAGATTATAAAGGAATTAAGGTGAGATTTCAAACAGTTCCATCGCCAAACAGCGAAATGCAAGGAATTACCTTAAAAAGATTTTAGTACTGACTACATTAGAAAAAGGGAAAATTCTTTAGCATGTGCAATCTAATTTCATTTACAGTAGAATTGGGTTTTCCAGGAATTACTAATTTATTATTCAAAATGAAACTATTAATATAACATTTCTTCGAAATAGCACTTTTTTTTCTTTGTAACTATTCAAATGATTTGATTTCATAAATTGTATTGTTAGATTAAAAGCAAAATGCAATTTTAAAATATATAGAAATTGTAGAAAACGAATTATATGTTTCTACATAATATGTTTCTACATATGTATTATTCACCTTTTTTACATCGAGAGGAAAATAAAATTTAGTTTAAAAGAAAGATTTATTACTGTTTTTTGCGCTGAAAATATAAAAAATGGCGAAAAATTAAACTGCTTATATTTTAGCTTATAAACTAACTCGCATTGCATAAACAACGTCCCTATTTCAAAAATAATGTTTCATCTTTCGCACTTACTCATTCCCACAAGACATATAATATATATATATATATATATATATATATATATATATATATAATCCATTTAATAATAGAAAAGAATGAGAACGAATAATAGTCAGTCAAATAAGTCACCACAGAAACATACACAAGCCAAACAAAGTAGCTAGTTACCTTAAATTGATTTAAATTTTAAGATTAATAATATGAATTACTTTAATTTATTAGGCTACAATACCTGATGAAATATAATATAGGACCGTGTATTTTGATGCTGAAGAAAAGAAGGATTACTTTAGGCTAGTATTTTAAGGGGAAATAATAGAACTTTTATTAATAAAAAGAACCTTTTTATTTTGAGTTGAGCAAAATAACTTCGGACTAAAGCAAAATAACATTGAATTTTAACTGAAAAGTTCAAAATGCTATAAGCCGTTTTCAAGTACTATCCCCATAGCATTGAGCAAAGAAATGTAGGTTTTCTGTATTTGATAAGCATTTTAGCAAAATATCAAGTGATAGCACGAACCTACATGAAAAAATTACCTTGAAATGAAATAAATTAAATAAAGACAGAATTTATCCTGAATGTTTGAAATATTTTCCAGACAAAAGAAAAACATAACTTGAACCGTCAAGAAAAAATAAAATCATGATGTATTAAACGCTTTATACTTCAAAAGTGTTTTAAGTTCCTAAATCTATTTTTTTTTTTTATATGCTCTTTGCCATAAAAAAAATAAATAAATGAATGAATAAAATAATAAGCAGGAAGTCCAAGATTGAAATGCAAGATTGAAGAACAACTAATTTTACATTATATGATTTTCTGGCCACATGCATTAAATATCGTCTAGAATTTAATTAATAGACATTATAATTGTTTAAACTGCTGTAGTATTCCAACTGCTTAGTACCTTATCTGCTTAGTTTTTGTCGTCCACTCTTCTGTACAGTTAGTTAGCTTATCCTTCTGTTTGGACCCTGAAAGTGAGTATAACATGTTTCGGAGAATCATATACGATCCCCTCGGACTTCGGGAATTCCACTGCTCCGTCTTCTGCAAAGAACCCTTGTAAAGAACCTTTTAGATTGAGCTGTGAAACTCCATGAATTGTGTCTGGTGTCAAGACAGCGGAAAGCTACTCTGTTGAAACCCGTGCTAGCCCGGGGCGGGGGGGGGGGGGAAAGGGTGCATCCCTAAAGAAATTATAAAATGTAATCATATTGCACAAAAAATAAATTTAATTCACAAGAAACATGCTTAAAATACATGGTTATTTGGGATTTATGATTAATTATGATATTTGTGCAGACACAGACGCATGTGTGCAATGTTATACGACTCAATAAAAGTTCCCTCTCCTAACAGCCTTTTTTCGCATTTTTTTTCTATTAAGCCACCCTATAATGCGTGTTCCAATTGGACTCTGTTTATATTGGGGCTGGCTTTCACGTACATATCAAAGTAACCCAAGTACTGGGTTCCGGTGGTACTCGGATATCCTCTACAAATTTCCGATAATCCTGGGCGTCAGTATGTGAGAGAAATCGTGTTGATAACTTCAAGTTTAAATTGGGTCTGCTATGAGGACCAAATGGAGCACACTAGGCGTGGGACGGTTAATGGTGGGATTTCGTGCCATTTACAATTTGGTTCTAAAATTTGTTGGCGTTGGTTTCCTTTATTTGTAAAATTTGTTATTACGCGAAGGTTTTTTTTTTTTTTTTTCCATTTTTTTAAATCTATATTTAAGGTGTGATTGTCCAAATATGAAAAGTGTTTTATTTTTTATAAACCACTCACAAAAGAATTATACAGTAAACTCTCGATTATCAGCGAGCAGATTATTTGCGATTTCCATTTTTCTTGGCATCTTTGCTATTACAAATCATGATGTATTTAAAAACTAATAATTTATACAATAAGATTTACGTACAATTAAAATTCGTAGAAAATAAAATTAATTATCAGCTAACGCAAGGAAAAACAAATGACAAAAATAGAATTAATTTTGATTTTGATTTTAGTAAACTTCTAAATACTCTTAAAAAATGTGTAATTTTATTATCCAAAAATAAAATAAAATAAATAAATAAATAATAATTAAATTAAATTAAACTAAATTTTGAACGGTTGTTCTCTTTAAAAAAGTGAATTTATGAAATTCAAAAATACAGCATTTTTAATAGATTTTCAAAATATTACATCTTGAAAATTCAACAGTACATCTTGTTTTGCAAAAGCAATCAGCTTGTTTTTGCCAGTAACACGTGCTTATACACCTGAAAAAGAAAGGTCACGTCGTTTCGAAACCGATATTGCTTTCTTTAATTTTATGGTGTGCGAAGAAGTTTTTAAGTTTAAACATTTTTATCGTGTTCAGGTAATAGAGTTACAAGTAGTAGTTAAAATTACTTTTCTAAAACTAATTTAAAATTTTGTTCTTGTATCATTACTGAAGTTTGTAAAATACTCAAATAATTTTATTCATACAAATTTTTTGTAACAATTATTATTTTTAATCTATGTCCTAATAGTATAATGCACTTTTAATTAAAAACTCCCATTAAGAAATGCCTCATCAGTGGCCGCGAAATTTTGGTTTCAAACCTGGTAGGCGGGTGATGAAGGGCTCAAAACCAAGTCGCGCTCGGCGGCCTAACCCTTGGGAAATTCCATAGTTTCTTCCAAAAGACATGTAAATACGCGCTATGACCACTTAGAAAGACTCCCATCTCGACGCAGGTATTCCATACAAGCCTAGATCCAATCGGCCTAAAATCCTACATCAAAACACAACGCAACATTCTTTAAAAAACATGTTTATGTAAATTTCAGTTTAAAATTGCTAATTGATTAAAATTTTAATAAAATATAGTTGATTTTAGAAAAAAATTTATTATTCGCTTTAAAATATGTTAATTTTAATGTATAATATTTTATAATCATGTTTTTTTTTTTTTATTATTATTATTATTATTATTTATAATATATTCTATTTTATTTCCTTTAGTAAATTAATTCATTTTAAACCAAAACTGTTTCATTAAAGTTCTGCAAATATATTACTTTTACTTTACACTTTTTTTCTTCAAATATTTAATGTTATTTTTAAAATATTTTATCGGTTTAAGCGTCTCAAAACGGTTAATGTAAGAAAAATATCATACCCCTATTGAATTCTATTTAAAATGAAATATTTGCATTAATACAATCTCATATGCGAAATTTTATTTTTATTTCATTCAAAAACAACATCAGTTAAAAAAAAAAGAAAGAAAGAAAGAAAAAGAAAAAAACATTATTTTTATTTTATTTTACAATTGTTGCATAATAGAATGTCATAGTAATTATCTGTAATAAAATATTCAAATATTTGTTTTATAAGTTAGCTTTTCTTCGTTCATTTAACAAGCTTTTTAATAGTTTTTGTTTAAAAAATAATACTAAACGACTTTCTGATTTTTATTTTATTTTTTTCATTAATGTAATTAAAGTGATTTTATTGATTTTATTTTCATTTTTACTTTATTTTGATATTAATTTTACTCCAATTTATTTCATGTTCCATTTTTACTTAGAACATATACGAATTATTGAAATTCGAGAAATTATATAAGTATTAAAGGGAATGGAATTTATACAAAGAAATTTTTAAAATTGTGAAATGTAATGCGGTAGGGAAATTTTTAAATTTTGTTTTAAACTTCCTTCTAATTGCTTTAATGATGAAGAAATACTTACAAAAATGGAAAATAATAATAATAATAATAATAATAATAATAATAACAGTAATGACAAAAAATAACGTTTCATTAATTCTTTTAAACAAATATTTACATCTGCAAAATGTAGAAAATAGTTTTTTTCTTTTTCATTATTATTATTAAAATACTACTGTTAATGTTTCAATTACAATTACCCAATACTGCACATTAAAATTCGTTTTAAATTAATTTAAAAATCAAATCCATTTGCACACGGTGTACCATCACACAAGCAATTTTAATTTTGATCTTTACTGCTAAACACTGATGCATATATATTTATATTAAAAATATACTGGTATGCTATAAATATATTTTTAATGTATTATTCGCTCTAAGCAACTTCTTCTTTTTTTTTTTTTTTTTTTTTTTTTTTTAAAGTGTGAAATTAGAATAATATACGATTGCTCCGATTAAAATGTGGTATACTTTAATTATTATCTCTAAGAAAAACGTAGAATGTTACGGGAAATGTAAAGCATGAAATAACAAATAAGTACCTCTTCATTTAGGATACACTTGTTGGTGTAATAAAATTTAAAAGAAAACAACAAACTAGTGTACATAACTTGAATAACAATTGTTTTAAGCTGTGATTTAGAGTGCTTAGAAAGGGTTTCGACATAGATTATGTATAATTGTATTCATCAAAATTAATGACAGTTCTATGAAATTTAGGCACTAGAACTTGCATTATACTACATTTAAACTTAATTAACTTGGTCAAATCCTTGCATCAAACTTTCAAGCCTCCAAGTTTACAGCAAACCAAGATTACGCTTTCAAATTTATACTCGCTCAGATCACGTTAGGCTTTATAATTCAAACGTGAATCAAGTAATGCTTATCAAGCATGTTTGCCACAAAGCATACATCATTTAAATTTCTGTAAAATTCTTCTTCTTATATATATATAATTACATTTTCTTGACACTTTGACAATTTTTTTTTCTCGGTTTGAAAGGTCAATATTTCACTCTTAAAGAATTTTTAGCGATAGCATAGTAAGAAATACCCACGTCATTTCAATCTTTGACTTTAGATATCATGGAATTTTTAAACTTGTAATAAGTATAACTTGTTACGTGTGAATTTCCAAGCTTCATGTTGTTTTGATATATCCAGGAATTACCAGATTTGTGATGCCATGTTAAATTCAGCTGAAAGTTAAGCTTGTGCAAAGCAAGAGTGCTGTTTTGGATTTCATTATAATTGTCAGTAATAAGAGACATAAGCGTGACGAGAAAGTACAAGCCGTCACTTTTCACGTGATATTTTTCATGCCGAAGAACCAACACACAACGATAGAATATTAAACTCACTGAGGTTTTAGCATTTGTAAATTTTTAGAGATAAGAAACAGCATCGACATTTGCAATGGTTTACTTTATAAAGATGTGTTAGGAACATTAGGAAACCACTCCAAGTAAACGATGATTTTTAAGTGCGGCGCAGTTATAATTCTAAATTAGTACTATGATAATGTCCTCTAGAATGGCTTTCTTTCTTAATATGTGACAAGGATCATAAAGCAGCGTCGAAATCTAAACTTAGAAATAAAATCTATGACTGTTTATACGATGAATTTGCATACATGAATTATATGTATGTTTAAAAAAATGGACACGAAACAGAAAAAGTTTATTATGAATGATTTCACAGGTATCGCTTTTTAAATCCTACTACTACGTATACAGAGAATCATGGCTAAATAAGTACTATGATAATGTCTTACAGAATGTCTTTCTTTCTTAATATGCGAAAAAGAGCCATAACGCGTCAGTCTAAACCCAAACTTAGAAGTAAAAACTATGACGGTTTATATACATGAAGAATTTGCATACATGAATTATGCGTATGTTTAAAAAAATGGATATGAAACATAAAAAATTTACTATGAAGGATTTCATAGGTATCGCTTTTTAAATCCTCCTACTGTTTTCAGAGAATCATGGCTAAATTAGTACTATGATAATGCCTTATAGAATGGCTTTTTTTTCTTAATATGCAAAAAGGACCATAAAGCGTCTGTCAAAACCCAAACTTACCCAAACTATGACGGTTTACATATACGCGAAATTTCCCTACATGAATTATATGTACGTTTAAAATAATGGACATGAAACATAAAAATTTTATTATGAACAATTTCACAGGTATATCGCTTTTTAAATCATTCTACTGTGTATAGAGATAATCATATCTTCCAGTAGCAAGTGTTTCAAAATTTATATATTAGAGTTTATACTAGCTTGTTCGCTGCAACTACGTTTCTGGTTACAAAATTTTCAGAATCATAACTAGGTAGCGTTTCAAAGTTCGACGGTATTACAAAGTTCAGACAACGACAAGTACGCAAACAACCATGCATCACGTTCAACACACTGCAAGTATGTAGTTTATGCATAATGGAGTCCCAGCACTTTTTTTATATAGTGTTATGACTGTTTATGAATGTCACATATTCCGTTTATGTCATTTATCTGCACGTTCACCAGTTCTAAATCCACAATACTCTTTTTTGTAGGGCATATGAAAACACTTATCAGCATGATAATTATCTGTAAATAGTCCGATAAATCATGTTGCCTGAATCTTTGAATCTGATATAGTAATTTAAAAAAGTTCTTGAGAAATTTGACGATCGTGCAATCGTCAGTGTGAATTGTACTATAATACCATACTTGGTTTCCATTTGTGGGTACGAACAAATATAGCACAGAGGGAGGATTTTTTAAATTTTATCTAAATTGTTTTTACCTTCCATAATTTTGAAAAACAACTTGCAGAGTTATTTTAAGTAATGAAATATTACAAAAGAAGCTTTATGTTTACATGAAAGTAGTGCTCTCAACCTTTATATCCTAAAGCGAAATTATTCAGACACCATCATAAAAATGTCTATCCCAAATCCTCCACTATTAATTCACATATATCTGCCGATTTGCAGATTCCA
Organism: Salticus scenicus; assembly: GCA_963930645.1. Lineage (NCBI taxonomy): Eukaryota > Metazoa > Arthropoda > Arachnida > Araneae > Salticidae > Salticus > Salticus scenicus. Next base: position 78,589,357 of record OZ005655.1, on the reverse strand, counting down.
GGTCGGCAGATATCTGCCGATATGAGAAACATTTTAATTAATACAAGAGAGCACTTTAGACACTAAATTAATATCTGTAAATTCCAGATTTATTAGGACGAATCTAGGACTATCTCTTAGGACTATCTCTTCCAGAGAACAAAAAACCAGCATTACTTGAATACAAAAAAAAAAAAAAAAAAAAAAAAAAAGCAGTGAACTCACAACTTAAATTAGGCAGTGAGTTCCGCAATATTCAGTTTACAAATAAGCCACTCATTAAAAACTAAACTCTGTTTAAAACAGAATTTTAATTTCCTGTTATGTTAATTTCAATCATTTTGTGAATTTTGGTAATATTATACACACTTCCGCCACCTTATGTTTTCGCAATCAATTTATTTTCCTTCTGTTGAAATCGATCTGTCAGTATCTTTATTTTATATACTGCCATAAATATTAATATATGTGCGAAATTTCTATGATAATTTAGCAATATAGATTTTATTTTATCTTCTTAGAACAACAGTAATGAGTAGAACATCCAAGTGTGAAGAATAAGAATTTTCTAAGTACACACAATAAATTAAAAAAACATGAAACAATTATTTCGCATCAAAATAATTTAGCGCGGTCTTTTACCAGGGAAGAGCACACATACACCTGTGAAGCGCAAAAGCAGAAAAATAGTTGCTGCTACATGCTGCCTGAAACGTTTTGCTTAGTTATTCAGACACAAAATATGTGTTGCGTGTTTTTGTGAATAACGGCGTTCAATTACAAAATACTCAGCCGTCGTCATTCAAAATCATTTTTTTTTTTTTATTATTATACTGCAACATCCATATATGCCTCAAACTCTTTTTCTGTAGGCAGATTGTGCTTTAACAGACTACATATTCAGAATATCTCATTAAATTATTTATTTTTATTTATTTATTCATTTTTTATTTTATTTATTTATTTATTTTTTGTCGGAACATTCATATACATTCGAAAACTTTCTCCTTTTCAGTCTCAGAAATACAATTTATTTTTATAGATGTGCATTTATTTTTATTTTTTATTTCATTTTATTTTTCTGCATAATATATTTCCTTAAACAAATATATATATATATATTAACATATATAATGTATTATTACAACTTATATACAACTTACATATATACAACTTATATATATATATATATATATATTTCATAATATATTAAAGTTTTTATTTTGGAAACAATAAAGTATATTTTTTAAATTCAATACACAGACATTTAATAAATTTTATTGGACACTTCTGTCGAAGTTTATCTTAAATTAGAAAACGGAACACTTTACAAACTGCTGACAAAACATTTCAACTCTTATCCCGGGTATTACCTCTCGGGATTTATATCCCAAAAACAACTTTTTTTTTGCTCTTTTTTTAAAGTTTTAAATCTACTTTCTTCGGTTTATTGGTTCATTGATCGCTGTTTTCGCACTTTTCAAGAGGCGGAAACAAACAATTCTAATCCTTAGCTGAATCGATATATTTAAGATTTCCTGAAGCGTATTTTAATGATATTTTGCTTAAAGAAATCCTTAGATAAAACAAAAATAATAATAATAATAATAATAAAAGGGGGAAAATATCCATTATCTATTATGTTAGAAATACTTTATTGTTCTTTTTTCAGTAGATTAAAGAAAAAAAGAAAAAAAAAAAAAGATAAGAGAGGATTTATTTGGATGAAATTAACCAAGTATGAAGATTGTATTTAATTAAGTTAAGAGCATGAACAGATTTGAAGAGATCAATCAATTTTATTTTTCATTCATAAAAAGTTTGTATTTTATAAACATATTTAATGAGTTAATTAAGAGTTATGGTTAAATATAAATTATCATGATTTTTTTTTAAATTGTTTATAAAAAAAATAAGCTGCCTAAAGAAAAAATTATAAAATTATAAAATGTATACTGAAACGTCAGGAATTAAACATGAAATTTTTTTGAAAATGTTGATTTTATTGGTTTTTGTTCAAATATTTGTATTCATACCTGTTCTTCGTAAAAAAAAAAAAATATCTGGAGTGACTCCACTTGACTTTCCAAACATTGAGTAATTAACGGTTGTATAAATAAATTAAAGTAAGAGTCAAATAGATTATAAGACTTCTTCACAAACCATAAAATTTAAGCAAGCACAACCGGTTTCGAAAGACGTAGCCTTTCTTCATCAGGTGCAAAAAAAAAACACGTGGAGCCTTGGAGGCAAAAGCAGGACTGAAAGCAGGGCAAAATCCAGAGGGGGAGGATCAACACAAACAACCAATAGGAAGCATCATGCAGGACCAATCAGAGAGACACACACATACACACACAAAAACCAAAAGGAGGGAGGGAGGGATCAATTATTATTTTTTTTTATTTATTATTTTATTTAATTAATACGATACTAATAAGTAAATTTAATAAAATTTATTTATTTATTAATATTTTTAATTAGAATTATTTAATTATAACTATTATTATGTTATAAACGTACGTTATGTTATAACTATTATTAAGTTATAAACGTACACGTGCTACTGCCTCCAAGGCAGTAGCACGTGTTTTTTTTTTTGTTTTTTTTTTTTGCACCTGATGAATAAAGTTTACGTCCTTTCGAAACCGGTTGTGCTTGCTTAAAATTTATGGTGTGTGAAGAAGTCTTATAATCTATTTATCATTTGCACACCAGTTTTGAATTTAGTTTTGGTAAAGTAAGAGACATCGTTAATAAACAAGAGAGAAAATTATAATACGATGTTTGAGTAATTTTCTCTATTTAGTTTGTAATTTATTCAACGCTATTGCCCTTCAAATAATTTGAGCCCAATCGATCATAAGGATATACATTTTCGTTGCGTCCCTGTAAAAATCTATAAGCGTTAAACTCACAGAAATCTCAACAGAACGTGCGAAGATGACTTGTATTATGCGCATAAATTTTCAGTTCAATTGAAAAAGACGTTTAGACGCTACAGCATTTTAAAAATTTCACTCGTAAGACATAATAATAAAGAATTTTTCTTTGTGTCCCTGTAAAAAAAAATAAATAAATAAATAAAAAAAAAAATATAGTTTAAAAAAACTAAAAAACACGCTTTTAAAGCACATCAAACTAAAAAGTGAAAAATAATTCTTAATATAAGCTGAAAACAATAATGAACGAAAAATACTAGTATAATAGTGAAAAAAGCGTGGGGTGCTTTGTGCCATATTTTTCGTACTTCGAGCAACCCACGCTTTTTTCACAATTATACTAGTATTTTTCGTTCATTATTGTTTTCAGCTTATATTAAGAATTATTTTTCACTTTTTAGTTTGATGTGCTTTAAAAGCGTGTTTTTTAGTTTTTTTAAACTATATTTATTTTTCACTTTTTAGTTCGATGTGCTATGAAAGCATGCTTTTTAAACAATATTTATTATTTTATTATTTATCACATAAATAGCTACAGTATGTAAGTTTTCGGTTAAAATTTACACACAATCGAAAATATCCCCATTCAACTTGCAGGCCTCTTAAATCTATCTGTACCAATTTTGAACGGCCTAACTGTATTTCTATTTGTTTTTGCCCCATAGCCCCCCCTTACCGCCCCACCCCCTACCCGCCCCTCCTAATAATTTTACAAATTCAAAAATATCCGCAATCGATTTGTAAGTATCGAAAACCTCTATGTACCAATTTTGAACGATCTGACACTATTTTTTATTTTTTTGCCCCCCCTCCCTTCCCCCCCTTCTTGCCCCTCCTAATAACTTTACACAATCGAAAATATTCCCATTCGACTTATCTGCAGGCCTCTTAAATCTATCTGTACCAATTTTGAACGGCCTAACTGTATTTCTATTTGTTTTTGTCCCATACCCCCCCCTTACCCCCTCACCCCCCTACCCGCCCCTCCTAAATTTTACAAATTCAAAAATATACGCAATCGATTTGTAAGTATCGAAAACCTCTATGTACCAATTTTGAACGATCTGACACTATTTTTATTTTTTTGCTCCCCCCTCTCTCCCCCCCTTCTTGCCCTTCCTAATAACTTTACACAGTCTAAAATATTCCCATTCGACTTGCAGACCTTTAAAACCTATCTGTACCAATTTTCTTCGGCCTAACTGTATTTCTATTTGTTTTTGCTCTATAGCCCCCCCCTTACCGCCCCACCCCTACCCGCCCCTCCTAATAATTTTACAAATTTAAAAATATCCGCAATCGATTTGTAAGTATCGGAAACCTCTATGTACCAATTTTGAACGATCTGACACTATTTTTTATTTTTTTGCCCCCCCTCCCCTCCCCCACTTCTTGCCCCTCTTAATAACTTTACACAATCGAAATTATCCCCATTCGACTTGCAGGCCTCTTAAATCTATCTGTACCAATTTTGAACGGCCTAACTGTATTTCTATTTGTTTTTGCTGCATAGCCCCCCCTTACCGCCCCTCCTAATAATTTTACAAATTCAAAAATATCCGCAATCGATTTGTAAGTATCGAAAACCTCTATGTACCAATTTTGAACGATCTGACACTATTTTTTAATTTTTTGCCTCCCCTCCCCTCCCCCACTTCTTGCCCCTCCTAATAACTTTACACAACCAAAAATATCCCCATTCGACTTACTTGCAGGCCTCTTAAACCTATGTGTACCAATTTTGAACGGCCTAACTGTATTTCTATTTGTTTTTGCCCCATAGCCCCCCTTACCCCCTCACCCCCTACCCGCCCCTCCTAATAATTTTACAAATTCAAAAATATCCGCAATCGATTTGTAAGTATCGAAAACCTCTATGTACCAATTTTGAACGATCTGACACTATTTTTATTTTTTGCCCCCCCTCCCTCCCCCCCCTCTTGCCCCTCCTAATAACTTTACACAATCGAAAATATCCCCATTCGACTTGCAGACCTTTAAAACCTATCTGTACCAATTTTCAACGGTCTAACTGTATTTCTATTTTTTTTTTTTTGCTCCATACCCCCCCCCCTTGCTGCCCCACCTGGGGGATGAATTTCTAAAATTCCAGAAATTTATTTTTAGATAGTTGCCTTAGCTATATTTTAGAGTAAAAATTTCACGTATATCTATTTTTTTTGTTTGGGATATATAGGATTATGCGAAATCACGTTTTACGCATGTGAAATCACGTTTTACGCATGTGAAATCACGTTTTGCCCCCCTCCCACCGCCCCCCTTGGGGACCGAATTTCAAAAATTCCAGAAACCGATTTTTAGACATTTGTATTAGCTATATTTTAAAGCAAAAATTTTACGGATATCTGTTTTTTTGTTTGAGATATGAAGGATTTTGTGCAATCACGTTTTGCTCCAGGAGAAGTTACAAACAAACATACATACATACATACAGGTGAAGCTAATATAAGCGTGTTAAAAATGCATAAGTATATACAATGGAGCTGATAACTAACTATAAGAGTAAAAAAGACACTTAGGGTGAAAATCTCATTTGGTACAGAAGAAGACGAAAGTGTAGAAGATGACATTAAAGATGGTAATATAAGGAGAAGGTACAGTCGGTAACAAAAGTGTCCGAACACTAGCAAAAATTCCTATATAAAAAAAGTACGCTTAATACAGTTTTGCTAAATAAATCCTTGTCGAATCCTGTTCTTAGGCTGAATAAGAACAGGATTCGACAAGGATTTATTTAACTAAACAGAGTTAAGTGTACTTTTTTCATAGATGAATTTTTGCTAGTGTTCGGACACTTTTGTTACCGACTGTACAATGGCAGAAGAAACTCAAGACATATTAATTGATGTTAAATAGCAATAAATAAAAGTCCCATTTCAGGTAGCTAAAAGTCACATTTTGGGTAAATAGAAGCCACGTACGGTTACATAAGTCATATCATTATCATCATCACGTGCTTTGGAAGTTCCTACCCTCCCCTCCCCTCCCCCACTTCTTGCCCCTCCTAATAACTTTACACAACCAAAAATATCCCCATTCGACTTACTTGCAGGCCTCTTAAACCTATGTGTACCAATTTTGAACGGCCTAACTGTATTTCTATTTGTTTTTGCCCCATAGCCCCCCTTACCCCCTCACCCCCTACCCGCCCCTCCTAATAATTTTACAAATTCAAAAATATCCGCAATCGATTTGTAAGTATCGAAAACCTCTATGTACCAATTTTGAACGATCTTACACTATTTTTATTTTTTGCCCCCCCCTCCCTCCCCCCCTCTTGCCCCTCCTAATAACTTTACACAATCGAAAATATCCCCATTCGACTTGCAGACCTTTAAAACCTATCTGTACCAATTTTCAACGGTCTAACTGTATTTCTATTTTTTTTTTTTTTTTTTGCTCCACACCCCCCCCCCTTGCTGCCCCACCTGGGGGCTGAATTTCTAAAATTCCAGAAATTGATTTTTAGATAGTTGCCTTAGCTATATTTTAGAGTAAAAATTTCACGTATATCTATTTTTTTTGTTTGGGATATATAGGATTATGCGAAATCACGTTTTACGCATGTGAAATCACGTTTTACGCATGTGAAATCACGTTTTGCCCCCCTCCCACCGCCCCCCTTGGGGACCGAATTTCAAAAATTCCAGAAACCGATTTTTAGACATTTGTATTAGCTATATTTTAAAGCAAAAATTTTACGGATATCTGTTTTTTTGTTTGAGATATGAAGGATTTTGTGCAATCACGTTTTGCTCCAGAAGTTACAAACAAACATACATACATACATACAGGTGAAGCTAATATAAGCGTGTTAAAAATGCATAAGTATATACAATGGAGCTGATAACTAACTATAAGAGTAAAAAAGACACTTACGGTGAAAATCTCATTTGGTACAGAAGAAGACGAAAGTGTAGAAGATGACATTAAAGATGGTAATATAAGGAGAAGGTACAGTCGGTAACAAAAGTGTCCGAACACTAGCAAAAATTCCTATGTAAAAAAAGTACGCTTAATACAGTTTTGCTAAATAAATCCTTGTCGAATCCTGTTCTTAGGCTGAATAAGAACAGGATTCGACAAGGATTTATTTAACTAAACAGAGTTAAGTGTACTTTTTTCATAGATGAATTTTTGCTAGTGTTCGGACACTTTTGTTACCGACTGTACAATGGCAGAAGAAACTCAAGACATATTAATTGATGTTAAATAGCAATAAATAAAAGTCCCATTTCAGGTAGCTAAAAGTCACATTTTGGGTAAATAGAAGCCACGTACGGTTACATAAGTCATATCATCATCATCATCACGTGCTTTGGAAGTTCCTACCCTCCCCTCCCCTCCCATCCCCCACTTCTTGCCCCTCCTAATAACTTTACACAACCAAAAATATCCCCATTCGACTTACTTGCAGGCCTCTTAAACCTATGTGTACCAATTTTGAACGGCCTAACTGTATTTCTATTTGTTTTTGCCCCATAGCCCCCTTACACCCTCACCCCCCTACCCGCCCCTCCTAATAATATTACAAATTCAAAAATATTCGCAATCGATTTGTAAGTATCGAAAACCTCTATGTACCAATTTTGAACGATCTGACACTATTTTTATTTTTTTTGCCCCCCCTCTCTCCCCTCCTAATAACTTTACACAATCGAAAATATCCCCATTCGACTTGCAGGCCTCTTAAATCTATCTGTACCAATTTTGAACGGCCTAACTGAATTTCTATTTGTTTTTGCCCCATAGCCCCCCCTTACCCCCTCACCCCCTACCCGCCCCTCCTAATAATTTTACAAATTCAAAAATATCCGCAATTGATTTGTAAGCATCGAAAACCTTTATGTACCAATTTTGAACGATCTGACACTATTTTTATTTTTTGCCCTCCCCCTCCCTCCCCCCCCCCTCTTGCCCCTACTAATAACTTTACACAATCGAAAATATTCTCATTCGACTTGCAGACCTTTAAAACCTATCTGTACCAATTTTCAACGGTCTAACTGTATTTCTATTTTTTTTTTTTTTTTTTGCTCCACACCCCCCCCCCTTGCTGCCCCACCTGGGGGCTGAATTTCTAAAATTCCAGAAATTGATTTTTAGATAGTTGCCTTAGCTATATTTTAGAGTAAAAATTTCACGTATATCTATTTTTTTTGTTTGGGATATATAGGATTATGCGAAATCACGTTTTACGCATGTGAAATCACGTTTTACGCATGTGAAATCACGTTTTGCCCCCCTCCCACCGCCCCCCTTGGGGACCGAATTTCAAAAATTCCAGAAACCGATTTTTAGACATTTGTATTAGCTATATTTTAAAGCAAAAATTTTACGGATATCTGTTTTTTTGTTTGAGATATGAAGGATTTTGTGCAATCACGTTTTGCTCCAGAAGTTACAAACAAACATACATACATACATACAGGTGAAGCTAATATAAGCGTGTTAAAAATGCATAAGTATATACAATGGAGCTGATAACTAACTATAAGAGTAAAAAAGACACTTACGGTGAAAATCTCATTTGGTACAGAAGAAGACGAAAGTGTAGAAGATGACATTAAAGATGGTAATATAAGGAGAAGGTACAGTCGGTAACAAAAGTGTCCGAACACTAGCAAAAATTCCTATGTAAAAAAAGTACGCTTAATACAGTTTTGCTAAATAAATCCTTGTCGAATCCTGTTCTTAGGCTGAATAAGAACAGGATTCGACAAGGATTTATTTAACTAAACAGAGTTAAGTGTACTTTTTTCATAGATGAATTTTTGCTAGTGTTCGGACACTTTTGTTACCGACTGTACAATGGCAGAAGAAACTCAAGACATATTAATTGATGTTAAATAGCAATAAATAAAAGTCCCATTTCAGGTAGCTAAAAGTCACATTTTGGGTAAATAGAAGCCACGTACGGTTACATAAGTCATATCATCATCATCATCACGTGCTTTGGAAGTTCCTACCCTCCCCTCCCCTCCCATCCCCCACTTCTTGCCCCTCCTAATAACTTTACACAACCAAAAATATCCCCATTCGACTTACTTGCAGGCCTCTTAAACCTATGTGTACCAATTTTGAACGGCCTAACTGTATTTCTATTTGTTTTTGCCCCATAGCCCCCTTACACCCTCACCCCCCTACCCGCCCCTCCTAATAATATTACAAATTCAAAAATATTCGCAATCGATTTGTAAGTATCGAAAACCTCTATGTACCAATTTTGAACGATCTGACACTATTTTTATTTTTTTTGCCCCCCCTCTCTCCCCTCCTAATAACTTTACACAATCGAAAATATCCCCATTCGACTTGCAGGCCTCTTAAATCTATCTGTACCAATTTTGAACGGCCTAACTGAATTTCTATTTGTTTTTGCCCCATAGCCCCCCCTTACCCCCTCACCCCCTACCCGCCCCTCCTAATAATTTTACAAATTCAAAAATATCCGCAATTGATTTGTAAGCATCGAAAACCTTTATGTACCAATTTTGAACGATCTGACACTATTTTTATTTTTTGCCCTCCCCCTCCCTCCCCCCCCCTCTTGCCCCTACTAATAACTTTACACAATCGAAAATATTCTCATTCGACTTGCAGACCTTTAAAACCTATCTGTACCAATTTTCAACGGTCTAACTGTATTTCTATTTTTTTTTTTTTTTTTGCTCCATACCCCCCCCCCTTGCTGCCCCACCTGGGGGCTGAATTTCTAAAATTCCAGAAATTGATTTTTAGATAGTTGCCTTAGCTATATTTTAGAGTAAAAATTTCACGTATATCTATTTTTTTTGTTTGTGATATATAGGATTATGCGAAATCACGTTTTACGCATGTGAAATCACGTTTTACGCATGTGAAATCACGTTTTGCCCCCCTCCCACCGCCCCCCTTGGGTACCGAATTTCAAAAATTCCAGAAACCGATTTTTAGACATTTGTATTAGCTATATTTTAAAGCAAAAATTTTACGGATATCTGTTTTTTTGTTTGAGATATGAAGGATTTTGTGCAATCACGTTTTGCTCCAGGAGAAGTTACAAACAAACATACATACATACATACAGGTGAAGCTAATATAAGCGTGTTAAAAAAACTGTAAGTGCTAGATTCATCAAAATCTATACAGTTCGTGCAACGGTGAATTACAGCATACGTATAAAATTTCAGTTCAATGTAATTAGGAGTTTAGGCACTATCGCAATTAAAAAAAAAAAAAAAAAAAAAAAATGAGCCCATAGGCCATAAGGATAAAGAATTTTTCTTTGTATCCCTGTAAAAAAAAAAAAAAAAAAACTATAAGCGCTATATTCACCAAAATCGATAGGGTTCGTGCTACGATGACCTATAACATACGTACCATCTTTCAGCTCATTTGAACAAAGCGTTTAGATGCTATCGTGTTCATTCACATACGTACATACATACATTATTGTACAAATAGTCAAAACAAAGTGAAAATGTGTATAAACACAAAAATCTCAAAGTCGGATTTTTGGCATGATTACAATACTTTCCTTACGTATGAATGTTCAGAAATTAAAAATTTAAACATATGAAATCAACATTATTTGCTAATTAATTAAGGAGTACATTGACAATTGCTGCTAACTGGCTGCACAAAATAGTTAAAAGAAGCCGCCAGTTAAAGATTAATTTATTTTTAAAGGGTAATGCTTCCTTAATGCTCCTAATTGTTATGATAAATAATGTACAAAATAACGAGGTAAAAGCCCTGACGGATTGCACGTACGAAGTATTACTTGATGAGACGATACGTTAATATGGTAATGAGACCAAAGCTTCATGTTCCAGAATATTAACTTTGCTATTGTAAATAGATATTTTATCAAAACGTACCGAGTTGCCCTTAAAAATATCATGTAAATAACGTCAAAATTCAGAAACAGATCGTCGAAAAAATGAGTTAAATTTTAATTTCTCACAAAAGAAGTAAAACTTAATTAAGGTTTTTTCTTCGTTTTATAATTTTGAATAAATTAAAAGCAATATAGTGTACTTTGATTTAAAATAAAAATATTGATATAACCCTTCAAAATTTGCGTTCTTTTTTGAGCAACTGAATTTCAGTCCACTCTATCGACGATATCATTCTGTCGATGTTGACTACAAGAACAGCTCTCGTCAAGAAGTCTGTCGCTGTGGAAACAAACTTCGCTTCATATTCGACAGGAGAAATCAGAAGAAATGTAATTCACGTTGGACGTATTATTATTATTATTAATACTTGATAGCGAGAGCTATTCTTGTGATCGACAGACAGAATTGAGGTAAGTACATCATTTATGTTTACTTTAAATAAATATATTTATATTAATGAACTGATTTTATTGTAATAAAAGAGTGGTCAAAACCTAGGTATCTGAAATATAGGACCTATGGTAGTTAATAGCGAAACTGATTAATTATTGAATTTTTCTTTGTTTTCAAGTTTCTTTTTTAAAACAAATTTATCACAAACTATTTTTATTTACTTTTCAATATTAACTTACTTTTAATATGTTAAATATATATATATATATATATATATATATGATATGATATATATATATATATATATATATATATATGATATGATATATATATATATATATATATATATATATATATATATATATATATATAAATAATAGATAACGTAATAAAATTTAATCTTAAAATTTAGCAATTAATAGAACTAAAACAATAACAGCACACTAAAATATAGAACTGAATTTAACATAGAGGAAAGAATGACACAAAAAGTTGCGATATAGATAAGGAACCAATGAGTTACCATATTAACTTAAAATACTTTCGCCGACCTGAAAGATAATAAAAAAGGACCATTAAACTTGTGAAAGAGAAAAAAGATAATAAACCACATAATCAATTGGATATAAATGCTTAAAATTAGAAATATACTTATCAAGGGGCGCATACTTCATAAAGCAGAGAAAGCTGCAATGATTTCGTAAAACGATATTGCTAATCATAGCAATTTATATCATCTCACGCCCCGATCAATGCAGCAAAAAGACCATAAAGAATGAGAAAAAAGTGAAAAATTAAATTAAAACAAAGGATAAATAAATATTAATTAAAATCTTAAAGGAAACCAAATTAATAACATGAAATAAGCAGAGTAACCACATGGAAAACAGTTAACACAAACTGGAAAAATGGTTGATGCCAAAACCTAAATTGAAGTTAAAATAATAGCTCGACAGATATCGATTAATCGAAAATACTTCAGAACAATTACATTAAAGATAAAATACACAGAGTAAATATTAAATGATAATGTTAAAATTAATACTAGTAGAGTTAAATTAAATCGTACCAAAAATATTAATAATTAAATCGTTTAAGATAAGGACTGAAGAATGAAGGTTAAAGACTACTAAGTACAAGCGCCATCTTTCGGTTAGCTATAATAACATTAAGTCAGTTATATAAGATGTATTGACTGAAAGATTAAGATAATTAGAAGTATTAACAGCAAGATTAAGATAATTTTTAAGATTTTTATTTAAGATGTATTGACTGAAAGATTAAGATAATTTTTAAGATTTTTATTTTGAAGTCAAATTATTAAGTGTTAAGTTTTAAGAAGACATAATTACAAGCAATAATGCCAAAGAGCCCAACTATAAGGATAAGAATTATAATGCGGTCATCATAAATTAAAATTAAAAATTAAAATTTAAAAGATTTTTTTTTTTTATTAATATTTATAAGATTTTATTTTTGTTATGCAAATAGATGGATTGTTCAAAGGGAAGCCTCAAGTAGCCAGAAGCACATTGTAAAATTTAATGATAAAAGAGTTCAAAATACATAGTATCAACCAGAAAAAATAAAAGAGTTCAAAATACAAAGAATCAACCAGAAAAGATAAGAATGTAACTTACAGCAATCCCCCCACTTTTTTTTTTTTTTTTAATAAATTTTATTCAGCATCAAACCCTCCCAGCCAACCAGCCAAACAACAACACCCTTCCTCCTTAATCAAACTTCTGCCCACCCATCCACCTGATTTTTTTTTTTTTTTTTTTTTTAATTTTTAATTAAACCTTAGTTTTTTTTTTTTTTTTGTGTGTGTGTTAGACAGAGACCCTTTTTGATAAACAAGTGAATAAATAAATTTTTTAGGATACCCCATTTTTATAGCAACATTAATTATGTGAGAGATATTTTTGTTTTTAAACCTATCTGAACAAAGATTATGTATACGAAAGAGGTGATTGAGAATAATATTTCTGTAGACAGAGATATGAAGACAAGAGGTAAATTGTGTAAATAAATTTACTTTGAAACTAAAATCTTGTCTTTTGTCATACATATCGGTATAAATTTTACTACCATCAAGTTTAAGTTTTAAATCTAAGAAACTAATACAGTTATTGTTGAGATGATTATAAGTTAAGGTAAGGTGAGAAGGATATTCAAATTTAAATAAATTAGGCGAAAAATTATTGACATAAAAAATTATAATGTCATCAATCTATCGGTAAAAATAGACATTTTCAATACATAATCCCTGTTCATAATGGTAAAGGTATAAGTCAGCTAACATACTCGAGCTACATCCTCCTTGTGGAATACCGACCTTTTGAATATAGATCTATTACAGTGTAGAATGTAATTGTTATGAATAATAAAATTTAAAAGTGTCAATATATATATATATAAATTATTTTTAAAAAAAAAAAATCCAAATTAAAAGTATAAAAATCGCTAGTTGAAATTACAATCGCGATCAGTCCAAAATGAATAAATAAATTAATCATTTAAGTATTTTGATATCTGGAAATATCCTATAAATAAATTTAATGAGCAATAGAAAAATATCTGGGCGCCGGAATGATACAATTAAAAGAATAAAAGATTTGTGATTTTAAATTAGGGTATGATTACTTATGTCAAAAAAAAAGCAATAAATAATTGTATTAATGACTTGGCGAATTGGCGGGTTAAGGTTCCAGATGGTCTGGGTAAAAACAAAAATATAACCAATAAGGAATAAGAGAAAACGTGTTAAGCCAATTAAAGAATATGGGAGGAGTTTGGAAATGCGCCGGATTACGCCAAAAAATAAGGGCTCAAAAGATGGAACTCGCCAAAATTTAGAGCAGACCACAATTTTCTAGTGCTAATAAACTTAACGTAGTTCGCTCCTCCAAAATTACGCAGGTCCTAAAAGCGTCCTATACGAGGGCTGGAAGCCGCGGAGCCCCGATGTTATGTGCCGCATGGGGATCGGCGATTCGTCCGTATGACTCCATTCGCCTTCCGCTCTGTCCTGACTTCGCAATAATGAAGAAATAAAGATGTTGCCTGAAAGAAAGCCTAGTAATCATTGTGTGCAACGACTGCCATCTCTCGCTTCGTCAGTAAATAATAATCAATATATATATATATATATATATATATATATATATATATATTAATAGGCTATGCAGGTAATTACGGAGACGTCTCACTTCAGTTCTCGAAGTGAGTTATTGAGCTTGAGAAGGTTTCTAATGTTCGACTTTATAGTATTTTTAGTGTTCGTTTAAGGGGTTGAGGAAGGAGGTTGACTCATTTTAAGGTAAAATTTTCGAAAGAAGAAATAGTTTGCGTCAGGGATGTATAGATTAGTAAGTGATTATTGTTAATTAATAATACATTTTTACACATTTACATTGAAATAAAAAAAAATAACAATATCTTTAAAAGTACGCAATTTTTTAACTGGAAAATTGAAATGGCCAATTTTTAATATGACTATGCTCATTGACTTGATGTAAATAGTCAATTAGTAGCAAAATCTCATTTTGAATCTATTATTGTAAATAATATAAAATGTAGAAATCAGAACAAAGAAATGATTTTTCCCTGTTATTATTCCTTACAAATATTTAGAAAAATTTCTAAAAGTTCTGCCGTTGATAATATCAAAAGTTAAGATAAAAATTTTCAATTACTGTTCAATTCAACTTAGCATAATTAAAATCGTATTTTGAAAAAGTAACCACTTATAAATATAAAATATACAAACACTTTTATGGAGACCAGTTCAAAGTTTAAGCTATTTCAATACATTTTGCTTAATCCTGAGCATGACTATATGATAGAAATCTGTTCTTTATTTAAAGCTTTTAGGTTTACTTGAATCTTTTTGGTGCTTTAGTATTTTATTCAAAATTCACAAGAAATCATATAATGCAAGACTATAATAATATTATTAATGTAATAAAATTAGAATTAACTTTCTTACGTATAGAAATATTTTCGAATGCTATAATAATGGAAAAAAAAAAAAAAAGACTTATTTCGATAATTATTTAGATCCCAAAATAAGTAATTTGGAGTACATCGATGCTTATTTATTTTAATCTAAGCAAATATACGAAAAAAAAAAAAAAAAAGAAACATGTTTCAGTTTGCGATAACGCTTTTAAGAAAAACAGAGAAAAACATTCCATTAGGCGAACATAAATATTATTTTAATCTGATTTTTCATACGGGAATGAAAACGATGTTTCTAAATATGTATTTCATAAATTACATTTATGCTATTCTGACATTAAAGCTTTAAAAATATGATAATAAATGTATTTGTCGGTGTTGTTTACTCATTTTTCACTTAATTTGTACAGTAGGAAAAGTACTTTTTCCCCCTTCCTTCACTTATTCATTATTAAAATTTGACATAAACCTTTTGATTAAGTTAAAATTCTAGAAAATCTAATTATTAAAAATGAAATTTCTAAACCTTAGTAGTATGCTGTTGCTGAATTTTTTCTGTCATTGTATTTCAACATTAATAATGAAAGCATAAAAGTTTATTTTGGTAATTTTTTCAAATTAATTTTTCTGGTTATATACAAATAATATTTGCTTTTCATAAATATTGTTTCAACTACGAAGATCAAGCGAAAGTAGTTTTAGTAGAATGAAGCTTTTCTTAGGAACGTACAATATTTAATTCAGACAAATTACAGAATAGTTTATCTGTGTCATAAAACTTTATTTTGCAATATATTCTGTAATAATACAATATATTGCAATAATCACTATAATGGTTATAGTGAATTTTTTCTACAATAAGAAACGTACAGCTAAAACGGAAAAGCGGATTACCATTAAATTTGGAACGGAGCCGATTTAGAAAATATGGTCAAGGTAGAAATATAAGTAGTGCAAAGAATGTCCTCCTGACGGCGATAGAAATCGAAATTTGTTAAAATTAACAAATAGAATGAAATGCAAAAAAAAACTGATTATTATTATTATTTATTTATTTATTTTTATTTATTTATTTATTTTTATTGTTCGCGAATAATTCCTTTTGAAATAATTTCAATTTCTGCTTGCAAAGCCCCAACAAGTGAATTATTTTAATTTTTTTTTTTTTTTTTTTTTTTTTTCATTCTTGAACACTTTTTCAGGCGATGCGTCTTTTATCCACATTTATTTTTAATCAATATACATAAGTCGCTCAATAGATTTGACAAATAAATTATAGCAATGAAATTTGGTTAACGCTTGGTCATGCCCAGTTTAAAAGTATTTGCCAAAATATTCCTGTTTCATTAGTTATTTAATATTTTTATATGGTAATTAAAGCATCTTGTGTCTAGTGTAAAGTTATGTCAAGTTTTCTGAAAATGACATTGGGCTATATGTTATAATAATAAAAGGGGTTTTCATTTCAAAATATGTGTTCATTTCATAATAAGTCATTATTTCTGCAGTGCGGCTGTTCTTTTTTTTTTTTTTTTTTTTTTTTTTGTTGCTTAGTGTATGGTTTATAGAAATACCTCTCATAGAACACAATGCTTTGAAATACTTTCAGGTGTCCCTGTACACAAACCAGTAGAAGTATAAACTCCATTTTCAATAGGAAACGTCCGATTGTGAACTTGAATAACATATATTAGTTTCAAGAAATTCCATAAATATTTACGGAAGTTAGAGCGCGGACAGACAGACAGACAAACCGAAGTCATAAACACTTTTCAACCTTGTTTTAAAGTGTTAAAAAGTTCTGATAACTTACAAAATTATAGATGCTCACGGGAATGAATAGGTAATTTTAACAACTTGACTCAAATGAACGTACCACAGGCGTCATGTAACAAAGTGCATTATTATCTTGAAATGGTGATTGTGAAAAAGTCTGAAATACCTCCAAAATAGTCGGTCGGGCATAATTTTTTTAATGGCCGAGTTTTATTTTGGGTTAGTTGTTCCCTTGAACATGAAAATTTGCCCGACTCATTGGAAAACTATGCACTTTCGTATCATAATGTACGGAGAATGTGTCAATGTTTTAAAAGTGCGATTTTCATTAAGTCGGTCACATTTTCGTCATCAGAACTGCTTGTTTCAGTCAGCTCGAAATAAGTTAAACTTGACTCATCAGAGAGACCCACTTCAGCCCTATAACTAACTGATCATTTTTTAATTTTTTTAACCCTCTGAAGTCTTGCTTTCTTAATTCTTTTCGTTAAGAATGGATTTTTTTTTTTTTCAGATTTTTCTGGCACTTAAACTTTTTTATTTAATCATTGTTGCTCTGTATTTAAACACATTGTGTTACTAAACATTTTTTCTGAATCCCTTCTATGTTTTAAATGTAATTCAAACTTATCTTTAAAGCACTAGCTTTTTAACTTGCGGTTATCTGGATTGGATGAGCAACGTAGCCGCCTAGAGACAAATTTCCAGTTTAAAAAACCAAAAAAATTTATATCCCTTAAAAAACCAGCTCACCAATATTTCGTTAACATTTAATCATTTTCACATCCCGCGTATTAAAATATTTTTTTGATTTTCATTCTGAAATTAACATTTTTTGTAGTATCGTTAATTGTCTTATTCTTGCCATTTTTGAAATACTTTCTAGAATTATAATTTTTCAAACAATTGCATCTTGTTATTAATACTTGCCTCAATCCTAAATTGTACGTGTTACACAACGTAATAAAATCTGTTTTTTTTTTTTTTTTTTTTTCTTAACAATAAAATTGGCGATTGCAGAAAAAGAAATGGATAATATATAAGTGCGGCTTTTTTTTTTTTTTTTTTTTTTTTTTTTGTCCCTTAGTGTATATACTTAGTGTGTCCCTTACTAAAAATCTTTAAAGTAAAGTAAAAGTTTTTGTATTATGAAAAATCTATATTATTTTTAACAAAAGTTTGATATTTATTTCCCTTACTCTTGCTAATAATAAACTCAAATAAACGTACCACAGGCGTCATGTAACAAAGTGCATTATTATCTTGAAATGGTGATTGTGAAAAAGTCTGAAATACCTCCAAAATTTTCGGTCAGGCATAAATTTTTTAATGGCCGAGTTTCATTTTGGGTTACTTGTTCCCTTGAACATGAAAATTTGCCCGACTCATTGAAAAACTATGTACTTTCGTATCATAATGTACGGAGAATGTATCACTGTTTTAAAAGTGCGATTTTCATTCATTAAGTCGGTCACATTTTCGTCATCAGACCAGACCTGCTTGTCTCAGTCAGCTCGAAATAAGTTAAACTTGACTCATCAGAGAGACCCACTTCAGCCCGATAATTAACTGATCATTTTTTAATTTTTTTAACCCTCTGAAGTCTTGCTTTCTTAATTCTTTTCGTTAAGAATGGATTTTTTTTTTTTTTTTTTTCAGATTTTTCTGGCACTTAAACTTTTTTATTTAATCATTGTTGCTCTGTATTTAAACACATTGTGTTACTAAACATTTTTTCTGAATCCCTTCTATGTTTTAAATGTAATTCAAACTGATCTTTAAAGCAGTAGCTTTTTAACTTGCGGTTATCTGGATTGGATAAGCAACGTAGCCGCCTAGAGACAAATTTCCAGTTTAAAAAACCAAAAAATTTTATATCCCTTAAAAAACCAGCTCACCAATATTTCGTTAACATTTAATCATTTTCACATCCCGCGTATTAAAATATTTTTTTGATTTTCATTCTAAAATTAACATTTTTTTTAGTATCGTTAATTGTCTTATTCTTGCCATTTTTGAAATACTTTCTAGAATTATAATTTTTCAAACAATTGCATCTTGTTATTAATACTTGCCTCAATCCTAAATTGTACGTGTTACACAACGTAATAAAATCTGTTATTTTTTTTTTTTTTCCTTAACAATAAAATTGGTGATTGCAGAAAAAGAAATGGATAATATGCAAGTGCGGCTTTTTTTTTTTTTTTTTTTTTTTTTTTTTTTTGGTCCCTTAGTGTATATACTTAGTGTGTCCCTTAGTAAAAATCTTTAAAGTAAAGTAAAAGTTTTTGTATTATGAAAAATCTATTTTATTTTTAACAAAAGTTTGATATTTATTTCCCTTATTCTTGCTAATAATAAACTCAAATAAACGTACCACAGGCGTCATGTAACAAAGTGCATTATTATCTTGAAATGGTGATTGTGAAAAAGTCTGAAATACCTCCAAAATATTCGGTCAGGCATAAATTTTTTAATGGCCGAGTTTCATTTTGGGTTACTTTTTCCGTTGAACATGAAAATTTGACCGAATCATTGAAAAACTATGCACTTTCGTATCATAATGTACGGAGAATGTATCACTGTTTTAAAAGTACGATTTTCATTCATTAAGTCCGTCACACTTTCGGCATCAGACCTGCTTGTTTCAGTCAGCTCGAAATAAGTTAAACTTGACTCATCAGAGAGACCCACTTCAGCCCGATAATTAACTGATCATTTTTTAATTTTTTTAACCATCTGAAGTCTTGCTTTCTTAATTGTTCTCGTTAAGAATGGATTTTTTTTTCCAGATTTTTCTGGCACTTAAATTTCTTTATTTAATCATTGTTGCCCTGTATTTAAACACATTGTGTTACTAAACATTTTTTCTGAATCACTTTTATGTTTTAAATGTAATTCAAACTGATCTTCAAAGCACTAGCTTTTTAACTTGCGGTTATCTCGATTGGATGAGCAACGTAGCCGCCTAGAGACAAATTTCCATTTTAAAGAGCCAAAACATTGTATATCTTGTAAAAAACCAGCTCACCAATATTTCGTTAAAATGTAATAATTTTCACATCCCGCGTATTAAAATATTTTTTTGATTTTTTTTCTAAAATTAGCATTCTTTGTAGTATCGTTAATTGTCTTATTCTTGCCATTTTTGAAATACTTTCTAGAATTACAATTTTTCGAACAATTGCATCTTGTTATTAATACTTGGCTCAATCCTAAATTGTACGTGTTACACAACGTAATAAAATCTGTTATTTTTTTTTTTTTCCCTAACAATAAAATTGGCCATTGCAGAAAAAAAAATGGAAAATATCCAAGTTCGGCCTTTTTTTTTTTTTTTTTTTTTTTTTGGCCCTTAGTGTATATACTTAGTGTGTCCCTTAGTAAAAATCTTTAAGTAAAGTAAAAGTCTTTGTATTATGAAAAACCTATTTTATTTTTAATAAAAGTTGATATTTATATTCCTTATTCTTGCTAATAACTAAAAGTGTGATAATACTTGAAAATAAAGAGTAAAGCTTAACTATACAACCTTACTTGTTTACAGAACGTTTGGTATTATGTGTCCGTTTAAGTGAAATGTGGAATAAAAAATGTTTGTTTGTTGAAATAAGCGTAGCGAAGCAATCGTAATAACTTTCCAAAATCCCGTTATCAGGGTCACGTATTCTGAACATTTACGTGCCGCTGTTATTATATGTAAACCATTATAAGTAAATGAATAGCAATTTTAACTTGTAATTATTAAAACTAGTCTAATCACGTTTGTAAATTGACTTAACTAAGTTTCATATTTATTGAAATTTTATTTTTCCGACTGAGTGAAAATAATGCCTGGACCGGGAATCGAACCCCGGATCTTTGACTTACAAGGTCAATGGTCTACCACTGAGCCATCCAGGCCGACATCCCGGTCTGCATTACTCACTCAGACAACCTTTTAGGCAGAAACATCTCTGGTCTATCATTTAGATAGCTCAACAGAAAATAAGCCGCAGGTAAAGGAAACACCATTAAACAATGGGAGAGAAATACAATTTTTTTTTCATTAAAATCACACAATTAACTGTGGAAGAAAATCATATTTATTGAAATTTTATTTTTCCGACTGAGTGAAAATAATGCCTGGACCGGGAATCGAACCCCGGTATCGTAAAGATTTTATTGCTGGATGAAATTACTTGAATCATAGGAAGTCCCGGTTCGATAATTTCCATCAAAAGGGCCGTGAAGAAACACTCCTGAATGTCAATTAAAAAAATGCTTTTTATTTAGCGATCCAAAAGAGCTGTAAGTCAACATCAGGAAAATTATAGTGGCACGATAATCAATTTAAATAACAGTACATTCTGTTTGGGAACCGCAAAATCAGAGAGAGAGAGAGCGATCTTAAACCTCTAATACGAGATGCTTTCTCGACGGTGATCAGTGAGAGAGTGTCCAAATGTTTAGCCAAAAACGAAAATCATGAGCATGTTGGCACACAATATTTCGCCGCAAAGATCACCCAAAAAAACGGTTTCCTTAGATCCGTTGTACATTCATTTAGTTAATAATTTTTGAATGCAGCGAGCAGGTTTACCATATTACATTAACCCGAGTCTTATGCCAAACTTTAGCCATGAGAACTGAAAAACCACATACTGCAAATAATACATAGGAAAGAAAAATAATTAATTCTTTTTCAAGGATAATTTTGAGAAACAGATTAAAAGTATGTTAGCCGTTAAACTTTGATTTACGCAGAAAATAAGAATGGCCATGTGGTATTCTTTTAACACCGAACTGAAAGAATGAGGTTTTTGATTATAGCAAGATTTTCTTTTCCACATACTTTTTATTTTATTTTATTGAGAGGAAAAGGATTCAGCGGTTAATTAAAGACAATTATTCTATGCACGAATATATTATAATATAAATTATTAATATAGATTTGAATTTAAATAAATGGGAAAAATTCATTAAAAATATGTGATTTCTATATCACATATTTCTCCCCTTTCTCTAGAAAAAAAACTTCGAAAGATAAGGAAAAAAAAATCGCTCTCTCTCATCAAGGTTAATGCATACTACAGATTGGAAAAAATATATATTTTTTAAAATATAAAATCAATATGACTTCAAAATATTTTTCATATAACATAGTGGCTAATAGTGTAAACTTAAACATTAATGATGTAATACCAATAATCAACTAGAACCTGTTATTACAATACATAGTTTTCCTTCATGTGATGCAAGACTATGCATTGACATATGACAATACAGATATAAAATAACCAATGAAATGTATAAAACATAATAAATCACATCTGTATGACAATTTATTTAACCAACAAATATATTTTGAAATTGCATGACAAATTGAAAGCAAGGAAAAGGAAATCAATAATTATAAAAGTAAAATATTTTACGTATTCATATGTTTATACAATATATAATTTGCTTGAAATTATTTATTGTTTACTAATTTCATTATTTATTGTATTGTGACATTTTGCTATGAAAAAGATACACAGAACGTAAAAGAAAGTGCCAGACACTCAACACTAGGATGCCTAAGATTTATACAAATTGAGCCAGAGTGTGAATCAGTATACAAATTATAATTGACATTGTGGGTTGTGAGGCCACAGCCAAAAATAACGTACTGAGTTAGGGTGTGAAGCAGAAGAGGCGTATATTGTGTGCAAATAACATTACAGCAAGCATTCTGCAACACGACATAATAAAATGCCTTTTGTTTGTGTAAAGTGAATTGAGAAAAAGAAAAAAAAAATAGCTCAACCAATAAAAATACTAGGACACAAGTATAAAGTCTGGCAAAAATTTAAAAGAAAAATATAATTAAATTTTTATTTATTTATTTATTTTCAATCATATTTAATTGTTTCAAAAAATATTAACTAAGTTCATTTTCTAAACATTTTGTAGTCCAAAATTATCAAGAAATATATTGATGCTCAATTAATTTCCTTTTCCTTAACAATTATAATGCATTTTAAACATGAATCATAGCTGAAAAGTGTAGTAAACATGAAGAAATATAATAAAATTTGTGTATTATATGTGATGTTTGAAAAGAAAAAAATCATTGTGTAATTGAGAAAAACAAAATGTTAAGCTTGTTAAGTATGCCTAATACAATAAAATCATTTTGTATTTAAATCCTTTATGTCTTGGACAATGATTGTATGCATTTGCACATGATTTTCCTTTTTTTTTTTTTTTTTTTTTTTTTTTTTTAGTAGTAGAACATATCTTTTTTTTTTATAATTTATTTATTTTATTTATTTATTTATTTATTTATTTAATTTTATTTTGTGTGTGTGTGTGTGTGTCTGACATGACAGCATCCAACAGTGATTTGGTAAATTTGAAAAGTCTAACAGTATAAGACATTGTTTAAATCTCAATGAAGAATAATCTTATAGATATGTAATCAGAAGAATGTGTGTGTATAAGATTCAAAATAAAATGTGTGTGTGTGGGAACAATTACACATATGAAGTAACTGTATAAATAGAAAAATGTCAATACATAATCTGTAGAAAAAGAGAAAAAACTGATACTGTAAAAATGTAATTCTGTAATTTATGTATACATGTATTGTAAAACTTGTAAGTTGAAGTATAGAGATCCTTTAAAAATATTAAAAATACAATAAGTATAAGAAACAATTTAAAATGTATGAAAGAAATAGAAAATTAGCAAATAGTTATTTAAAATTATAACATTAGTATTAAATAAATTTGTTTTGCTTACCTTATTTATTGATTCTTTAAAATACAATGCAAGGTAAGCCATGTGAACTATATACAAAAAGATGTACTTGAAATTTGTATATTTTATCTTAAATAATTAATCTTTTATTATTATTACTTGGAAGGCTTTAAAACATAGGTATATCCTGTCCAATTCATGATGTCATACATGTTCTGCTAACCTTTCAAGTCAGATAAGAAAAAAAGTGTAAACTCAGTTACATACTATGATTGATTAATAGGTCGTGAATCTATTATCATAACATAGATTACTGAAAAAAATGTGTGAATGTGTATGTGTAGGAGAAAAAGAAATCTATTGGAAAAACTTGTTATTTAACTGTACCCCGAAAACAGTTAAAAACATGAAGGTCTGACTGAAAATAAAAGCATACATATAAAACATGCATGATGTACTGCAAAAATACCTATCAAAGCAAGAACAAATAGGTGCAAATTATTTATCTTAATAAAAAAACTTCTATAAGAAAATTTAAAAGTTTATATATTAAACAACTATTTTTTTTTTTTTTTTTTTTTTTTTTTTTTAAGAAAAGAATAACAAAAGAATTTGATAAAATATTGCTGATCACCTGACATGTGAACACATGACATGCCAAAGAATTAAGTCAGAGAAAAGTGTGTAAATTCAGAAGCGAACATGGCTGAATAATTGGGTTGTGAGGCCAATTAAAACATGCCTTAGTGTGTGAAATGTGTATAAACGTGTAAAAATGTGTAAAAGAACTATTGAAAAAATTTGCCATTTAACCGGACACCAAATTAGTCAAATGACAATGAAGTTCTGACCCAAAAATAAGCATGCATAAAAACACATGTACATACATAAGTTTGTTATAAATTTCTGATTTTTTTTTTTTTTTCAATATTTTTGTTGGCACAATTACCTTGCAAACATGTAGAAAAATATTAAAATGAAAAAGTATTACATTCTCTATATATTTACTTTGCAAATAAATCTAAAAGAAAGTGCATAATTTAATTATATTCATACTTTAATCATAATATACTTCAAAGTGAAAAGAAAAATGTAAATAATAGTATAATTTGTGTATAATAGTGTTATGAAATACTGTCACATAAACTTGAGCAGAATTATAGGCATATATATTTTCCTTTATATGCTCATAATTATAAAAAAATATTTCTGATTTTTTTTTTTTTTTTTTTTTATTATGAAGATTGCATGAGTGTGTATATGTTGAAAAAGTTGAAAGTGTACATATTTTATACAGGGATGGAACACGGGCGCAGAATTCATACCACACTTAATGTAAGAAAATTTTCTACTTCTTAAATCAACGATATTATAGGTAGAGAAATTTCTTAAACGGATTCCGGTATGAATTCTGCGCCCGTGTTCCATCCCTGTTTATATTTAAGTACATGTAGTTAAAAAATACAATATTTATTTATTTATTTATTTTAATATATATATATAAATAATACAATTAGCGAATGCTTGAAAGTAACAATGTTTGAATAATAAGAATAATGTAAGATGTGGTTTCCCCAACACAATTTTCGGTGTTGAAAATTTAAACTTGTAGTCAAATATCAGCATATTACAGAAAAACAATCTGCGGAAGTGATAGACTAAAGCAACACAATTGTGTTAACAGGGAGTGTGTGTTTATGTGTAAATACTTTTTTTTTTTTTTTTAACAAGAAGAAACTGTGATAACATCATTAAATTGATTTTTTTTTTTTTTTTTTTTTTTTTTTTTTTTAAATATGAAATTTAAATTCTTAATAACTTTTAATGATGTCAGTAATGTTCTAGAATGGTATTATCAATGAAATAAATAGCCACATTTTTATTATATAATCTCTGATGACAGCTCTTTAATTAATAATAAAATTTAACAACAAAAAATGTGCACATGAAATTGTTAAAAAAGGTCATGACAACATAAACTTCTAATGAGTTCTATAGAGGCCTTCTTAAAAATGAGCTTAAATTCAATATAAAGAATAGCTTCAGGGCTATGATAAATGCTCATAACGAATTCAAAAACAACTCGAGTAACAGAAGTATATCTGACTTCCAAATAATAGATGAATTAACATTATTCATCAAGTCGACTCATAAAAATGTTAAAATCAGCTGATATCTAAAGAGCAAAAGTGTTTGCTCAAAAGTTGCGCAATAATGTTGTTTTAAAAATGATGCATCGAATAGACATAGGCCTGATATTTGATGTTATAAAATACTAGCTAGTAATTATATATATACTCATATTTATATATACATATTAATAAAAAGATAAAAAGATACACACATGAATAAGAATATAAACCAAAAATATTAATAATTAAAATATGAGTAAAAAGTGTGTATGATGCATACAATGGTAAAATAGTATTTACAGTAAAATACAAAAATCATGATAATTCTTCTTAATTATTATTGCTATTATTATTATTATTACTTTTACGCATGGTAAGTGATAGATATGCATCTTAATCTTTGATAAAGAATAAAAATGTGGAAAATCCATGCTTCAACCAAATATTTTCACTATTGCTTGAATAAAAAGCGTGTTTATTTATTTATCTATTTGCCAGTCTCTCAGATCATTTACTTATATATTTCTTTAATAAGCAGACTCACGTTCTTGTAATATATGAAAAATAAATAAACTTGATGTGTATAAAGAGTGCAAACAAAAATAAAAATTTATTATTGCACAAAGTGTTAAAAAAATATAGGCATAGAATTTTTTTTTTTTTTTTTTTTTTTTTTAAGTGAATTTGAATGTATGCAAAAGATGAAATGTGTAAATTTATAACGATGTGTGAAAATGAGAACATTATGCATGCAAAGGATTATGGGCATGAGAGTTATTTTATAAACAAACAGTAGATATACTGTAACAACACAACCCTGTCACATCTACATGCAATGAGCAAAAATGTAAAAAAGAGAAAAATTGTTGAATTAAAAAAAAGATGAATGTTTATCTATCACTTTATTTTATTTTATTTATGTAAATGTAAAATTAATTGGAATTGTAAATTTAGTACAGAAATCATTTCGTGAAAGATAAAATCAAAATTCCAGCAAAAGTAAAATTGCGCAATGCAAGGCAATCAAGGCAGATTTCCCACTCAACTGAAATTTGGCCAGAATTTCCAGAGAAAGAAATACACCCCGAATGCCAAACACACACTACCGCATTCAAGACGTCATTAAATGCAACAGTGGCGCACAACATTACAAAAATTTAGATCTTAGAATGGAAAAAGTGCAAAACTCTTGAAATAAAAAAAAATACTTATAATATGTACAAATTATCATTAAAAACTTTACAACTAAATGTCATTTATGAAAAACTAGACTTAGTGTATGTATAAGAACATGTGTGTGAATATGTGTTAATGTAAGAAAAAGATTCTCCATACAAACGCTCGAAAGTAAATATTTTTTACAGTTTCAAGCCAAATTAATCAATTTATTAATGATTAATTAAAAATTTTCCCCACAAGAACTGAAAGATCAATTTTATAAAAAAATGTGAAATGTGTAAATATAAATATTTGTAAAAATGTGTTTGTAAATGTGTGAAAGGTGGGAAATGTTCACCTGCCAAATATTCAATCTCGAACGATTATAGAAAAATATATTCTCATTTAAATTATTTTAATTTTTTTTTTTTTTTTTTTTTTTTTTTGGTAGAAGCATGTATTTAGACTTTGAAAATATAACAAAACTTAATAAATCTTCATTTAAAATTAAGTTTGAAGTATACTTAATAGGAAAAATGAAATTAATTTGTTTATTTCAATATATGGTATAGAAAGAACTGAGAAATCTGACAAATATATGATTAAACATGCGAATATTTTGAAATGTATAAAACACAAATCATAATCATATAATAAAAAAAAAAAAAATCAATATTTTCATATAAGAAAAAGTTCATATGAAAAACTAATTATGTTCTCAGAATTCTTTATCTTAATCACTGTCATTGTATTTACTGAAGAAAAAAAAAAAACAATGAATGTGAACACTTTCTCCAAAAATAATAATAGAAGTAAAAATATGTAAATTTAATTTGCTTTATTGCAAATATTTTGTATTTATAATGCAGAATTAAACTACCTTAAACAAGTATAATTATTTGTACAGAAGCACTTTGCACATATTGTGTAAATAAAATTCAATAACATATAAACTGTTTTTTTTTTTTTTGTTTTTTTTTTTTTTTTTATTAAAATATGAATATGTAAACATACTCGACAAACTGTGTATATTTATAAATATCTGAGAAACATATATATAATAATTCAAATTATTACCAACATAATTATTTAAATTATAATTATTTAAAACTTTACTCAAAAATTAATTAAGCATTATAAACTATACAAATAAATACAAAAGAAATATAACTCTTTACTTTGAAAAGTAATTTTCTGTATTTATTTTCTTCAAGACAAAAGAAAAAGTACTTACCAATATCTTGAAAAATCAAATTTTCTGTCAGTACAAACAAAAAAAAGTTCACTGATGAGTTTTGTTCAATATTCAGTCACAATTTCAGTGTCAACTACTCAGTAATAATCACTTAAAAATAACAGAGTATAATCTGCTAGTTTGATTCACAATCTTTAAAAATATTCTGTTCGCAGAAAGTTATGAATCTCACTCTTGTTTTTTTAAATGATGTATCAGTTATAAAACTAAAGCAATATCAGTTACAAAACTGTAAGTAATTTTTCACAAACAAATATCCAGAGACACTTTCTTCTTTTTCTTTTTGAGCACCTATACACGTAAAAAAATTCGGGTTGCCGTATGAATGCACGTATGGCTTTTCTGCTTTGAGTGCAAAAACGCATGATTATGATTTAACACATAAATAAAAACATACTTGGCACATCACTTTACCGCACAGGGAAAACACAGGTCCATTGACGCAGTTATAAGAACAGAACAGAAGCCGACAAACTCAATGTGTAAGGACATAGGAGGTTGAACTGTGTAAGGACATAGGAGTTTGAACTAAACATGCAAGAGGCAACCGTTGGCAGGTAAATCGGACTGGGACTGCTCGCTTGAATCAGAGGTCAGAACTCCATGAAATTATTTTGTCCAAAATGGATTCTGAAACTAAGGTGCACAGATAAATGCTTAATAACTGTCCGTGAGATGATGAAAAAATCGCCTGTTAGATATAAAGAAGCTGGAGCTAAGCATGATAAATGACGAAATGCCGACCACCATAAAACGTCACGATCTCGGGAATTTTGTTTCTCTATTACCGTAGAATTTTTGCTGACACAAATCCAGATTGAAGAGGTGGAAAAAATGCGACGTTAATCGTTTATTTTAGTTTTGAAGGCAAAACCACAGAAGCCAAAAAGATGTACAAATTCACCAAAAAGATGTACAAATATTGTTCGGCGTGAATTCTGAACCGAATGCTTTAAATAAAAAAAAATCTGTAGATGATGAAGATCATATTGTATCCGAAACAGCTGCTCAAAAAAGCAAATTAACAGTAAAATTTTCAAAGCCCTGTAGATACAT
Source organism: Salticus scenicus (assembly GCA_963930645.1). NCBI lineage: Eukaryota > Metazoa > Arthropoda > Arachnida > Araneae > Salticidae > Salticus > Salticus scenicus. The sequence goes on along the minus strand of OZ005655.1, from coordinate 78,560,076 downwards.
ATATAACCTGGAAGTAGACCTGACTCAGGCAACCAATGCTGAGTGACTAAGGTTGGGACTGTTTTGCTCGAGAGGTGGACTGGACAGTACTCCACTCAAAGTCTTTTAGCCAGAAAAATTAATCCATTGTTTCTGTAAGTCAACAGGTAAAAATTGTCACCAAAGCAACTAGTGTATACTCCGTATACATCTATTTTCTCCTTATAATTTAATTCTTGGAATAATTCTTGGAATTTTTCTTTAGCTAAATTCATAAAACAATAAACTTCTTCTTTAGGCCCTTTGAAATTTTCTGTATTAAAAGTGTGAGTAGTTATTTCAGTTTTAGCAAAATCTAAGCAAAATTCAAGAGTCTGAAAGTTCTTAAAAACCAAAGGCGTGATATTGAAGCTTTTCCATAATAAGTTTAAGCAGCAACTTGCGAAAAATATTTAACAAAATATACATAAGAATAAATACAGCCCCTCTCTCTCTCTAAGCAAGTCCCCAAACAGACCTGGCAGCGAGCACCAAAATTTATCGTAAAGATTTTATTGCTGGATGAAATTACTTGAATCATAGGAAGTCCCGGTTCGATAATTTTCATCAAAAGGGCCGTGAAGAAACACTCCTGAATGTCAATTAAAAAAATGCATTTTATTTAGCGATCCAAAAGAGCTGTAAGACAACATCAGGAAAAATATAGTGGCATGATAATCAATTTAAATAACAGTACATTCTGTTTGGGAACCGCAAAATCAGAGAGAGAGAAAGCGATCTTAAACCTCTAATACGAGATGCTTTCTCGACGGTGATCAGTGAGAGAGTGTCCAAATGTTTAGCCAAAAACGAAAATCATGAGCATGTTGGCACACAATATTTCGCCGCAAAGATCACCCAAAAAAACGGTTTCCTTAGATCCGTTGTACATTCATTTAGTTAATAATTTTTGAATGCAGCGAGCAGGTTTACCATATTACATTAACCCGAGTCTTATGCCAAACTTTAGCCATGAGAACTGAAAAACCACATACTGCAAATAATACATAGGAAAGAAAAATAATTAATTCTTTTTCAAGGATAATTTTGAGAAACATATTAAAAGTATGTTAGCCGTTAAACTTTGATTTACGCAGAAAATAAGAATGGCCATGTGGTATTCTTTTAACACCGAACTGAAAGAATGAGGTTTTTGATTATAGCAAGATTTTCTTTTCCACATACTTTTTATTTTATTTTATTGAGAGGAAAAGGATTCAGCGGTTAATTAAAGACAATTATTCTATGCACGAATATATTATAATATAAATTATTAATATAGATTTGAATTTAAATAAATGGGAAAAATTCATTAAAAATATGTGATTTCTATATCACACCCGGATCTTTGACTTACAAGGTCAATGCTCTACCACTGAGTCATCCAGGCCGACATCCCGGTCTGCATTACTCACTCAGACAACCTTTTAGGCAGAAACATCTCTGGTCTATCATTTAAACAGCTCAACAGAAAATAAGCCGCAGGTAAAGGAAACACCATTAAACAATGGGAGAGAAATACAATTTTTTTTATTAAAATCACACAATTAACTGTGGAAGAAAATCATATTTATTGAAATTTTATATTTTTCCGACTGAGTGAAAATAATGCCTGGACCGGGAATCGAACCCCGGATCTTTGACTTACAAGGTCAATGCTCTACTACTGAGCCATCCAGGCCGACATCCCGGTCTGCATTACTCACTCAGACAACCTTTTAGGCAGAAACATCTCTGGTCTATCATTTAGATAGTTCAACAGAAAATAAGCCGCAGGTAAAGGAAACACCATTAAACAATGGGAGAGAAATACAATTTTTTTATTAAAATCACACAATTAACTGTGGAAGAAAATCATATTTATTGAAATTTTATTTTTCCGACTGAGTGAAAATAATGTCTGGACCGGGAATCGAACCCCGGATCTTTGACTTACAAGGTCAATGGTCTACCACTGAGCCATCCAGGCCGACATCCCGGTCTGCATTACTCACTTAGACAACCTTTTAGGCAGAAACCTGCGGCTTATTTTCTGTTGAGCTATCTAAATGATAGACCAGAGATGTTTCTGCCTAAAAGGTTGTCTGAGTGAGTAATGCAGACCGGGATGTCGGCCTGGATGGCTCAGTGGTAGAGCATTGACCTTGTAAGTCAAAGATCCGGGGTTCGATTCCCGGTCCAGGCATTATTTTCACTCAGTCGGAAAAATAAAATTTCAATAAATATGATTTTCTTCCACAGTTAATTGTGTGATTTTAATAAAAAAATTGTATTTCTCTCCCATTGTTTAATGGTGTTTCCTTTACCTGCGGCTTATTTTCTGTTGAGCTATCTAAATGATAGACCAGAGATGTTTCTGCCTAAAAGGTTGTCTGAGTGAGTAATGCAGACCGGGATGTCAGCCTGGATGGCTCAGTGGTAGAGCATTGACCTTGTAAGTCAAAGATCCGGGGTTCGATTCCCGGTCCAGGCATTATTTTCACTCAGTCGGAAAAATAAAATTTCAATAAATATGATTTTCTTCCACAGTTAATTGTGTGATTTTAATAAAAAAAATGTATTAACTAAGTGTCATTTTTACATTGATTTTTACATTTCTTTTTTGCATTACATTGATAGTTTTCCTACAATATATTTATTTTTAATATTTATCTATACTACGAAATTTAGTGAATGTGTTAAAATTTTACATTTTATTGACATAATTTTAAATGGGTGCTCTAACAACTGTTCTACCGCCCTACCTCCTCAAAGTTTGTTGTGATTTTCTCTGAAACTCGTATGAATAAACTCAATAGTCCCTTATAAAAATCCTCTAGAAAGAAAAATATCGCAACATCAACGGTTGATGGTTTACACTGTAAGTCTAATGGTTCACACTATAGCCTTTACAAAGGGAAGATTTGTGCAGGCTATAGTGTAAACTATTAGACTTGATCCACACCTGAGTATTATGAGAATTTAAAACAGTAATACATCGAAATAAATTTTTCACTAGCAACAATAAACGATGCTTGGATGTGTTTAAATAGTTTAAAATTTTTGAGGTAAAAACTTTTTTTTTCATTCAAAAAAATTCTTTTGCTTCCTAAAAAAAGGCTTTTTTTTTTTTTTTTTTTTCTAAAAGGGGCATTTTTAATTACTTTTCCAAAAAAGTATTTTCTGTTTTCTTTTCTTTTTTTTTTTCTAAAAAAATATTTTCTAAGTTTCTATATTTGAAAGTTTCTTAGAATTTTCGTACATATAAAAAATCACAATCGAAAAATAAATAAGAAAGGTTATTTTAAAAATTCTATTTTCAAATTCTGATTTATTCATATATTTTTATGTATTACTTTATCCATAACACTTTATGTAAATCAAATTATTTTTCTTTAAAAATTTTGAAATTCATACCAGAAAACTATATACCAGAAAATATATACCAGAAAACTGTACCAGAAAATATATACCAGAAAACTATAAGAAGAAATTTAACACAAGCATCGTTTTATTTATTTTAATTGTATATTTAATTAAATATTTAGTAAAAGTGATTATTATTTTATTACTTTGTATTATATTTTTTATCAAATGTGTTTGTTAAAAAAAGAATTTCTTATCTGAAATTTTCATTCATCTTCTTATCACGCTGGAATAATTCCGATAAACGCCGTAATGGAATTTAATATCGACATCATTTTCCATGTCAGAAGCACATTCCACTAAAAATTTAATTAAAATTATCATAATACCATTGCTTTATTAATTTCGAGATTTAATCATGATCGAATATAGTGTTATTTCAAATGAAACTTTGTAATGCAATAAAAGAATTACATACTAATATTTTAAATTATGACATTTTTAAGAAGATTAATATCTTAAATGAAAGATAATTCAAATATCGAAATCCAAATTGATTCTAAAACTGCTTCGATTTTACAATAAAACAATAAATTTCCAATTTAGGAACATAATTGAATTCGAGAGAAAGTTTTATAACTTAAATCTTCATACTTACATATCTTTGTAACAATTTTGAGGTAATTGAGTCTTGTGATAACATCTTTGCAACAGCTTTAATAAAACATAGGAATGTGTGGAAGCTCCAGACTTCAAAAATTTCGAAACTCTTTCGGATTTATTGAATTTGAATTACGTTCAAGACAATTCTATATTTGTTTTAAGAAATCAATTTGCATAAGTGAATTTATTATAATTTTTTCTCTTTCTTTTCTGATTATCATCATTGCGTGATAATTTATATTTTCAATAAGAATGTGTAATTTGCAATATTTTTGTATTGAAGTGATTTTGTAATTTTTAAGCAAATAATTTATTTAAAGTATATAATATGTATACGTAAAATGTATTGATAACACAGGTCGACATGTAAAATATTGATTTTATAATTTTGGCTGATCATTATGTTTTTTGGTGTGCTGAAATCGAAAATAAAGCCAGTTGTCTATCACGTATAGATTTTTGTCAATACAGGGTGCCTGCCTATACAGTTTCTTCCATTACTCTTCCACCAATGTAATTATATGGTAAGTTTTATAGTATGTTTCAATGATTAATTAATCATAGATGCCTATTGTTGTTATTGTGAAGCACTAGTGCGACTTCAAGCCATACCAACCAACCAACCAACCAACAAACCTATTGTTATGATGGTATATGTAAGAAATCGTGTCGGTAAACACCCTGTATTGACAAAAATCTATACGTGATAGAGAAAAATGGGCTGCATTTTCGGTTTCAGCATATCAAAAAACTTAAAGATCAGCTGAAATCATCAAATCAAATTTTGTCAACTTCATTTTTGTAGGCCTGTGTAATTTATTAAAAGTTATTTTTAATTTCTTCTATAGTCAACAGAAGATTGGAATCGTAAAAATTTTCTACCTTGGGTTTTTGAAGGATTTACACGTTTTGAGAGGTCTAGATTGTGACCATTGAACCTCTTTTAGAAAGTTTTATTTCACCATTTTTAGAAAATGTCTGCCAATCTGTGTGTCTGTCTATGTGTGTGACAAAATTTTGTGGCAACTGTGTTTCAGAAACTACTGTACAGAATTTCATAAAATGTAATTGTTGTACCTCGACATAAATTAGTGCTTATCAGCTTTTGGTGAAAACATTCCTACAGGAGGCATTGCCATCCCGTTTTTTCTAAAATTTTAATATGGCGGTTTAGAACAAAATTTCGAATAAATGTGCATAAAGAGAATTGTATTTTAATAATCAATATGAAAATAGAAAGAATTATTTATAATAGTGAAAGTCAACTGGGGAAATGTTTTTGTAAATGTTGAAGCATTGCTTCCCCCCCTGCGAGAAGTGCCCTAACCCGAGGGGGGCAAATTTTTATCATGGGTATGTTCCAAAAGAGCTTGTCAATACCTTTAAAACGATTGATTGAACCATCTATCTGTAATAACTTAAAATATATTATATATATATATATATATTTTTTTTTTTAACGAGTTTTTACTTTTTCTATATTTATAAGAAGAAACTATTGGATTCGAAAAATTTTTGAACTCCAGTTTTTGATATATTTACAGGTTTTGAGATATTCGAAACACGATTTGACTATTATAAAATGTACCAAGAGGATTGGCGCTTAAAATTAATAAGCAAAAATTTTTGAAGAAACACCATAAAATGCAATAACACGTAACAATTGCTTTGGGTTGGAAAAGAACATGAGGCTCAAAGCCTGGCGAATTTTGTAAACGCTTGCTGAATTCTCAACAAACGTTCGGAGCAGTTCCCTCTGTCTCGGACACTTGTTGCCCGAGACACTGAAGCGCTCAACATCGCTCCAAGAGCGATGAGCGGGGACTGTTCCCTGTTCAGACTCTTCGTCAGGCGAACAAAGTAGGCACGATTGCTGCAAACAAAGCGGCAATGCAAAAAATCGATTTAAGTGAAAAACAAAAACAAAGTCGAATGTAAATAGAAATACTTATGACCAGAATTATAAAAAATAAAAGAAGAAAATAAATAAATAAATGAATGAAGTAAAAATTGAGAGAGGATCTAAAAATCTAAAATTCAAAACTAAACGAAAAACTTAGTTTTAATAAGAACAGAGAGGAAGAAATATCCTTAACAAGATTTTTCGAATTTTTAAATATGTAAAAGCCTCATGGATATCCAAATGGGAAAAGGAGGTAGGAGAAAAAATTGTGTTAATTTTAGAAAAATCTAAACAATTACCATGAGCCCAACAGTGGGAAGCAATAGAAGATTTGGGAATCTCTTCATTGCAAACATTCCGACGGTGCACATTTATTTCATATTTAAAACGCCTTTTAGTTTGACCAACATAACCTAAATTACACAAGGAATAAGGAATTAAATAATTATCAGATCGGTTTTCAACAGCAATGGAATCTTTAAGAGAAGATAATTTAATTTTGGTGACGTGTTTGTAAATGACTTTAAAATCAAACGAAAAAATAAATAAATAAATAAAAATTTTAAAAGAAAGTGGTGAATAATAAAGATAAAACTACTGGCATGAGACCGTGATAAGTCAATTTGGAAACAGAAGGTTTAAGATTTCTGATTTTGTGTAAAGCTATATCGATAATAGGAGTATTGTAGCGTCGAGAAACAACAAGAGGTTTTAAATAATTAACTTCTTTCAAAAGACTAGACGGGTCAGAAAAAATATGTAAGGCACGAAAAACGTAAGTATAGAACGCAGACCTTCTCTGTTGAGGGGCGTGGTTGGAGAGAACATGCGGCGAAAGAGAGACGGAGAAGGGTTTTCTAAAGACAGTGGTTGAGAACCGATCCTTGGGCTCTATTCTCGTCTAGTCGTTACGTGGAAACCGGTTGTTGTGAAGCGAGACAACGACGATTTGCTATTCTCGTCCAGTTGCGTCGAAATCTTGACAGTTTGTTTACAGTCATTAAGTTACCGGCAGCTGGGAGGCAGTTGTTCAGCTGAAAGATCGTCGTTTATCACAATGAAAATGGGCGCGTCTGTATAACGTTTTAGTTTGCTCAGTGAAGGAGACATTTCACATTTTCCACCATTGAAAACCGGTTGTCAACATCGCTATTCAACCTTTCCCCTCCCAAAACGGATTACGAATGATCCCTTGCAACTGGTTTAAAATGTCACCCTCGAACGCAGAGAGTTTGTTCTTCCACTCAAGATAACAACGGGAGACCAGAATAACACTTAGCCGGAAGATGGTTATTACTTTGGTTAGAATAGTAGTTACAAACTGTCGTTAATGATTACAAGTGGTGGTTAATAAGCAACTAGACGAGAATAAAGCCCCTTGTCTTTAGACTCATAAACGTCAAGGAAAGGCAAGGGGAAATCATGTTCAATTTCATAAGTGAATTGAATACAAGGGTCATTTGAACTGACCAAAGAATGTAAACTGAAAATATTGACATCACGGGGAACAAGAACGAAATTATCATCTACATACGTAAACCTGGGCGGAAATTTATATACACCTATGAGCTTTTCTTCAAAATAGTGCATATAAATGTAGCAAAGCAAAGGAGAGAGGGTTCTGCCCATTTCCATGCCCTCATTTTGGGAATAATAAATGTCATTACAAATGAAAGCAGTTTGCTTGATACATAAATAAACTAAATTCACAAGTTCCTCAATTTAAATGACAGAATAATTGAATTCGCGTAACCTTCTCGCTAAACAAATCAGAATAACTTAAATAAGAAAATTAGTAAAAAGATATTTAATATCCAAATAAATCAATGTATAGTAAGAAGGAGAGATGCATTTAAGTTTGTCCACAAAGTCATCGTTAAAAAAATGGTCAATAAAATGACTTTTACTATGTGACATTTGTTATTTAACTCCGACTTGCTATTTTATTTAAATTAAAACAAAAATCCGTGCTTAAAAAATATTTCTTAACAAATCATCAAAATGTGTTATATTACATTATAGTTTTTATTCAAAAGCAGCAACTTTTATGTGTCGAATCCGATGCCCCATTACTTAACCTTTCCCGCTCTTCGATGTAATATTTTACTTGACAATTATTTCGTGCATATTTTGACAGGTGGCAGTTGATATTCTTACTTTTTCACATATGCATTCGTGCAGTTTCTTTATTTGTTTGTTCGTTTCTTTTATGCAAATCCGTGGAGATGTCTTTTTTTTTCTTTTTTCTTTTTTTTTTTTTTTTTTTTCGTTCTTTCTTTAATTAAACAAAGCTGCGTTAGTTCATGCAGTAGTAGGGCAAACACTTTGATATTTCTATATTTTTGATGTAATTTTTATTTTACATAAATTTATTCCTAATATATAAATTCTTACACTTCTTGATTGATTAAAAAAATTAACATAAATATTATAATAATAAAAATCAATAAATAAATAAAAAGATAAAGTACATTTGAAAGTCGTGGACACAGAAGAATACAAAATTTTAAATCGTCCTTCCGAGATACAAAAGACCGTTTAAACTTTTTCAATTTCCTAATCTGCTACAATCATCATTTTTATCTTGGAAGTAATTTTGAAGTAAAATTCCTGTAAACATTATTACGGGAAGAATGATAGAAAATTTATCTTCATATATGTCTAGAATTGTTCAGTCGGATTTATAACATGAAGCATTTTGAAAATTGCTAGAAAACTCTTCAGTTTTTTTGTTTTTTTTTTTCCCGATATATTTTCTAGAAGGATTTAGTTTCCGTAAACATTTTTTATTTTTTTCTTTAGGAAATCAATTTTCGTACGATTATTGGTTATTTCAACGTCGCTTTCGAATTTTTGAGAATTGAAAATAATACTTTAACTTTCTTTGAGATCAAAAGCTCGTGTTCTGCCGAAACATATTCGAAAAAAAGGTTCTTTTTTTCAAAGTTAAATTTTTAAGAACTGTGCAATATAAAATAATTATTTTTTCTTATATCAAGATGCATAGGAAAATCGTAAATGCTTACTATAATTCACAGATATAGTGAACAGATCAGTAACTGACCATTTAAGGGAAATTTCTTAAAGTTTGTCACATTTTCAAGTCTTCTATCACATTTTCTAATATAAAAATTGACAGAATTTTTGGATTTTTGTCTATGTACTAATCAATATATGAGGATTAATAACCCAGAATAATTTTTTTCTTTGTTCTCTTTTTTACAATTTATATTATTCAATATAATAGTTTCAAAATACGATTGCTATAATAGTTTACTGTAATTGTTTCGAAATCTAGCAAGTGACCATTAGTCGGTATTATCAATTTTCCTGTTTCTAGTTTCAAAATTGTTTAAATTAAAAGATGTTGATAAATATCTATGCTATGTATATCCGCATCGTATGTTTAAAACGTCATATCTCTTTATGTAGCAACCTCTGCATAGTGTTTTTTTTTTTTTTTTTTTTTTCCCATTTAGTTTTACCAAAACTATTTTATTGTTTCCGAATGCAACTAATCTTTGACAGTTTCTTTTTCTGTGACAATTTTCATTGTTGGCGCGCTGTCTGAGTACAACTTCATTTAGACGGGTTTTATGAATTACGATTACTTATATAAAAAGTGATAAAAACGTACAGGAAAAATTGTTTGTAACGAATAACATTTATATTTTTGCACACACTGATAAATTTATGAAAGAAAAATTTAGCTTTTTTCGTGATAAACAAATGTCACAACATTTATTTATTTATTCATTTTTCTCATTAATTACACCCATTTCCCGGTTGATTTCAAATGTTATTCATTTAAAATATAAATTGATGCATTTAAGAATTAAATTATTTTTTAATGTAAGTATGTAAATTATATTACTGCACTAGTAATCAACACCAATCGGCTTATTAAGCAACATATACACACACACCATCCCTGCATTAAACTAATTCCTCATTTAATGATTTTTTTAAAAATGTCTCCTCCTCTTTCATAAGCCACTTAAACTATCTGATCCAAACACATTATCAAAGTTAAACACTAGAAACCTTCGCATGCTCGGAAATCAGCTGCAAAAACTTAAGTAAGATACTTGCACATTTTGTAATTAATTACACTGGTTATTTATTGAAGAAAAAAAAAAAAACAGTATTTTAGCAATTTGATCATATATTAGCATACCGATAACATTTTAGATACATAGTAGTTGAGCAGCTCTTAATTCCAATAAAAAATGGTAGTTTATTAGAATATATATATTTATTTATTCAAAATAAATATAAATGACAATGGGATTTAAAACAATAAAAGATGTATAAATATAATTTATAAATACTATATATACAGGGTGGTTATAATAAAACTTCCCTTATAAACAGCATCCTACATCGCAAACTGGCGACCCGAATGCAACGAAATTTGGTATATAGATTATACACGAGATGCGCTCACGCGGAATTTCGAAAAATAAATTTAGTTCCAAAATGTCCACCAGAGGGCACCTTTTACGTAGAGACATTAAATTAACACAAAAAACGACCAAAACGGAATACAGAAACAATATTAACAATCCAGAACAAGAATTATGAGTAATAAAATGTAAAACCGGGAAAAGCTGTCAGTTCTAAGAAAAAAATGTCGAGATTTGCATGCTTGCGAAGAAGAGGAATCTTTATACAAAACAAGTTAGGGTATAAAACGTTTGCAGACGTTTTGCAGGTGAATGAGGGTGGTCACAAGGAAACTTTTCTCAACATCGTCCTGGACACGATTAACAACTGCTCCTTTTGTTGAATTTCGTGCTAATCTGTTCTTGTTTCTGCAAACTGAACTGTTTTGTTTATCTCAAACAGCGTACTGTTACTTTTTCCTTACCTTTACTTAATGTGGTTCGATGACAAGGTGATCAGAAACTAGTCAATAAATGTTAATATTGTTTCTGTATTCCGTTTTGATTGTTTATTATGTTAAATGTAATATTTTTCTAGAAAAGGTATCCTCTGGTGGACATTTTGGAACTTTTTTTTTTTTCGAAATTCCATGAGCGCATCTCGTGTATAGTCTACATACCAAATTTCGTTACATTCCGTTCCCCCGTTTTGCGCTGTAGGATGCTATTTATAGAGGAAGTTTAATTATAACCACATGTATATATATGTGCGTGTGTGTGTTTGTATGCGTGTGTGTGTATTAGCAAATTGACGCGATTCGGTGCCATTTATATTATCCCAGAGAGCTAACATTTTGCTAAAAACTGTTTAGGATGAAAGAGAAAAAATTAAAGGGTATGCGTATTGGATTTCAAAAAAAGAAAAGAAAAAAAATCCCCCATTTAAAGGACGCCCTAATATACATATATATGAGAAAAAAAAATTATTGAAGTATTAAGGGTTGTGTATTTTTGTATCGTATTCTAACGAGAAACGTGCATCGGTTTTAATTGATTAAGGATATTTAATTTCATTGATTAGTTAAACAAAAAAATTATTAAACAGTAATAACAAATGTTATTGCTATTTCTATCTTTATTATTGTCGTAATATAATTAAATAAGTCATAAAAAAAACAATCCATATTTTAATTAAAAATATTTCATTCGAATATAATAAAATATAAAAATATGATACAATAAATAATTTTATCAAACATATATAGTTTAATATAAACTAGTATTTTTCTCAACCTAAGGCTGTTTCAAAATAATCACACCTTGTGCTGGGGATAAAAATATGATGAAATAAAATTACTTTAGCTGTTTATCAGTAAAACATTTCACTGATATACTCTTTTCTTTCTGTTATTTATTTATTATTTCTTCTCCTTAAGATTATCAAAAAAAAAAAAAAAAGGAAAGAAAGAAAAGAAAAAGAAAAACCAATCAATTTTAAGTGCATTAAAAAAAAAAAAAAAAAAAAGCCAGGAAGAAAAAGGGGAAAATATAATCCACTTCATCAGAAAATTTTATTTTTCAACCGAAAGATTTTATTGAATTTCACTACTGCTGCATCCAGAATTTTTTTCAGGGGGGAAAAAATGATATGATCGAAAATTTCCATACTTCAGAAAAGGGGCATGTGATGCATTTACATTGCTTTAAAAAAATCTCTTAATCGAAACTAAGGATAAAAGCTTAAGTTTCTCTGACAGACATCTGCGATAAAATTGCAATGAGATTTAATATATATATATATATTTTTTTTAATTGTATCCAATGATATTTACGTGATTATTTGTTATTAGAGACCAAATTATACGAAACAGCACATGTATTTGCATATTTAAAGTCCTTTTTTACCCCACAAAACCGAATAAAGCTTTTTTTTTTTTTCTTAAGTGCATAGTTGGCTATAAGGAAAAGTATGTATTGAATGCATTTTAGTCTCCAGTTTGCCTTAGAATCTTCTTTAAGCTTATTTTTCAAAATAAACTTGTGTTTTCGTGTTTATATTAAAAGAATGAATAATAAAGTATCGTGTTTAAAAACAGACACACTTATTTAATTTTTATTTAAAATAATAATAATAATAATAAATCGAATATACTTATTAGTGATGTCAATATATATAGTACATCTAAAGTTTAACTACCTCTATTACTCTACTACCTTAGATATAATGGAAGTATTGTATACCGTCAACATTTTCGATATCTAGTTTTCTCCAGATTTACATTTTTTATTTACACATAGGATTTTTTTTTTATTGGTCAGTGTGTATGTTATATATACATATATATATATATATTGTTTGTTTGTATGTTATTATATCAAGGAAACTAAAAAATATAAAACATTGGAAATTTGGTTAAGGCATGTTCAGTAGGGTGGAGCGAAAAGGAAATTTTTTCCAAATTGTTTTATAACAGCGACAAAAATGTGACTCAACCATACAAAAACAATATCCTAAAATACTTTTAATTTATTTTGAGTGTATCTCCCCGAGAATTTGATTTGAATTTCTCAAAATCTGATTAAAGTTTCTTTTATCTAAATCATCAATTGATGATTTAAATTTTGTAATTTTTTTTTTTTAATAATGGCATAAAAAATGGGAACCTTTCAAAAAGCGTATCCTAAAAATAAGCATTATATGTATATTAATTTTGAGTCTATCTACTCCGGTTGGTTGGGGTTTTTTTACGTCGCATTAGTGCTGCGCAGATGAGCAATTGGCGACGGTCTGGGACTCACCCCTAGAGGTGGTCCGGAGACATGCCATCGCAATTTTGATCCTCCACGGAAGGCTATCTACTCCGGTCTTTTATTTGAATTTCTCAAAATCTGATCAAAACTTCTCTTTACTATAAATCATCGTTAACAACATCAGAACGACGAAATACCAGGCAAATCAGTCGTAAAAGAACAGGTGTTTGCTATAATAGGATATAATAACTTTCTTATCGATGCTCTCGGATCCTGAAAAACATATTCGTCAACTCACTATTAGAAATATCTTAAAAGCAAGATCCTCGATTAATTCATGAAAGATCATTCGTGTATTTGAGGTGTCAAAAATAAAATTTAATATCAAATCAAAATCATACCCTAACCTTTTAGTTTGGCAACAAAATTGTTTTGAACCTCCCATTTTTAGAGACGCCAAGGTTAAAGATTTGCTCCTGATGGTGGAAGAAAAAGGAAGTTATAAAACATTTTTATGAAAACCATGCCACACCTTCGTCATAGAACGTTCCGTTAGGACCAGAGGTTTCAGTTCAAGACATTAACAGAGATGCAGGTATGTGTAAAAAGTTCAGAAGATCTCATAATATCAAAAACGGAGTCAAGGAATTGATACCAAAATTCAACACTGAACCTGATTTTAATGTATAACTTAAATACTTTTATATATGTTTTATGTTTAAGTAAAGCATTTTTTTTTTTTTTTTTTTTTTTTTTTTAATAAATTGCTGTTATTTTGGTTTTTAAGGCTCGCTTTATTCCCCCCCCCCAAAAAAAAAGCTTATATAGAATTTATTAAAAATACCTTCTTTCAAGTTTCATCCGCACAGCTTCAAAAGTATAAAGTTTCAAAATAAATGCGAAGAGAAGGAAAATAGTAATTAAATAATAATAATAATAATAATAATGCATATTGCAATCCTCTAAAAGTGGGTTACACTTTAATCACTATTAGAAATGATTTTTTTTTCCCCATATACAAATGCTCTACCGTAATGTTTAGTGTACAGATGAGTTTATCATATTCCAGGAAAAATAGCAAAACAGAAGTAAAACACGGAGACCGGAAGCAGGACTGAAAGTCAATATCTCGAAAACACCTCTAATAAAATTCTTCAAATTTGATGTATAAACTCACTTTTAGATGTTCATTATTACGTATAAGTTAGTTACAGCAGAAAATTTGACAGGCTTCCTAAAAGGTAGATCAGTCTTAGATCTCGGAAGTGAATGTTTTAAAAAACGGCTCAACCGATTTTCTTCAGACTCACAATATAAACTCTTTTATGGAGTTCCTTTCATATGCATTTGTTCATTCTTGTTATAAAGGTAAATTTATCAAATTTTGGTGAAAATCGGAAGTGGAATGGAAAGCCGATATCTCAAAAACGGCTCTAATGTTTTTCTTGAAGAAAATCGTTATATAAATTCCAAAAAAAAAACCTTTAGACTTTCTTAAAATTCTCTAAATAAAGTCAATTTTAATTATCCTTCCGTGTGCATTAGTTAGTTACTACAGGAAAATTGATAGCTATCCTCATGACGTTCATCAATTTTAGGTCTCTGAAATGGGTGTTTCAAAAAACAGTTCTACCTAATTTCTTCAAATTAACTATGTAAACTTACTTTTAGCTACCTTGACGTATGTATTAGTTAGTTATTACAGGATATTTGGTATATGTTTTAATTAGTTACGTAAATTTAATTAGTTACACAGAGTTGAACAAATGAAGACGGCTACAAATCAGAAAAAATTCATTATTTATAATTTTTTTAATCTTTTTTTTTTTTTTTTTTTTTTTTTTGAAGTGTTAATATTCGTATGTGTAAAAATATATAAAAGGTATGTGATACAAAATAAAGTACTTTTTTAATGAATATTAAATACAAAAACGCTATCGGCATACGAAAATATCTTATAACCACCTTGACTAAATGCAGTAAATTGCACTGGCATTGAAAAATAATGAATATAAACTTTTCTAAGAAATATCAAAACAGCAAAAATTCGAATATAGGAACACAAATTTATTAGCATGACAAATTACATTTTAATTAGATTTAAAATATCTGATGAAAAATTAGAAACTTGCGCTTCGAAACGAATCGGGAAGGGGATCGAAATAGAGCTTCGTGACAAATTTTGTAGCTCCCCGATGTACAGAATATATCTAAACCCAGCACGAATTAACAAAATGTAAATACTTAATTTTTTTTTTTTTTTTTTTTCCTAAGAAATATGTTTCCTGACTTCTAAATTAACACAAATCTAGTTTCTAAAAATTAAATTAAAAAGAACATTTGGGAGGCATGAGGCTAAAATAATTAAAATATGTCATATAAACCCCAAAAGATAATAATTGGAGAAGCAATATGTATATTAAATTCTCTTTTGGTTTTTCTGTCATTTTCCCGTCTTAAATAAAAATCCTTATATTAGAATTTTTTTTAAGTTCACAGTAACACTTTGTGGACAATTGTATCACCACAGAAACCGTCTGTAATTGTTTTATTTACAGAAACAACCCTGGATCTGTAAATATATATATATATATATATATATATATATTCCCCATTTTTGGAAAGTATTTTTATTCTATGTCGTTACCTTGTACATTTTCAGCCTTAATAATTGTAGAAATCACAAACTAATGATTAAATCCTTTTTAACTCAATTTTTCGAGTTAACTTCAAAAGTATAAACAATTTTAGTGTGCGTCATATGGTAGTAAAATTAAACTGGACGTTCTTTTTTGTCCTGCCTTTCTCGTCATTCCCTTGTTGTTGTTGTTGCTAATCCCAGATGGTCCAGATAGGCTAGACAATCTCCATGAAGCCAAAAACTTCCAGGAAACTGAAAACAGGAGAGGGTTTTTTAAAATCTCGTCTTTTGTAAAAATTTAAGGACCTAAGAATATGATAGGACGATGCCTAATCAGCTTCACACTTGAGGCATTTCAGGAAAAATTTACGACCCTGCTGGAAAGTGAGCGCTCTAATGTGCCCACTCAAGAAATGCGTCAAGTCCGTTGACGCTTTCTGTCGGAATAAAACTGGAAAAACCTACCAGGGCTTTTTCCAATGTACCAAGGTCGTCATTTCCTTAGATTTAGAAGTGGTCACTTACAAAAAGCGACCTTTATATAATGATTTTGTTGTCAAATTCCATACTTCATTAAATGTAAATGTGAATTATATAAATTGCTTTATAAAAATTTACACAATAAACTTTGTTATAATTCTTTTTTTTTTTTTTTTTTTTGTGATTTTCTTTCTATTATCAGATATCTTTGATGCAATTATTTTTATATGATTAATTAAATATATTAACTAATAGATTTTCAACATATTGTAATTCTGTAAGATCATATATTTTAAATTTTATATTATTTTGATTGAACAACTAGCTTTAGAATTACATAACCTTGACACCATATATATATTTTTTTTTTCATATCATTAACTTTAGTATTAAATAAACACCTATATATATTATATCATACAATATTTAAGTTTATATTTTATATGGAAAATAAATTTCATATCATATAAACTTCGTAGAAATAAATTTCATGTCTGTCGACCCGTGTGCGTTCTGGTACTCAGGCCATTTGTTGACCCTGAAAGGGCGAACATTATCGAGATTTTTTCGATTTTCGAAATGAACATTTTTTACTTACATTACCCTATTACCGTACGTAATGGAAGAATTGTATTCGGTCCAAAAATTAGATATCAATTTTTCACCTGATTTACATGTTTTAAGGTCTCCTGAGTCCAAAAAAATAGTTTTTTGGCAAATGGTCAGTGTGTGTGTGTATGTATGTATGTGTGTTTACGCGGAATCTTCTGGCTATCATATCTCCGAAACTAATAAAGATAGAACTACTAAACTTCAGAAATGATGCAAGACTGGTGTACAGATGAATTTTCCAACTTTTGGTGAAAATTGAAAAACTGGAAGTGTGATCGTAAGTCCGTATCTCAAAAACGGCTGTAATGATTTTCTTCAAAGTTGCTATATAAATACTCTATTAGATGTCCTTTCGAATGATATAATTGGTTAGTTCAGTAAAATTGATAAGCGTCGTGCATAAATAGCTCAATTTCAGGTCTCGCAAGTGCATTCCATTAAAAACGAATGTGCGGATTTTTTTCAAACTCGCCATTTTAACTCCCTTTTAAATATCCTTTAGTATGTAATTATTGTTTTCCTGTCAATAATTGAGTATGCCAGGTTCTGGTAAATGTTGGTATCTCGAAAACGGCTGTAACGATTTTCTTGAAAATTGTTACATAAATTTATTTTAGATACCCTTTTTCATGTATTGCGTGGTTATTATTGGAAAATTAACGATCATCCTGATTACGTAGTTCAATTTTACATCTCGGAAATTGGTTTACATCTCGGAAATATATATATATATATATATTTCTTATTCTAAAAACTCGCTATGTAAACTCTGTTTATATGTATTTATAAGTGTATTAAGTTTCTCTTAATGGAAAATTTCAAAAAATGCATATAATTTCTCCAAAAATGCATATAATACGTATAATAGTGGGTAATGGAAATCGTGTGGTTGTTTCACACCAGATTTTTTTTTTTCATTCATTACACTTTAAATAAACACTTAATTTGAATTTTAGAGTTTAACCGTAAATTTTGCGATCATATTAAGTTTAATTGTTATTGATCCAACTGCAATAAAGCAAAAATTCTTAAAAACAATTTATTGGGCAATTTAGACCATTTTTATCCTCCAAACTTTAAAAAAAGCTTATATTTTCCATGAAACAGTAATAATTTAAACAGAAACAATTTCAATAAAATGGAAATGAAGGCTCAAAAGGTATCGACAGAAAATTAATAATTCGTGGATTTCATCAAAAAGTTTTTAAATCTTTAATGTTGTTTTTCGAATGTTAACTTAAAAGAAATGTATTTGTCTTGTTAATCTATATCTATATCTATATCTATATCATTATATAAAGCGCAAAAAATTGTTTGTTTGTGGAGGGTAATCTCTGAAACTACTGAACCGATTTAAAAACTTCTTTCACTGACCGAAAGCTACAGTATGCCATATTGTTATAGGCTATATATTTATTTTGATAAAATAAATTTTAGTTTAAAATCTGACCATTTTAATTAAAATCCCCATAGAAGCCGCCATAGAAATGGAAATAATGAAATATTAAAAAAATTAGCTGCTGCCAACATAAAAGAAACATTTACATATTCATTTCGTTTTTAAAATATCTTGACGTGAAAAGAAAAGAAATATATTTGCACGTGCATTAAATTGAAATTCATATAAAGCTTTTTTAATTGTTAAACTTACACGTTAAATCTGACGTCATTATAGAATTAAAAGTGTTTATTTTTGTAATAATTTAATTTGATATGATATGATATAATATCTAAGCATTTACTAAGCATCAATGTTTAAACCACGGAGTCTTTATTACTCCGTGGTTTAAACTGATGTGTGTAAACGAAATTGGAATTTAAAAATAAACAAAATAAAATAAAATAAGAAATTCTATTTTATAATATTATTTATTTTAATTTGCAATTGTTGCCAAAAAGATTTACGAATTAATTTATTTTTAGACATATAATAAAATATATTTTCACGCGAACAATAATATAAAAAGTTAACTGGATTTTTTGTAAAAAAATAATAAAGATCGAAGAAAATTATTTCCCCATTTTAATCCCCATATTTGGATATAGATATGTATTAGTTATCATGTGCATCCGTTAGATTAAATTGTTTTTGTTGTAAAATTGATAAAATTGGAATTTTAAATTTCAAAACTCTAGAAAAAAAAATGGCAAATTTCCATATTCGATTGAAAACATAAACATTTCATTTCAAAGGATGATATTTACACAATAAACATCCAACTAATAAACAAATTAAAAGGGAAAGGATAAATATTCTATCATAATCTGAAGTCAAATTTGTTTTCAAATGTCTAAATAAAGTATCTGATATAATATACTAATACGTTGCAGCGGAATAGATTTGATATCCGTCATCCTTGGCAGAAAAAAAAAAAAAATATCGCCAAATTATCTGGCGAATATAATTTAATTCCTTTCAAAAATCATGGTTATTTTAAAAACTTACATTAAGAGTGTAACGAATAATATGAAACAATATTTCGTACAATACATATTACGAAAATATACATCTGGCATGTATATTTTCGTATTACGTTTTTGATCGCCAAATACAAAAAACGACAAGGGTGACAGTTTTGAAATTTAAAATTAAAATTTTGTCAATTTGACAGCAAAATAACTCAATCTAACGCATGCATACAATAACTAATACATATCTATACCCAAATATGAGGATTAAAATCGGGAAATAATTCTTCTAGAATTTTAATAAAAAAAAAAAAAAAAAAAAAAAACCAATGAGCGATTAACATGGAAAATCTTTTTCTTGCATCCACGGGCGGTCAGTGATGTCATACTTCGCTTGCGTATTGAGATGTTTAAATTTATTTGGCGACTATTTTTAGCAACTAACAGTTATGGCAAGTAGCTCAATATACATAGCGCATACAGCCATTACTGAAATGTAAATAGCATTTAATTATTTGAGTTACATTATGTTGACTGGAAACCTATTTAACATACCTATGCTCTATAGCTATACTAATATAAAAAAAAAAAGAAAGATTTATATGCATATGTAGAGAACGATCGCTAGAACTAAAAAGCCGATTGCTTTTTTTTTTTTTTTTTTTCTTTCAATAATCAAAAATTACACTCTCTCTCTCTAAGTGCTAGAAGCTATAATAAATTTTGGTAAAATAAATTTTTAATTAAAATTTTCAATATTTTAATTGAAAACAAAGCATAGATTTGATATCTATCGTCATTGGCGATTTTTGTATTTGGCGATCGAAAACGTAATACGAAAATCTGTATATTATCGTAGTAAATACGAGATGTATGTGTTTACTTCGATTACCCTACTACCGTAGGTAGTGGAAGTATTGTATAGGTTTTGGCAATTGGTCAGTGTGTGTGTATATGTGCACGTGTGTGTGTAATCTTCTGGCTGTCATATCTCCAAAACTAATAAAAATAGAACTACTAAACTTCACAAGTGATTCAGGTCTGGTGTACAGATAAATTTTCCAAATTTTCGTGAAAATTGAAAAACCGGAATTGGGTCATCGAAAACCAGAAATGGGACCCTAAGCCCATATTCAAAAACACCTCTAATAATTTTCTTCAAAGTTGCTATATAAATAATATATTAGATGCCCTTTCGATTGAAAAGTTGCTTAGTTCAGGAAAATTGATAGGCGTCCTCTATAAACAGCTCAATTTCAGACTTCGCAAGTGCGTTCCTTTAAAAACGCCTGTACGGATTTTTTTCAAACTCGCCATGTTAACTTCCTATTAAATATCCTTTTGTATGTAATTATTGTTTTTAGGTCAATAATTGAGTATGTTAAGTTTTGGTAAAAGTTGGTATCTCAAAAACGGCTCTAACGTATTCTTGAAAATTTTTTCTTTAATCCAATTTAGATAACCTTTCTCAAGTATTACGTGCTTATTACAGGAATATTAACGGTCATCCTGATTAGGTAGTTCAGTTTTAGATCTCGGAAATTCGTGTTTAAAAAAATAACTATCTATTTTTTTCCCCTTATTTTTTAACTCGCTATGCAAACTCTGTTGTATGTGTCTTTATACGTGTATCAATTTTCTCTTACTCGAAAATCTCAAAAAATGCAAGTAATATCTCCAAAAAATTGTATATATTACGTGTAATAGTGGGTAATGGAAGTCGTGTGGTTGTTTCACACCAGATTCTGTAATAGTATATATTGTACCAATATTGTTTCATATTATGGATTTCTCCTTTAATATACATTATTAAAATAATAATCAATTATGGAAAAAATTAAATATATTTGCGAAATGAAAAAATAAATAATAATTAAAGCTATTATGACGTCAATTTTATCAAAAACATTTTCATGTCATAGGTTTATTTTTCAATATTTTTTATTCATGAGTAAAGAAATGTTTCTTTTTATGAAATAAATAAAAAAATAGCATTAAGTAAAAATTGCCAACATTTAACAACTAATTAAAAAAAATAATTGTAAAATTATATTTTGACTTTCCAGTTAATAATATTGCCTGACTATAACATATAAACTGATATATTTCTTGATTTTTTACATATCAATCCATCTTTAACTAAAAATTGTTCATCAGTGCGAAGCCGGACGGGTCAGCTAGTCTATATCATTATATAAAGCGCAAAAAATTGTTTGTATGTGGAGGGTAATCTCTGAAACTACTGAACTGATTTAAAAACTTCTTTCACTGACCGAAAGCTACAGTATGCCATATTGTTATAGGCTATATTTAATTTTGATAAAATAAATTTTAGTTTAAAATCTGAGCATTTTAATTAAAATCCCCATAGAAGCCGTAATAGAAATGGAAATAATGAAATATTAAAAAAATTAGCTGCTGCCAACATAAAAGAAACATTTACATATTCATTTCGTTTTTAAAATATCTTGACGTGAAAAGAAAAGAAATATATTTGCACGTGCATTAAATTGAAATTCATATAAAGCTTTTTTAATTGTTAAACTTACACGTTAAATCTGACGTCATTATAGAATTAAAAGTGTTTATTTTTCTAATAATTTAATTTAATATGATATGATATAATATCTTACCATCAATGTTTAAACCACGGAGTCTTTATTACTCCGTGGTTTAAACTGATGTGTGTAAACGAAATTGGAATTTAAAAATAAATAAATAAATAAAATAAAATAAAATAAGAAATTCTATTTTATAATATTATTTATTTTAATTTATAATTGTTGCCAAAAAGATTTACGAATTAATTTATTTTTAGTCATATAATAAAATATATTTTCACGCGAACAATAATATAAAAAGTGAACTGGATTTTTTGTAAAAAAATAATAAAGATCGAGGAAAATTATTTCCCCATTTTAATCCCCATATTTGGATATAGATATGTATTAGTTATCATGTGCATCCGTTAGATTAAATTGTTTTTGTTGTAAAATTGATAAAATTGGAATTTTAAATTTCAAAACTCTAGAAAAAAAAAATGGCAAATTTCCATATTCGATTGAAAACATAAACATTTCATTTCAAAGGATGATATTTACACAATAAACATCCAACTAATAAACTAATTAAAAGGGAAAGGATAAATATTCTATCATAATTTGAAGTCAAATTTTTTTCAAATGTCTAAATAAAGTATCTGATATAATATACTAATATGTTGCAGCGGAATAGATTTGATATCCGTCATCCTTGGCAGAAAAAAAAAAAATATCGCCAAATTATCTGGCGAATATAATTTAATTCCTTTCAAAAATCATGGTTATTTTAAAAACTTACATTAAGAGTGTAACGAATAATATGAAACAATATTTCGTACAATACATATTACGAAAATATACATCTGGCATGTATATTTTCGTATTACGTTTTTGATCGCCAAATACAAAAAACGCCAAGGGTGACAGTTTTGAAATTTAAAATTAAAATTTTGTCAATTTGACAGCAAAATAACTCAATCTAACGCATGCATACAATAACTAATACATATCTATACCCAAATATGAGGATTAAAATCGGGAAATAATTCTTCTAGAATTTTAATTAAAAAAAAAAAAAAAATAAATAAAAAATCCAATGAGCGATTAACATGGAAAACCTTTTTCTTGCATCCACGGGCGGTCAGTGATGTCATACTTCGCTTGCGTATTGAGATGTTTAAATTTATTTGGCGACTATTTTTAGCAACTAACAGTTATGGCAAGTAGCTCAATATACATAGCGCATACAGCCATTACTGAAATGTAAATAGCATTTAATTATTTGAGTTACATTATTTTGACTGGAAACCTATTTAATATACCTATGCTCTATAGCTATACTAATATAAAAAAAAAGAAAGGTTTATATGCATATGTAGAGAACGATCGCTAGAACTAAAAAGCCGATTGCTTTTTTTTTTTTTTTTTCTTCCTTCAATAATCAAAAGTTACACTGTCTCTCTCTAAATGCTAGAAGCTATAATGAATTTTGGTAAAATAAATTTTTAATTAAAATTTTCAATATTTTAATTGAAAACAAAGCATAGATTTGATATCTATCGTCATTGGCGATTTTTGTATTTGGCGATCGAAAACGTAATACGAAAATCTGTATATTATCGTAGTAAATACGAGATGTATGTGTTTACTTCAATTACCCTACTACCATAGGTAGTTGAAGTATTGTATAGGTTTTGGCAATTGGTCAGTGTGTGTGTAATCTTCTGGCTGTCATATCTCCAAAACTAATAAAAATAGAACTACTAAACTTCACAAGTGATTCAGGTCTGGTGTACAGATAATTTTTCCAAATTTTCGTGAAAATTGAAAAACCGGAATTGGGTCATCGAAAACCAGAAATGGGACCCTAAGCCCATATTCAAAAACACCTCTAATGATTTTCTTCAAAGTTGCTATATAAATAATATATTAGATGCCCTTTCGATTGAAAAGTTGCTTAGTTCAGGAAATTTGATAGGCGTCCTCTATAAACAGCTCAATTTCAGACTTCGCAAGTGCGTTCCTTTAAAAACGCCTGTACGGATTTTTTTCAAACTCGCCATGTTAACTTCCTATTAAATATCCTTTTGTATGTAATTATTGTTTTTAGGTCAATAATTGAGTATGTTAAGTTTTGGTAAAAGTTGGTATCTCAAAAACGGCTCTAACGTATTCTTGAAAATTTTTTCTTTAATCCAATTTAGATAACCTTTCTCAAGTATTACGTGCTTATTACAGGAATATTAACGGTCATCCTGATTAGGTAGTTCAGTTTTAGATCTCGGAAATTCGTGTTTAAAAAAATAACTATCTATTTTTTTCCCTTTATTTTTTAACTCGCTATGCAAACTCTGTTGTATGTGTCTTTATACGTGTATCAAGTTTCTCTTACTCGAAAATCTCAAAAAATGCAAGTAATATCTCCAAAAAATTGTATATATTACGTGTAATAGTGGGTAATGGAAGTCGTGTGGTTGTTTCACACCAGATTCTGTAATAGTATATATTGTACGAATATTGTTTCATATTATTGATTTCTCCTTTAATATACATTATTAAAATAATAATCAATTATGGAAAAAATTAAATATATTTGCGAAATGAAAAAAATAAATAATAATTAAAGCTATTATGACGTCAATTTTATCAAAAACATTTTCATGTCATAGGTTTATTTTTCAATATTTTTTATTCATGAGTAAAGAAATGTTTCTTTTTATGAAATAAATAAATAAATAAATAAATAGCATTAAGTAAAAATTGCCAACATTTAACAACTAATTAAAAAAAATAATTGTAAAATTATATTTTGACTTTCCAGTTATAGCCTAAGAGCCCACGACGGCCAGACCTTCGTTATTTAATAAAAGCTGAAAATTCTTCTGTGCGTGTCCCCTATACAGGTAAGAACGACCAGGGACTATAGAGTTTGGGTAGTGGTTACTTGGGCAGGTAACAGGTAGTAAAGGTGTATAAAATAGTACCTTAAATTCGTTAAAGTATAAAGCTCAATTTTTTTATATTTTATTAGGGATAACTTTAGAAATCTCGTCATCCATTGCCGGACACTTATGACAGTTGCTACCCCCTGCCAGACACCCCTAAATTTTAATAAATTATAATTATACTTTCGTTACAGTATAAAAGCTAAATTTTATATATGTTACTTGGGAACCTATAAAAAAATGTTACCTCAATAGCCGGACAGTTTTAATGGTTTTTACACCTTGCCAGACACATCGAAAGTCCGCTGTAGGTACGAGCGCGAGGTAACGACTGTTCTAGCGGGTGCGAGTGAGATAGGGCGCTTAGTCGACTGCGATCTTTCACTGCGCATCATCTGTCTTTTAGTGATGTATTGAAGAATTATGTGTAGCTACAACCACGTTTTACCATTGATATTTGTGTCGTTTTTTGTGAAATAAAAGTGTAATTTTAGTAAAAAGTGTTATCATGGGAGACACATTAATTTGTTTTGTGTGTAATAAAAGTGATGGTAAGATAATATTGTTCTCGGAGGAAACTTTAAAAAAATGTCAAACTGTTTTGAAAATCAGAAAAAAACATAACCTTAAATATAAAGACATTATTCTGCCTGATGAGTATACAGAAAATGGTTATCACCGGGGATGTTATAAAGCATTTACAGGACTTATGAAAAAATACTTAACTTCTGAACCTGAAAATTGGACAAAAAACAGTGAAAAACAAAAATCAGCCAGTGTTTCTACAGACAATACCTCAACAACCTCGTCGTTGATACCTAAGTTGACCACTGAACCATCTCATTTACAGTCATCCTCTACAGAATCTTCAGTAACAATGCAATCAAGTTTAACTTCTGAATCAATAGGACTTCAATCTACAACTTCTCAAGAAAATATTGAAGTTTTTGAACCAGATCTTAGTGAAGATAATGATTTAACTCAGGATGGAAATATTCTAACCGAGAAGGAAGCTAATAATATCGACTACCTAATTGTTTGTGTGTTTTGTGACAGGAAACATAAAAAAAAACGTTCACGAATGCTTCCACTTCATAAAGCTGATACCAACCAATTTAAATCTAGCGTACTACCCAACATCGAAGGTCAAGAGAAGTATGCAGAATTATTGAATAAATTAAAAAAATTTTCTGGTCCAAAAATATCATATCATACAGAATGTAGAATTAGTTTCAATAATGAAATATCATCTTCTAAAAAACCATCCAGTAAAAGTGATTGGCATTTTCATCGGGAATATCAACAATTAGCTTTTAATGAAATAAGTGGCATCATCGAGGAAGACGTAATTAAAAAAGGGCGCTGTTATTTATTAGTATATTTGCATGAAATGTACACCGATGTATTGGAAAGAATATTTGAAGAAAATTCTGTTGAAGTGAATTCTGTTTTTACTGTACATCATCTCGAAGAAAAAATGTTGAAAAAATTTTCTAAAGATATTAAATTTTTTACTATTTGTAATAAAAAAATTATAGCACCCAAATATTTACAAACAATAGACGATACAATATTTGAAAACTTACAAACCGAAAATACTTTACAAAAAGCTGCATTAATTTTAAGAAAATTAATACTACAAATGGAAAAAAATAAGTTACCGATAAAAAATCTAACAACAGAGCATTTAATGTCAGGAGAAGTTTCAATACCACCGCAATTACTGGACTTTTACTTTACTCTTGTAGGTGGATGTAATAACAAACGGAAAAAAAGCCTGAAATGTGCTCGTCAAGTGCGTTCTTATTCTCAAGACGTAATCTATGCTGTCCATAATGGCCATGTAAAAACATCAAAGCACATCATGTTAGGTATAACTTTAAAAAGCTTAACAAGCAGTAGGAAAATTATCGATATTATTAATCGATATGGGCATTGTATTAGCTATCAGGGTATCGAGGAACTAGAGACTGAGACAACGTATACTTCTTTTGAACAATCCAGTTTATACCCAGAAACGATTAAAAGAAATCCTGACCTTTTTACTGGTGTGGCATATGATAATTTCGATCGTTTTGTGGAAACTACAAACGGAAAGGATACTTTACATGACACCGTAGGAATTATATACCAGAACATTGAGGCCAATATAACCGAAGAATCTGAGATGCCCGAAGAACTTAACATGTCTGAAGCGCCGATTACAGATAATGAAATTAATTTACCACATACAACGGTAAAAAAAGAAGAAGAACTTTTGAAGCCATATCTACAGAAGAGATTCCGTATCCCAAAAAACCGAAAATGACAAGTGAACTACAATCAACAATTGATAATACAGAAATTATACGCCCTACAAACTCACAGCTATACACCGAAATCGACAATATATGGATGATCAGTCACGTTTTGCAGTTACCTGACGTTCCTATGTGGGTTGGTTTCAATAGTCGGATTTGTAATAATGCTGTCTCACAACAACTTATTTCTTATTTAACCCCAATCAATGCATCACCATCTAGTACATCTATAGTGCTAGAAACTATGGAACAAAGTAAAAAAATTGCTGAAGATTTACATCAACGTTCCATCCAGGTAACCTACGATCTTGTTATAGCTAAAGTAGCATTTCAAATACAGTCTACGGAAAAACCCAAATTTGATAATTTATTCATACACCTCGGACCGTTTCACATTATGATGGCTTATTTTAAAGCAGTCGGTAAAGTAATTAGTGACTGTGGGTTAACAAATGTTATGGTTGAGAGTAGTTTGCTGGCAAGTGGTTCTGTGAATGGGTTTCTCGATGGAAAGCACTACAACCGCTGCAAAAGATTGCATCCTTTGGTAGCATTGGGATTGGAGGTTCTACATTTTGAATCATTTTTACATTATGACAACTCAACACTAACAGATGATATGATAGAGGAAGTGAAAAGAGTACAAAACTGCGAAATATCGTCTTTCAACATTGAAAATGATGAACTGAAAGAATTGATGAATAATTACAATATTTTCAAGCAAAAATGTCTCAATGGTGAGCATGGTAAAACTTCACAATTTTACTTAATTTACATAAATCTCATACATCATTACTTGGACTTGTCACGGAGTATTCGTACGGGGGATTTTGAGCTTTTTATATCAACATTGCCTAAGACTACAAATATATATTTTATATGCAACCAACAAAATTATGCACGGTGGACCGTAAAATATTATGATAATTTGCAGAAAGTTGCAGAAACTCATCCTGACTTATACGAAGGATTTAAACAAGGTTGCTTTGGTATCAAACGGACCACCAAACCATTTTATAGACAACCAATTGACCTGGTGTTAGAGCAAACTATAAATGCAGACGCTGCTAGAAGGCTCACAGGTGTTATACACTTTACCAATTCGATTTCGGCTCGTCAACGGTGGGCTCGTAATCATGATGTTAGGTCCTCAATTATAAGTCAAGTTTATCTAGAACTAGGACTGCGAACTCATCAAGATGTTTCAACAGACTTAAATCGTCATAATATCCAGAAGAATTCCAAACAATTGAGACAATTTATCGCTACTTTTGATCGATTTATTAATCCCTTCAGTTCAGAAGTACCGAAAGACCAACTATTAAATATTTCATCTGGAAAATCCGCATCGCTATCAGTAGAGACATTCCTACTAAATATTGAAAAAAATGGAGATAATCTTCGTAAAACATTTGTTTCCGAATGTTTTTCAGATATTACCAGATTTGAAAAAGCTATTAAAAAAAATTCCCTTGACAATTTTTCTATCGATTATAAGAAGAAGACAAAAGTTCAAGTAGGTGGTAAAATTCAAGAAATTAAAATCCAAAGAGATTTATTTGGACGCATGCTGGGTATCTCAATGGATCTTGAGGTAGACATTTCAAAGATTTTGTCTTACCCAATTACCTCAGTGCCATTGTCCATGTGCCATTTGGATGGCGCTATTTGTAAGACAGATAAATCTGCTCTGATGAAATGTCTAGAGAAAGAGGTCCAGCATGAGCAACCACATCATATAGATATTATGATAATTGACGGTTTCTTCCTGTTGCATACAATGAAGAATGTTCCGAAAACATTTGGAAATATTTCAAAAAAATTGTTGCAAATGGTTACTCAATTTCAAGCATCGAGAATTGATGTGATCTTTGATCAATACTTTACTCCATCGATCAAAGATTACGAGCATTCCCAACGGCTAGAATCCGCGCAATTGGAGTACTCTATAACTGGGCCTGAACAAATTCGATCAAGTGATTTCGCGAAAGAGTTAAAAAATTTAAATTTTAAAGAGGCTCTGGTTAATTTTTTTATTTCACATTGGGCTACTGATGAAGTGGTGCCATTTATTGGCAACAAAACGATAAACATCAATTTCAGAAAATGTCATTCTTTCACTGTTGATAATTCCAACAAAGTTATCTCAAGGGTTGATGAAGAGTTGTCATGCCCATCACACGAGGAAGCAGATACGAAAATAGTATACCATGCATGTAACATCAACTATCCAGCAGAAATAGTAATAAGAAGTGCTGATACTGATATTGCGGCTATAATGCTTGGTAACATGCATCATCTTAAAAGTGATTCCGTTGTTCGGATGCTTACGGGTACTGGCAATAACTTAAGATATGTGGACCTAACTAAAATACATGCAGAGTTGGGACAGTTAATTTGTCAGAGTTTACCTGGATTTCATGCCATCACAGGTTGTGATTTTAACCCTGCATTTTTCAGAAAAGGAAAATCAATACCATACAAGAAATTAAAAAAAAATCCCGAGTACCAGGAAGCTTTTAAGAACTTCGGCAACAGCGAATTAATTGAAAATTTAGATTTTCAACGAAACATCTTCGATATTATTCAGAGATTTATATGCAATGTTTACAATGTCCCTAATGTTATTGGTGTTGATGACGCTAGACAGCAATTATTCATCGACTCGTATACAGTCTCCGATGTAAACGAAGCTTTTGACCGGAAAAAGTTGCGAAATTTTGACGCTAGCAATCTACCACCTTGCAAAAGCGAGCTATTGCAACAATTTCTGCGAGCAAATTATATATGTACCATTTGGAATAATGCTCATCTGAAAAATCCAACTACATATCAACCAGACAATAACGGCTGGGTATTGAAAAATGACAAATACCAATTCAAATGGTTTTCAGGAGATCAACTACCAAGTTATGTTAGTGATTCGCTTAAAACTCAATCAGGTATGTAATTATTATGACAAATTATTGTACATAATTTTTTAATTATTCATAATTGTATAATCTTGTTTATTTTTTATTTTTTCAGAAACTGACGAAAAAGGCGATATTGAAGACAATCATGACATCGACTGGGCGAGTAGTGACGAAGAAAATGAAAATATCGACGACAACGAATAAATATTTTTTTTACATGTAATAATGTTTTTTTTGTATATTATAATAATAAAATTACATTTTTTACTTTATATAACCTGACTATGAACGTAATAAAATAATTTTTTTATTGGATATCTCTGAAGATCGCAATCGACTAAGTGCTCGCGCTCGCATCTACAGCGGACTTTCGATGTGTCTGGCAAGGTGTAAAAACCATTAAAACTGTCCGGCTATTGAGGTAACATTTTTTTATAGGTTCCCAAGTAACATATATAAAATTTAGCTTTTATACTGTAACGAAAGTATAATTATAATTTATTAAAATTTAGGGGTGTCTGGCAGGGGGTAGCAACTGTCATAAGTGTCCGGCAATGGATGACGAGATTTCTAAAGTTATCCCTAATAAAATATAAAAAAATTGAGCTTTATACTTTAACGAATTTAAGGTACTATTTTATACACCTTTACTACCTGTTACCTGCCCAAGTAACCACTACCCAAACTCTATAGTCCCTGGTCGTTCTTACCTGTATAGGGGACACGCACAGAAGAATTTTCAGCTTTTATTAAATAACGAAGGTCTGGCCGTCGTGGGCTCTTGCTCTATTAATAATATTGCCTGACTATAACATATAAACTGATATATTTCTTGATTTTTTACATATCAAATCCATCTTTAACTAAAATTTGTTCATCAGTGCGAAGCCGGACGGGTCAGCTAGTCATTATATAAAGCGCAAAAAATTGTTTGTTTGTGGAGGGTAATCTCTGAAACTACTGAACCGATTTAAAAACTTCTTTCACTGACCGAAAGCTACAGTATGCCATATTGTTATAGGCTATATTTAATTTTGATAAAATAAATTTCAGTTTAAAATCTGAGCATTTTAATTAAAATCCCCATAGAAGCCGTAATAGAAATGGAAATAATGAAATATTAAAAAAATTAGCTGCTGCCAACATAAAAGAAACATTTACATATTCATTTCGTTTTTAAAATATCTTGACGTGAAAAGAAAAGAAATATATTTGCACGTGCATTAAATTGAAATTCGTATAAAGCTTTTTTAATTGTTAAACTTACACGTTAAATCTGACGTCATTATAGAATTAAAAGTGTTTATTTTTCTAATAATTTAATTTGATATGATATGATATAATATCTAAGCATCAATGTTTAAACCACGGAGTCTTTATTACTCCGTGGTTTAAACTGATGTGTGTAAACGAAATGGGAATTTAAAAATAAATAAATAAATAAAATAAAATAAAATAAGAAATTCTATTTTATAATATTATTTATTTTAATTTATAATTGTTGCCAAAAAGATTTACGAATTAGTTTATTTTTAGACATATAATAAAATATATTTTCACGCGAACAATAATATAAAAAGTGAACTGGATTTTTTGTAAAGAAATAATAAAGATCGAGGAAAATTATTTCCCCATTTTAATCCCCATATTTGGATATAGATATGTATTAGTTATCATGTGCATCCGTTAGATTAAATTGTTTTTGTTGTAAAATTGATAAAATTGGAATTTTAAATTTCAAATCTCTAGAAAAAATAATGGCAAATTTCCATATTCGATTGAAAACATAAACATTTCATTTCAAAGGATGATATTTACACAATAAACATCCAACTAATAAACTAATTAAAAGGGAAAGGAAAAATATTCTATCATAATTTGAAGTCAAATTTGTTTTCAAATGTCTAAATAAAGTATCTGATATAATATACTAATATGTTGCAGCGGAATAGATTTGATATCCGTCATCCTTGGCAGAAAAAAAAAATATCGCCAAATTATCTGGCGAATATAATTTAATTCCTTTCAAAAATCATGGTTATTTTAAAAACTTACATTAAGAGTGTAACGAATAATATGAAACAATATTTCGTACAATACATATTACGAAAATATACATCTGGCATGTATATTTTCGTATTACGTCTTTCATCGCCAAATACAAAAAACGCCAAGAGTGACAGTTTTGAAATTTAAAATTAAAATTTTGTCAATTTGACAGCAAAATAACTCAATCTAACGCATGCATACAATAACTAATACATATCTATACCCAAATATGAGGATTAAAATCGGGAAATAATTCTTCTAGAATTTTAATAATTAAAAAAAAAAAAAAAAAAAAAAAAAATCCAATGAGCAATTCATTAACATGGGAAATCTTTTCTTGCATCCACGGGCGGTCAGTGATGTCATACTTCGCTTGCGTATTGAGATGTTTAAATTTATTTGGCGACTATTTTTAGCAACTAACAGTTATGGCAAGTAGCTCAATATACATAGCGCATACAGCCATTACTGAAATGTAAATAGCATTTAATTATTTCAGTTACATTATGTTGATTGGAAACCTATTTAATATACCTATGCTCTATAGCTATACTAATATAAAAAGAAGAAAGGTTTATATGCATATGTAGAGAACGATCGCTAGAACTAAAAAGCCGATTGCTTTTTTTTTTCTTTTCTTTCAATAATCAAAAGTTACACTGTCTCTCTCTAAGTGCTAGAAGCTATAATAAATTTTGGTAAAATAAATTTTTAATTAAAAGTTTCAATATTTTAATTGAAAACAAAGCATAGATTTGATATCTATCGTCATTGGCGATTTTTGTATTTGGCGATCGAAAACGTAATACGAAAATCTGTATATTATCGTAGTAAATACGAGATGTATGTGTTTACTTCAATTACCCTACTACCGTAGGTAGTGGAAGTATTGTATAGGTTTTGGCAATTGGTCAGTGTGTGTGTATATGTGCACGTGTGTGTGTAATCTTCTGGCTGTCATATCTCCAAAACTAATAAAAATAGAACTACTAAACTTCACAAGTGATTCAGGTCTGGTGTACAGATAAATTTTCCAAATTTTCGTGGAAATTGAAAAACCGGAATTGGGTCATAGAAAACCAGAAATGGGACCGTAAGCTCATATTCAAAAACACCTCTAATGATTTTCTTCAAAGTTGCTGTATAAATAATATATTAGGTGCCCTTTCGATTGAAAAGTTGCTTAGTTCAGGAAAATTGATAGGCGTCCTCTATAAACAGCTCAATTTCAGACTTCGCAAGTGCGTTCCTTTAAAAACGCCTGTACGGATTTTTTTCAAACTCGCCATGTTAACTTCCTATTAAATATCCTTTTGTATGTAATTATTGTTTTTAGGTCAATAATTGAGTATGCTAAGTTTTGGTAAAAGTTGGTATCTCAAAAACGGCTCTAACGTATTCTTGAAAATTTTTTCTTTAATCCAATTTAGATAACCTTTCTCAAGTATTACGTGCTTATTACAGGAATATTAACGGTCATCCTGATTAGGTAGTTCAGTTTTAGATCTCGGAAATTCGTGTTTAAAAAAATAACTATCTATTTTTTTTCCCCTTATTTTTTAACTCGCTATGCAAACTCTGTTGTATGTGTCTTTATACGTGTATCAAGTTTCTCTTACTCGAAAATCTCAAAAAATGCAAGTAATATCTCCAAAAAATTGTATATATTACGTGTAATAGTGGGTAATGGAAGTCGTGTGGTTGTTTCACACCAGATTCTGTAATAGTATATATTGTACGAATATTGTTTCATATTATTGATTTCTCCTTTACTATACATTATTAAAATAATAATCAATTATGGAAATAATTAAATATATTTGCGAAATGAACAAATAAATAATAATTAAAGCTATTATGACGTCAATTTTATCAAAAACATTTTCATGTCATAGGTTTATTTTTCAATATTTTTTATTCATGAGTAAAGAAATGTTTCTTTTTATGAAATAAATAAATAAATAAATAAACAACGAGATATATAAAGTAGAGTGATAAATGGTAACCCTTGAGAAGGTCCAAGATGAGTCTTGTGACATGCTCTCCTTGCACCTGCGTATTCGGTGGTTCCCTTGGTAACAGCTCATTTTCAGTACATTTCTATGGCAACGGTTTCAATGTTTTTGTTTACTTTACGTAGTTTAATATTCTTTTGTTCTAAACCATTTTGATTTTGATTTTACTTCTTTTTTATTTCGTGTAGTTGAACTTTAAACGACAAAATGCTTAAAAATAGTTGAAAAATTATTATTTGTTGTTAAATTTAGCTCTTTAAAAGTTTAAATTTTGTTTTATAAACACTTTTAAACTTTGTTGGGAAACGATGAAAAAAAATGTATTTTATTATTTATTAAAATGTGAAATATGTGTAAAATTATTTTAAAAGCAATTTATTTCGGTCATAGGACTGTCATGTTACCTAATAATAATGATAATTTGTTGAACTGATATTTTAAATGCCAAAATAGCGATAAAGGGCCAAACACAGCAACCTATTCGAGCATGTCACGTGATTCATCTTGAACCACGGAAAGCTAATCCTTCATCCATTGAATCAGCACTCTAATTTATATATCTCGTTGTAAATAAATAGCATTAAGTAAAAATTGCCAACATTTAACAACTAATTAAAAAAAATAATTGTAAAATTATATTTCGACTTTCCAGTTAATAATATTGCCTGACTATCCGCGATTGTAATGAAATGCTCGCCCTCTGGTGGGCTAAGGTGAAATTACAATAAACATGGTTTAATTCGAATTCCATACAGCCGCCATTGCTTGCCGATATTTAGTTTCACATATATTTATTGAATAAAAATGAATAAATACGGTAAAAAAGATAACACATACTGTTGTGTGCTACAATCTAACTCCAAAGGATCAAGAAATCCAGAATTGAGCTTCCATTTATTTCCAAATAACAAATTTAAAATTTCAGTTGCTTCGGCTAATGGAAGTAAAGAATTAATCAGATGATTTGAAATTAATATTTGTTCAACTTCAGTTAAAAATCTACTTCCGATCGAACTTTGAATAAACTGAAGTATTTTTTCCAAAAGCAATCAATTTTCCATGATGTAATGGCGGAGAAATTATAGTACGAATATTAAGTAGAATAACAAAGAACACTAATGGAACACACGTGGCTATAATGTTTACTAACAACTGCAGTGTTGAGAAAGCGCCATCTATCGATCATTACAATCGCGGATAACATATAAACTGATATATTTCTTGATTTTTTACATATCAATCCATCTTTAACTAAAATTTGTTCATCAGTGCGAAGCCGGACGGGTCAGCTAGTCTTTAATATAAAAATATCTCCAAAATCTAGTTAAGAAAATATTAAGTTAGATTTTTTTCCATTTATATAGCGATGTTATATATCAGTATATGCAAACTTAATAATAAAAAAAAATATTGGAAAAGTAGATCCCGGTTTTTAAATTTAGAATAAACTATGTCTGTACACTTTTAGTTAAAAGTTGAAAAAGGAAATATATATTTCATCTTTAAATATCTTGCAAAATGATTTTCAACAATAAATAACTCATTAATATAAATACGATTTTTAACATAATGATTTTTAACAACACGATGTAAACAATAACATAATAATGGAAAAAGAACCTCATTTTTTAAACATGCGAACAAAATGAAGAAGAAAAAAAAAAGATTATGTAATAATGGGCTTTTAAAAACGCTTAAGTAGCATTCCTTTATCTATCCAAATATTTTTTATCAACATCTATTTTTTATTTTTACTCTAAGTAAATAATTTTATATTACATTTTAACTACACAGTTTCAAAAAAGGAAATCTAAAATATTTTAATGTCTGAAAGCAAAATGTATTTTAAAAGATTGATTAGTAAACCAAGTATAGGTTTCTCCTAAAATTTTATTACGTGAACGCCTTTCATTCAAACTGGAGATAAAAATTTTAAAATAATAATAAGAAGAAGAATTTGAATAAAATAAATAAAATAAAATGTAAAGTAATTTTTTAAAAAAATGAAATAACTTTTTAAACATATTTGTTTAACAAATACTTTTACAAATGTTATTGTTTAAAAACTTATATTTAATATACGATTTAATTTATATCAAGTAATGTTTATTTTTGCAAATGATATCATGATTCATGCAATGTATATGAACCTCATTTATGATTTCCTTTTAAAATAAAAAGAATAAAATATTTTAATTTTATAACGGTGTCGTTAAAAATTGTACCTTTTTTTTATTTCTTTTTAATATCCAAAGAAAATAAATTAATTATTTTACAATATCTACGTTAGTTTACTTAAAATATTCGCAAAAAAAATCTGATACGTAAAATGAAAAAAAAAAAAAAAAAAAAAAAAAAAAAAATGGAATTACCATATACAAAACGGATTTTTTTGTATTATAAAAAATGTAATGAGATATTTTTTTTCTTCATAGCTCTACTGAAATGTCAATCTATATTACTTTCGTGGATAAAGTATTTTAATATTAATTTTTTTATACTTTTCTTTAGTTCGGAAAGTCAGGTGGCATAAAAAATGTTTTATTAAAAAAAAGTCTTTTTCTTTTTCAAAATTATATTTTTTATAATACGTTATCATAATTTTTTTACTTTCTGTTTTATATTACACCTAGTAATTTTTACCTATAGAATAAATTCCGAAAATTAAAACCAAGTAAATATTAAATATCTTTATTCTAATAAATTTTTAACTGTATTCCATTTAAATGTTACTATTCGTATGTAACTTGATGCAATTTGTTACGTATTAAATGCGTATGCTGTAAGTATAAGAAATATACTAATGTAAAGCACTGATTGAATTAACTTCTATAAATAAATGATGAGACACAGTTTCAATAGATGAGTAATTTATGTAACGCTGATTAATACGCACTATTTACAAAAACTATTAGACAGAAGATTAATTCCTCACACTGCGAAAAATATATACAGCCTTCATCTAGAAAGAATAACTGGTCATTTTTAAAATCTCTAAACTAGGAATACAGATTTCCGAGCTATGCGTATAAGACAAGTCAATAAGCTGAATAGACGAAATGATCATGAATTTCGTCTATGCGTTTCTAGATGGTAAAACAATATTATGAATATTATGAATCCTTTGTATTGCGAGAAATTCTCGCTTAATTTTCTAGAATTGGGTCATAAATCAAGATTATAGTTGCTAAAACTTGCATCTTGTATTCGCATTTATTTTCAGAGATTTTTAAATAAGTTTGACCTCAATTATATAAACAAACGCTCTAGAATTCTAATAGGGGTTTCTAGAACTCGTTTTCAAAGGGGACTAGAATTTATAAGGATGACATGGAACTATTTTTACTGCCACAATTTAGATTCTAGATGTCAGTTACAGAATTTTATCTCAGTACATCCTCCAATTCCACTTTGTTCTTGCCATCCTCTACCAAGGAAAATATAATGTCCTTTTTCATTTATTTTCAGGCAGCACCCTCTATTAGAGTCTTATACTTATATTTAGTCATTTTCATTATAGACATTGGCTTTCGTAATTAGTTAATTAATATTATAATGTCTTTTAGTGAAACATTTCAAAATCACTCAAAAAAGCTAGTATTTTTCTCTGCATTTAAGCCACAAAATCAAACTCATAATTTTATTGGTAAGTAATTGGAAACCTGATTCTGGTAATTTTATTGGTAAGTAATTGTAAACCTAATATTGGGAGGTAATTGCAAACTTTGTTCTCCCTTTAAGCGTATAGATTTTGTGTATTTTAGTTTATGGAAGTGTATCGTAAAGCTCAATTTGTTAATAAAAAATAATCGAAATAAAACATTGTTTTTTTTTTTTTTTTCTTAAGCTTTGTCTGCATATTCGGCATCTAGATCTGCACATTTTTCCTAGCGTTTCTTGATATTTCGAAGGCCGTCATAGTACACAGAGATCTGAAAGTCCCGTAAACCCTATGTATTACAGATATATTAATGATTTGTTGATGAACAAAAAGTTACTGCTACACGTTAGGAGACAGCTGATGAACTTAAGGATGCTATGAGACATGCATTTACTGCCATCACAAATTCCAAGTCGTACATGAAGGAAAATCATACTCTGTTATGAAAACGGTGGTGTACATTAAATACTTTGGAATAAATAGTAGAGAATTGTCACGCTACCTCAAAGTTGTCCTCTGCCATGATCCTAAATTAATACGCTGCGACCATCTATGAATATGTGGACACACGAATTGGTAATGGAAATTTGCAGTCATTCTGCAGCATAAAAGTGGTGTGGGTTATTTCAATTTACAGATTTCTAAAAATAATATATATATGTGTGTGTGTGCGTGTGTGTGTCATCTAGTTGCAAAACCGGAAAAACCTTAAGTTTGAAAATGCGTTTTTTCAGTTTTTCAGTTCTAAGTAAATGTTTTCACCATCTGGAAATAAGAAATCATGCCAAAGCTGATCCATCCCTGTGTTGTTTGCGTTTGAAAATCACGATGTGCTGTAAAACTATTGGGTTGTTCGAAGTCATTTCGTTTTTCTCAGCAGAGGACTTAATTGTATTTTTTTCACACCTTCTTCACATTTAAGTTGCATTGCCATTACATATTGTGACAGCTGATATAGCAAGGCTTGCTTGTGAAAAAGGTCGTTTTATTCTGCTCAATAGTTTTTGATTGGTGCCCTATCAAATAAAGAAAATCAGAAGCGACATTTTCGGCATATTTTGTTTTTGCTATCAAAAATGCGAAAATACTATTCAAACAAGGAAAAAAAGTATACGATGTGTGCAAAGAAAATTTATTTAAAGAACGCTATTGTCAAAACTGGTTTACCAAATTTTGTTCTGGCAATTTTGAGTTGAAGATGCATACCGTTCTAGAAAACCAGTTTGTGCTAATGAAGACAAAATAAAGTATTGATTTATGAAAAACTGCCAAATAACAACTCGTGAGATCGCTAAGAAACCGATCAAAGTGGAGAATATATAATTCATTAAAATATTTATACAATATAAGAAAATCGTCTTTCATTTTCGAAGGAAAAAACGAAATTACTTTCCGAACAACCCAATAGAAATATAAATTTCCAAGTTAAGCGTATAAGGTAAACAAATAACCTGGATAGACGAAATGATCGAGAATTTCTTGTCTTCACTTTTCTAGATGGTAAAATAATATTATGAATTTTATTAATACTAGCAGACCCGTGCGAAATTTTCGCACTTTATTTCGTTTCTTATTTACTTTTAAAATTTGAAACTCATAAATATGTTCTACTAATTTCACAACCTAATTAAAATTTTAATTTAACAGAAGTCAAATTGTTACTGGAACCAAATTAATATTGTGCAATGGTGAAGCAATAATAATTCAAAGAAAGGTTTCAAAATAAAATTCATGACGACCCAATTTTCATACATACGTAGGCAGTACAGCTTTAGTATAGGACCCGCATGTCTCCTTTTAAAAACTTTTCGCTATATTCGTAATGACATTTTATTTATTTGTTTTGGCATAATTTTTGTTTAAAAACAAAAATTCCTATTTCGATTTTACTTTTTAAGAATGCTTTTGTTGTTGTTGTTGTTGTTGTTGTTAAATTATGATAATAATTTATATTCTGTGTACATGTTTAAAGCATTGGTAGATTTAAAATGACGCTTGCCAATATTCAGAAGAAGCAACTTTTAAAAATACATTTTTTCCGTAAAATGGTCTCAAAGACAAATGTCATTTTTTCAGATCATTAAGCTGAAACCTCGTGCTTAAATATTGTCCATTTTTTAATATATATATATATATATATATATATATATATATATATTATCCTTGCGTATTTTATTTTATTAATTACATCACTATCGTATCGTTTCGACAAAATATAATCGTAATTGATCCACGTTAGAAAAATATTATATAGATTATTAATCCTTTGTATTACGAGAGATTCTCACTTTATTTCACAGAATTGAGTCATGAAAGAAAATTGTAGTTACTAAAACTCACCTCTTAGGTTCGCATTTATTTTCAGATATTTTTAAATGAGATTGACAGCGATAATATAGGAAAACACTCTAGAATTCTAATAAAGATTTTTTAGAACTCGCTAGTAAAGGGAACCAGAATTTATAAGGATGGCATGGAACTATTCTTACTAGAACCACAATTTAGTTTCTAGATGTAAGTCATAGAAGTTTTTCTCAGTGTGACTTTTGAAAGAATATTATAGTTTGAATTCAAAAAATAATAAAATTATACTTTTAAAAAATTAAAGAACACGCTTTTATTGAAATGTGAACTAAAAAGCACAAAATATCTATCTTTATACTATTAAAATGCAGGGTAAGAAAAAATTGTGTGAGTGACACATCATATTAAGGGTGATTATAAAATAATTTAGAATTAAGCAAAAACCATTTTTAAAAAATCTCCCCTAACTGGGCTCGAACGTTATACCTTTAGGTTCGTAGCCCGGAGCTTTACCTCACAGCCACAGCGCTCACGTAGGGAAAGTCTTTTTTTACAATATAGGTTTTTTTTGTTTGCTCCCAGAGCGGTTACAAACATACATACAAACATACATACAGGTGAAGCTAATAAAAGCGTGTTAAAAAATAAATTGACATAATTATATAATGTCCAATATTATACTGGCTTACTAAGTTTTAAAGTTTTAGGAAGTAAGTTTTCATTAATACCTATTTTATTCTGGGAATAAAATTCAGTTCAAATTCTTATTAATTTTTCAGTTTCTTATCAATTTGTAATCTGAGAGAAACATAAACATTGAATGAATACTAATTTTGCAGACATGCAGAACGAATTCAGATACATGTCAACATAAGTTTTTTAATTTCTGTCTGTTTTTTGGAAAATTTTATGAATGTAAAAGATCTTTGGCACTAAATGAAAACATGTAAAAGACTCATTTATTAGGAAGGACGACAGGACTGATTAGTCGGACTCCATAGAAAGCATCTCCATCTTGAGATAGACCTCATTGAATAAAATAAGAATTCCGCAATATCCCTTAAAAAAAAAAAAAAAAAAAAAAAAAAAAAAAAACAGAAATGAGGGAGAAAATTTAATCAGTTTAATGTTTCGAAAATTTAATTATTCTTGTAGATCAAAATGATTTTATAATAATAAACACATAAGTTTTAGTTATTTAAATAATCAATTTATTAAAAAATTAAAAAATATATTAACACGTTATTAACGAATCATATTAAAAGTAAATCAATATTTAAAATGAAAAATTTGTTTTAAAAAAAGGGGGGGGCGGAGGAAAGGAAAAGAAAACGGACCTTGGTATCTTTTGAATATTCAATTATCGTCTAGTGACTTTATAATTTAAAGTGTAGTGTGCACACTTTATAATTTAAAGTGTGTTAT
The DNA here is from genome assembly GCA_963930645.1 of Salticus scenicus. Classification (NCBI taxonomy): domain Eukaryota; kingdom Metazoa; phylum Arthropoda; class Arachnida; order Araneae; family Salticidae; genus Salticus; species Salticus scenicus. The sequence continues at coordinate 78,518,715 of OZ005655.1, read as the reverse complement.
TGTGGCGTTTAGACATTGATAAGAGTTAATTTGCAACTGAAAAGTTTGTCATGTTATTAATACTTTTACATTGTGTTTTTTATGTCTTTTATTGTGCATAAGTATACCATTAAAATGTTGATTCAGTTTTATTTAAAATTGAAACGCATTAATATTTAACTATTTTTAATTTGAATGAGCGTATATACATACATATTATTTTCATAATTCTATTTTTCATTTTAAGTTGAATTACTGTTGACCAAAATGATTAATTTAAAGTCTAACACTGTTTTAGATTTATTTTAAAATTAATTCGTTTGAAGTTTGAAATTTTAATCACATTTTTGACTTAATACCCTTTTAATATATTATCTTGGATGAGGTTTTTTATTATTTTTTATAGATTAATTAAAAATTAATCCGATAATTTCATAATTTTTCAGTGTATGAAACTTCCAACAAAATTAATCCCAATTAAAAATTTCATTAAGATTATCACAGTGTTTTTTATTTTTTTTTTATTTTTAACCACCTTCAGAAAGTTTTCTGTTTTGTTGAGATTATAGGGCTTGCCTTTTAATAAGCTGAAAAAAAAAAAACTATTAATATATCTTGGAAAAAAAAAAAAAAAAAAAAAAAAAAAAAAAAAGAGGATTTAATTAGTTAAATGAGGATCAACAACACGTCACTGTAAAATATTTTAATCTAGGAACTCATTAAACCCGCAATTTAAAATAATTATTAAAATTTATTTTGTATTTTAATATGAGGATATCTCAACAACTGAGGATAATTGTTACTTATTTTTATTCACATATATAAGAAATATTAAATTCATTTGAATTTATAATTCCTGTTTTCATTTGATTTACCCTTTTTAAGATATTCTGAGATTGGCTAAACTATATAAGTAAAATAGCATATCTGTCTGCATATTTCGGTGGGTGTATAATAAAGGTGGATGCAAAGTATAAGGAAAATCTTTGTACTTAAATTAGGCTTTGTAGTACCTGTAGTGAATCAACCTCAATAGAATCTTTTTTTTTTTTTTTTTTCGATATTCGAACATTATCTCGCAAAATATAAGTAGTCAAACCAAAAGACACACCAAAAAGATGCGGGATCCCATTTTCCAGAAATGCAATCTCCAGTCACATCATTGAGAGAGAAAAAAAATAGCCAGAAACAGCATAACGAAAATTTTGGATGCAAAAGGTTTTAGAAAAATGTACAATTGAAAAGGGTAAAAGGGCTAGAAGATGAAAGATATCTACGCAGATTGTTGAAAACATGACAAAACGGGTACAGACGAACGTGTATTGTTAGTGGTGCATTGAAAACCTGTAGATTTTAATACATCACCAACTATATCTTTAAGGAAAGGTGCACATCAATTTCTGATGGCGAAGAGAACATTGCACAACGTATTTAGAATATAATTAAAATTATATGTTAACATATTAATCAGCACCAGCGCTTCCTACATATGATGATAATTATGATGGCAAACTTGGATTCCAGCACCTTCTACTATTAATCAGAATAATTTATATCAGAAACCTCTGTAAAGAGGGACTATTCTACATATGTTTTTGCTATAAATCATTCTGCTTAACAGCAGAACATGCTGACACCCATTTTTCCCATCCTGTTTTGTTGTAAAAATTGACGTATTTTTTTTACAGCGTGGTGATGCACCTACCCATAAAATTGAGACTTTACAACAAACTTTTTGATTGGTTCAATGTACCTGCAAAATAATTATAATAATAATAATCAGTAGAATTACTAAACAGTTAGAATGTTGTAAAATCAGCGTAATCATTTCTGTCCACCCAATATTCTTATTGTGAGAACGCTATATTAATTCAAGTTTGGTATATACACCTTTTAATATTAATTACGAATTCTCATTTTTCAATATTTGCTTAATTAGTATACCTCAGCAGTATGTATCACACAATATGGGTTATCTATAGTGATATTCATGTTATTGGTAAACGTATTATTAATACATGGGAGAAAGATATTGAGGAAAGTTTTATGTTGTACATATATACGAGTATAATCTTCAAAGATAATTTTATTAATTTAAGAACATTAGAATGCTTTATTTTAAAATTTTTATCGACCAAATTTTGAAACTTTTTTTTTTTTCAACCAGTAAAAAATAAATAAATAAATACTGTGATATTTTTATTACGATATATATATATATATATATATATATATATATTGTGTGTGTGTGTGTGTGTGTGTGTTAAAATACCGGCTTTTTCATATGTCATTAAAGTTTCTTTTTTTTTTTTATTCAACCAGTAAAAAATAAATAAATAAATACTGTAATATTTTTATTACGATCTTTTTTTTTGTGTGTGTGTGTGTGTTAAAATACCTGCTTTTCATATGTCATTAAAGTATTTTTTGTAATCATTTTATCACAAAATGAGGCATCATGTTGTACCTCTACGTAAATAACAACTATTTTTTTTTTTTTTAATAATAATAATCAACCTATCAATACACGTTAGAACTATGTCTTTACTTACTTGCATTTTTCTCCTCTTCTTCGCCCAAAATCTTATCACATGCCCCAAATTCAATTTCTTCATTGCTTACGTGTTCAAAACTTACAACATCGGCGCCCCTATTAATATCCTCAGAAATCTTTTTTCTTCATTATCATCTGTTCCAGTAACACACGTTTTGCTAAATTAGTCAAGTAAGAAGATACTTCCGTCGATATATATATATATATATATATATATATATATATATATATATATATACACTATAATTTTACATTAAAAATAAAAATTTAAAAAAAAGATAAAGAGTACATGTTACAGTCGGTAACAAAAGTATCCGAACACTAACAAAAATTCCTATGTAAAAAAGTAGAGTTAATACTGTTTTGTTAAATAAATCCTTGTCGAATCCTGCTCTTAGTCAGTCTAAGAACATGATTCGACAAGGATTTATTTAACAAAACAATATTAACTCTGCTTTTTTTATATAGGAATTTTTGCTAGTGTTCGGATGCATTTGTTACAGACTGTACATACAGTTCGCAGAAAAATTATTAAAGCGCTAGCAAAAATCTGTATTTAAAATTGCGCACGTAATACTGTTTTGTTAAGTAAATTGGTCTTTAATTAATTAGTCTCTTAGTCTTTATATTGTTTATAAAAAAGTAAGTTGATGATGAAAATTAGTGATTAAACTAACAAATAATATGAAAAATGATGATGTGTGCTTCAATAATTTTGCTGTTGACAGTACATGCACGAAAAATCTGCAAAATAGATAATCTGACCACCAGTAATTTAGAAAGAATTATTGTATTTACAACATATTTTAACTTTTACTATGTTTAAGTTATCCGGTAAAATATCATCCATAAGACGTTCAACATTGGTAATACACGTTTAAATTCGAGATACAGGGTGGTCAGAAAAACAAGAGAGAAAGTAAGCGATCATTGTGGAAAAAAGACAACATGCACGAACATGGAACATATTTTATTGAATAAAGATATGAATGACATTTGATATACAAGATGCTTAAAATGTCTACCGTCCCCGACTATAGTGTTATAAAGCCGGTTCCAAAACTCTGTCAAAATGCGCTGGAGTGTGTCGTAATCAAGTGTATCAATCTCACTTCTGATAGCCAATTTTTGGTCCTTTAGTGAATCAGGGCTATTCCTATAGATTCTAACCTTGATGTAACCCCATAAGAATAAGTCGCACGGATTTGGGTCCGGACTGTATGGGGTCCACTCTATCCCGTGCCCCGTGAATTTCTCTGCATCCAATGCAATCAAACGCTCACCAAACGTCGTTTCAAACCACGTGAAGACGTCAGAAGTTTTTTGGGGACGAGCCCCATCAGGCTTGAACCAGTACCGGCGTGTCCTGTTGAGATGGCCCGCATCAGGGCCAGAGTGACGCTCTAGCAACTCTCGACACTTCACTCCTGTGACCACACCATCAATAAATATCGGACCAATTATCTGCTTCGACGATATGGCACACCACACCATGACCCTTTGTGGATGTAGTGAAGAGATGGCGCTGAGATGAGGATTTTCCGTACCTCAGTGGCGCCAGTTTTGCTTGTTCACGAAACCATTCAACTGAAAATGGGTCTCATCACTGAACCAGATCTTGTATTCACTGATGGAACCATTTTTAAGTTCCTCGATTATGTGGTTTGCGAAATCTCTCCACTTGACAGTACCCCCCCCCCCCTTTAGCGGCTGTCACATTTGGTATTTGGATCTTGTATGGACACAATCCTACTGCTTTCATTAGCCTTTGTAATGATGTTTTGGATATGCTTAATTGTTGGGCCACCTGTCGAGTGAAAGTGGTTGGCTGATCCTCAAAGTATGCGCGCGCAGGCTCCCTGATGTCGTCAGTAACAACTGCTGATTTTCGTCCCGACGCCTTTCTTTTTGCATCCTAAACACTTCCTGTAGATTCATATCTGTCCATCAACCTGTAAACAATGAAAATCAGTGGGAGATTAGGACCATTACATCAGTCATCTGATGGCTTAAAAATCACTGCGACTTTGGAGAGCTATAACTTACTGCGCGATTATCTCTTCACTAAGCCTCCTTTTCATTTTGAACTCTGAACGACATGCCCGTCGAACGGGGACATTACATCGGTTATTCTCATAAAATTTTCCTACGATATATAACCGATCTTAAAAGGTTTGTGATTCTATATTGCTTATTCTTTATTTCCGGTAATTAAGCATTCAACTGAAATGTCACTATATGTGCTATTATAATATGGAAGAATTATATTTGCATCAATACATTTAAAATCATAAATTTAAAATACTTTCTATCATGTTTTTCTGACCACCCTGTACAAAATGGAATGCCAAATAAATGTAACTAAAACAGATCATTCATAACACTTACATAGATAATAAAATTATAATCATATATTCATAATAAGAAAAATTTTGGTTTTAATTGGCTGATAAGTCTGTTATACAGTCCCTTTCCAGTTTTAGGTATTCATACTCAGGTATTAGACAGACATGCAAAAAATTTTTGCGATGGCCACATCATACTTTATTTATTTATTTATTTTTAACTCTCTTCTTTTATCACATATTTTTAAAAACTAATTAATATTACATTCATCTATAATTTTAACCTTACATATGTATAATTTCTTCAATTTTGCTTTTTCCCATTTCTTATCTTACACCAATGCTTGTTGCATTTGTATATATGTTTTTCATTTTTCTATTCGTTATCAACTATGATGTAATATGTAATCACCTCAAAAACGTCATCGATATTTGCGCCTTTTTAGATTTTTTATTATAAAGCATTATAAACATTTTTTGCAGATAATATGTTAAGGTACGATTTGATTTTTAACACGCTTTTATTAGCTTCACCTGTATGTAGGTATGTTTGTATGTATGTTTGTATGTTTGTAACCACTCTGGGAGCAAACAAAAAATCTATACTGTAAAAAAAAGACTTTTCGTACGTGATCGCCGTGGCTGCGAGGTAAAGAGCCGCGCTACGAACTTAAAGGTCCAGCGTTCGAGCCCAGTCAGGGGAGATTTTTTAAAAATGGTTTTTGTTTAATTCTAAATTATTTTAATTAAAGATTTAAATGTATGTAAATATTATGGTGTGTCACTCACACGATTTTCTCTTACCCTGCATTTTAATACTAAGATAGATATTTTGTGCTTTTTAGTTCACATTTCTATAAAAGCGTGTTCTTTAATTTTTTAAAACTATAATATTATTTGTTTTAAATGTCTGTAATGGAGTATAAGTTTTTATCAGATTAAAGCTTAAACAACTGAAAATATTGATTATCTTCTAAGAATATCATATCAAAACCAATTCCAAATAGATATTCTATGATCTTATTTAATAAAATCATGTATAACGTCTATCCTATAAAGATGAAGAAATCATCTGAAAAGAAATGTTCTGCATTATATAAACATTAGATAAGGCAATTACACTGCAATATGACATCAAATAATAAAATTAAATGGAATTAGAACAAGATAGGTAATAAGAAATGTTGTCTGAAAATGTAATTTTTGAATTAGATATGCATTTTAACCTATTTCAGCTGAAGTATACAAAAAATACATTTCTTGCCACGATTTTTATTTCTTTCTTTTTGATGAAGAAATAAACTATTATGATAAGTGTGATAAAAATTCTTAAAAAAATAAATAAATAAAAATAAAAAATATTTTTTTACAATCCTTTTTATTTTTTTATCCTCTTAAAAGAAACATTTTCCAAAGAAAAATTGTTACTGCCAGTTAAAAAAAGGAAAAAAAAATTCTAAATTGGTAAAATATTCTCTAGATTATATTTCGTCATTACGCATTCCTATGAAGTATTCCTCTTTTTTTCTTTTTAATAAAAAAACTTTTTTTTTTCTTTATATTTTGATGCTTTTCATTTTTTTTTTTCTTTTTGTTCAAGCTAAATTTTATCATGGCATGAAAATGACGTTGCTGTAATTGCAAAAATTTTTACTTAGAATAAAACAAGGAAAATTATTTTTAAATTGTTATTTTGTTAAAAAATGCTCCTTTTGATGCGATGTAAAATAATTTTATGAAACATATTTTTAAAAAGTTAATTTTTGATTAGAATCTAAAATAATAAATGTAATATATATATATATATATATTGTATGAATGTTTATATATTTTATTATTATTACTTTTTTTTCTTTTCAAATGCATGTAAAAAACGAAAAATAATGTCTCTACTAAATATTTCCTGAATAATTTTAAGTGTATATTTTTAAGTTCATTATATGCATTAATGCATCAAAAATTCTTGCCATGTTGCTATGAAGAAAACGCTTTAAAAGTTTATTTGTTGTTAAGCAAAATTTTACAGTGTTTATATACAGTATGATTGTAAGAAAACTTTTAAAAAGGCCATTTAAGTATGTGTTGTTGCCTCGAGTTTAAAGTAATGCATATCTAGTCAAAAAGAAAGATAACAATTACAACACAAATCTGAAAATTGTTTCTCTATATTTCAATCGTCTGAATTTTATTATTTATGGTCCTCTATTTTAAAATCTAAAGTATTTGATTTTTCTACGTGTGATCATTTCTCTTCTTCTCCTAATTCAGTACCCACTAACGGCCGAGAAGTTCTGCTCTTAAAGTTGATAGATGAGAGGTGCCATGTTCGATCCTAGGTCGTGCTCGTAGGCTTAGCCGTACGGAGTTTTCCGTGGTTGACTCCGAAACTCGTGAAAATACGGACTAATACCCCTTAGAAACGCTCCCATGGAAGCTACTACAATCAGACCTTTGAGAGATTGGGAAGTCAATTGTCCTCAAAACCAACATCTTTTAGTTCAAAAGTCCTCTTATAGTCTTAATTTTTCATTAATTCATAAAATTTTTCTTGTCTGTTTTATGTTTTGCTGATAATAACTTGACACTTGAAGTGGTTTTCACCCCCATTTAGTTGATTTAATACATCTGTTGATGGCATTGGGGCTGATTTTCTTCCATTTTTCTTATTACTTCGTTCTATACATACAAGAAGGAAGTGTTAGATTCGTGAAAATTCTCGGGTACAGCTTAAGTTGGATTTAAAATTTTTGAGCAATCTCGAACTATTAAAAAAAAAAAAAAATCCTATCTGCCTCTGTGTATGTATATCTTTGTGTACGTTAGTTTAATTTTTTGAGTGACCAATGGAAAAAAATTCACAAAACTTAATACTTAGTTTGACTTTGACTTAAATTGGTGCTCATTAACTTTTGGGATATATAGCCTAAGAAGCGACACTGTAATGCTGCATTATCCCTCATTGAAAGGTAGGCTATACATCAGTTTCTATAATGTATGAATGGACCAAACTTGGTGTGTGAGATGGGTTTTGTGTAAAACTGTGCTTTATAAGTTTAGGTGCGTATCGACGGACAAATGGTGTTGCTATACTGTTTTATTTAATGTTGTTCACGGGGAGGCAAAATCTCAACTTCTAAAATACTTAATTGCCCAAACCTTCATGTTCAAGATGAGGTATAAAACTTTGCTGATTCAATTTGGGTGCATATCAGTCTGCTGGCGGCTCTGTTATGTTGAAATATGTTCCATTTAAAAGAAGCTACATCTTAGGCTCCATGTTTTATACATGCACCAAACTTAAGGTATGACATATATATTATGAAAACATATGCAAATTCAATTTGGGTATACATCAGCCGACAAATTACGCTGCTATTACTTTGTGTGATTTTCCAGATGTCTATATCTTAGCATCTATTGGTGAAAATTAATCAAAATTGCATATATAAAATGTTAATTGTAGTATGCTAAATTGGTTACATGTTTGTGCATGTCAATCGATAGGTCAAGCTGTTATTTAGAATCATATGTAAGAAATTTTTGTGATGCCCACAGTATACTAATTCTTTTTTGCAATGTTTTTTAAACTCATATATTTTTTGGAAGTGATCCTTCAAAATTTCGGCAGTTTCTTTTCCTTACCCTTTTATCAGCTTCTCACTTCTTCTTTAGCTCTCCTGGAGTCTTTTTACCTTTAAAATTTGTTTTATTTTTTATTTTAAAACAATGTTTTTTAAATTTCTTCTAACTGAATGTACGTACTACTTTTGAAATTGCTTGAATTTTGGTGTTTTACATTCTCTGATTGAACAAACTTTAGGAGGCATTTTTTAGGATATCGTAATATATATATACAAATTAGATACAAATAAATAATAACAAATTTATGAGTTTCCTGTGTAAGAAAACTTTACTCAGCATATAAGATGCTATCAACAATTTAATTTTACATTCTAGTAGTTAATAAAATCTAAGATACAAAATTGAAAAGTGCAACAATACTATAAAATAATTTTATTCAATAGCTTAAATATAGATTTTTTTTTTTTTTTTTAACAAGAAAAAAATTTAATGAAAAACATTTCTGTAAATTTTTACCATGTTTTTATTAACTCGCTTTCTTGATTGTCCAGTACAAATCTTGCAGTCGATTTTTAACTAACTTCTCGACTAGCTAGACATTTGAAACTTTTAGAATAGCCCGATGACAGCACAATACTTCGAAGCTCAATTTTCGAGTTTTTGATTAGTTTTCTTTTAATTAACTAAAATATGAAAATAATAACCTGCTAATAGCTTTAAAATTAGCCATTTAAATATTAGCTATAATTTATATGTTACCAAAAAAAATTACCAGTTTATTTTCTTTCGAGATAAAATAAAAATACATTTAATTAAACGTGAACATTAAAAAACTGTAAAAAGTTAAATTATGCATCTCACAAAAATTAACGTCATTATAACTTTAAAATTTTTTTACACATTGATAAAGTGTTAATGTAGTCCATGATGCTAATATGTGTTGTTCTAAAAGGAATTTTTATTTTTAAAACTACAATTTTTTATATTTTTATTGCCAAGTTTAAAAAAAAAAAAAAAAAAAAAAAAAAAAAAATATGACGTCACATTTGACTGCATAGCATTTCTTTACTACTCTAAACTCTATAATCATAAATTTATTTTAATTTTATAAGTTTTATTTATAAATCCTCACGGGTGATTTTTTTTAATTTTGGTGCTGAAGTATACTGAACATTTTTCGCCAAGAACATTAATTTAGCAATAGCCATCTTGAGCCAAGTAGCACATCAAAAATATAAATAAATTATAAAATATCGCAAAAATAATATTGAAACAGAAATAATAGTCACATAAATAATCTATTTTTATCTGAGAATTTATTTCATTAAGCACTATTTTCACGTGGACAATGGAAACGACTAAAAAGTGATTAAGATTAAATAAACAGAAAATTTAAAAACATGGTATATAAAAATTTTTTTTTTTTTTTTTTTTATCTTATAATTATTATTTGCGAATAGTTTTTCCAAAGAATATATAACTTTTAACATAAGTTTTTGCTATATTTAAAATTATCAGTAATAAGAAATAAGTTCTAAATATTATTTTCTACCATATACTATTATTATTATTATTATTTTTTAAGTTTTTTTTTTCTTTAACACATTTGTTAATTTTTTCCACTATTAATTATATGTTTTAGGTTTGTTTTCTTTTTTCCTTGTTATTAGGTTTAGAAAAAATGATTAATATAAATGAGATATATGTACTACTTTACCATCTGAAGAAAAAAACATTGCTGATATATGTAAAAAGAAAAGAAAAGAAAAGAAAATTATACGATAATATCTTTTTTATAAAAAAAGAGAAGTTTTTTAAGATAGATTTGTTTTAAAAATGATTAATGAAAATAATGTTTTAGATAAATGCACTAAAAACTCTGTACTCAGTATGGTAAATAATTCTGAGAAAAATTACACAAGTTTATTAAAAATAATAAATGATAAAAGAAACTAACTACATACTGAAACAAAACTTATTAAATTGTTCTACGTTTATGTATTTTTTGGAATAACAATAGTAATAATAATAATAATAATAATTTAAAAATGAAATACAGTACAATTTTGAAAAAGTAATCAATTATTTTTTTTTTAACGAATAACTCTGACATTTAAATAACTTCTCAGATTATGTTATACTCACACACACAAAAAAAGAAGAATGTTTTGATTTTTTATAATTTTAACTATCTTCTTTTTGATAAATTAGCGCGTTAAATGATGACATTAATTCGATTATGCTTATCTTATAGACTATATCTTTCGGCCTATGCATTAAACAGGTATTTTTGACATTGTAACTAAATTTTAAGACTCAAAACAGAGTTAATTAAACAGAATTAATTTAAATTCTTGTATTTAATTACAAATTAGAGATAATATAACATTCAAAAACGTTTTTCAACCATTAATGATGCTACACCTAATATTTCACAGATTGCATAACACTTGTACAACGAGGGGCGAGATTATTATGACGATGAATTTTTGCGTCAGAGTGTTGACGCTAGAGGACTAGTGGTAGTATGAAAAAGAAAGCTCAGTTCCTGAGGTAGTAGCATTAGCGAATTACCTGTATATATATGTAGAGAAAACGTGATTTGAATATTTTTAAATATGTGTATGTCTGGTGGGGTTATTGTAAAGGCTTGGATGCATGAAGCAAGTATTAGCAAAATTTCTGCATTATATATAAAACTAGTTGGCATAGGTGGACTCTGCTCAGTTCCCCATCATATTTATGTTCTCATAAATTTCTAGTGCGAGACATATTATAATCATGGTAAAAGAAATGAATTTGACCAAAGCTTGATACAGTGACAGAGTGAAATCCCCGCCTAATAGGCTATCCACCGTTCACTTCGATATATTTATCTTATTCTAATCTATTAATTTATTTTATCAGGGTCAATTCCGTTGTTTAGTTTTCATGCTACTATTTCCAATGCAATAATCTTCGCAATTCATATTTATATGAAAAAATTACAATTTCGCTATGTTGATAAAATCGTAAATTACGAATAATTTACGAAATTTTCCGATTAGAATATTTGTATTCAATCATGTTCAAACAAATATCATAAATGTAATTTTGAAAATGTCTAATGTATTTATGATCCTCCAAATGGAAGCTTATGCTGAATTTTGCCTTATTCTGACATGTTAAGTAAATCGTAAATTCCAAATAACTTACGATTTTTTTAAATTGGAAGAATCATAGTCTATGATATTCATTCCAGTATCCTAAATAATATTTCGAAAGTGGTTTGACATCTTTACGATGAAAATATCCCTCAAGATTGACGTTTATGTGAAATTTTGCTCTATTCTGCCATGTTAAGAAATTCGTAAATTTCCAATAACTTACGAAATTTTTATATTGGAAAATTCATAGTCATTAATATTCATGCCAGTGACCTAAATAATATTTCAAAAGTAGTCTGACATCTTTACGATGAAAATATCTCTCAAAATTGACGTTTATGTGAAATTTTGCCCTATTCTGTCATGTTAAGAAATTCGCAAATTTCAATAACTTTCGAAATTTTCAAAGTAGCATATTTATAGTTACTGATGTTTATTCCGGCATCAAAACTGATATTTTAAATCTGGTCTGACATTTTTACAGTAAAAAGTTTCCTTTTAATGCACGTTTAAGTGAATTTTTGTCTTATTCTCCCACGTTAAGAAAATCTTAAATTTCGAATAACTGCTGAAGTTTTTTAATTCAAATGTTGCAAATGAATAGGGTTCTTGCCAGTATCAAAAGTAATATTTTAAAACTGATTTGACCTCTCTGCGATCATTTGTTCGTGAGATATCGTGTAAACAGACTAACAAACTAACGGACTAACACACTAACGGTCTAACACACTAACAGACTAACACACTAAATGACACCCTATAGACAGACACCATACAAATTTTGTCATTTTCGGATTCCTCACACCTGAAAACGTATAAAAAAGTCAAAAAACCGGGGTCGAAATTTTTCACGATTACCTAAGTTCCCCATACCTATATTATGATGGGGAACTAAAAAAGGAAAGCCCCACAGAAGTTGGCATTCAAAAGTAGTAAGTACAAAACTTTGAATAAACACCATAAAACTCAAAAACTCGCCATCGACGCTTTGTTTACAGCACTCGCGTCTACTTTGTTCGCCTGACGAAGGATTGTGTTTTCTTTCGACCCCAAACATTTGTTGCGACTTTTTGCATTTCATAGGTTTATTTAAACTTTTATACTTAAAATTCCTGCATATCTAAAATATTTACAAGGTAGTGAAAGTGTATCAAGACTGGGGTGTCATTGAAAAGACTGGGTCTGAATAGATAAATTTTGGTCGTCACTGAGTGATAAATGATCACGTGGAACAGAGAATCTTGAAATTCTAAAAGAAAACAGAATGGCAACAGTTCAAGAAATCGCAGCAGACTAAGAATCGTCTCAAATTAAATCTGAGTGTACTATGCGCCGTACCATGCTTCTTAGTGTCTATGGAAGTCAAAGATCAGTGTAAACCATTGAGTACTGATAGGAAGTAGCGACGGATTCACTATACTGACTGTGGAGGTTGATAGGTTAGTTGGGTTTTTAACAACGCACTAGTACTGTGCAAGGGTAATTGGTGACCTAACTGTGAAGGAAAATTTCACGTATATCACTATGGTTTTTGGGTGAATAGGCACCTTCTTTTGACGATAATCATTTTCTTGCAACTTTTTCTTGGGATAAGGTAAGAGGGGGAGGAAACCTGCTTTGGTGAAAGCGGAATGTCGGTTTGGTGAATATTGGTGGATTGCTGAGATGTGATGTTCGGGAATACATAGGTTACTGGTTTTTGGTCTATTCTAATATGTACTCAATGGTGCGAACAGGGCAGGTGGTCATAATAAATTGGATACTTAGTGTATTTCAGTCTGTATTGCTTGACATTCCAATAATCTCGAGAGGCAGAATAATTGTCATGAAATACTGCGTAAATTCAATTACGACATTCCCGATTTATGATTCATATCGCCTAACAGTGAAATTTTTCAACTCAGCATCTATTAACAAAACCAAAAGTAATATACATCATATTTGTAGAGGAAATTGAGACCATTCAATTTAGTATTTTTTTATTTTTTTTATATCGAAAATGCTGCTACTCAGCATTTCTTGTGATAAACCTTAAAGATGTTTCCGGTTCTATATGGTGAAAATGTAGAAATTTTATTTCTAATATGCTGATTACTAGAGGCGATAGAACTGTTCTATTGAAATATAGAGTAGAATGGTTTAATAGATGTTTCTGATAATCCTGGAAGAATGATTCTTACTATATTTAAACATTATGAGGTTGTTTTGAATAGCCTCCGGCTCTGACATCTTCCAACTGAAAGTGGTAGAGGTAGAATAAGAAAGACGCAGATTTAACCCTTTCACACCGACTGTCGCGCATACGTGCCAGCAAGAAACGCACTCATTTCGCGGTCGGTGCCAAAGCGTTTTCTGTTCACCCCAGGCAGCACATATTTGTGTCACAGGATCCTGGAACGTTTTAAAAACTATAATTTTTGGCACAAAATGGCATTGTTTGTTAATAGGTTTTGAGATATTGATCCACAGGATTTGAGCGCGTTTACGCCTCCCATCGCGAAAGGAATAATAATCATACTAATTTATTTAGGCCCTTTAGTAAGGGGATAACAGTTACTAGCTAATCATAATGCTTAATGTGTATGGAGTGAAATTCAAACTGAATGTAATATGTGTTTCGCCTTCACTAAGTGGCGAATAACAGTAACTTACGCTAAAACGTCAATTAGACTGTGATGGCTTCTAGATGTAAAATTGGCTTTGATATAACTATCCTAATTGAACTTTGACACAATACATCGTGATACAACTGTTATGCTACGCCTTCATCAAAAGCCACAACCTTACTAAAACTCGCAACTCCATATTTTTTTTCACAAAACTCCAGTTTCACCTATTACTTTGATCTAATCAAAAAAACCATTCGACCTAAAAAAAAAAAAAAAAAACCTTTCAGAAAAGTTCTTAACATTTTGCATCACATTGAAATATGCATATGAGATCTCACAATTTGTATCACCTCAGAAACATAAACTAAGTAATCCGCGATTGTAATGAAATGCTCGCCCTCAGGTGGGCTAAGGTGAAATTATCATATCACTGCAAATGCCGATAGCTTTCATGCTTTCGTTGAAGAGACTCGTGACGCCATTGCTTGTTTGCTGTTGTATAGGAGAAAGAAAAATTACACGTGGCTATTATATTTACTAACAACTGCAGTTGAGGAAGCGCCATCTATCGATCATTACAAACGCGGATTAATAATCATGCATGCATAAAAATATTCTCTGTTTAAAAAAAGAAAAGCTTGTATTTCAAGCACGTGTAAAATAAAACTGTATAAATAACGCATTATTTGAGAAATTACCTTTTTACATAGAAAAGAAATCGATATAAATAATCGTGTCCTTAAATCTCTACAAAGTTTTTAGTAATGCTTTTTCAAAATTACAGAATTCAAATGAAAAAACATTCTATAAATTTATCCCTTAAAGCTAATGAATAATTTTCTTTTCTTTTCTTTTCCACAACTTTGATATATTAATAAAATAAAGTTTTAAAAATACTTAAACATAAAGAAATATAAAATAAAAGCAACTTCATGAGAAAGCTAAAATAAAAATTATTTTCTGTCTTTTTCCTCATAAAATGTCTCTTATCAGTCATACTGTGAAAGAGATAAACTAAAGTTTCTTTCTTCCGCTTGAGAAGAGGTAAGTTAAGCCATTTCATTTACAATTCTTTGTCATTTAAACAAAAGTACTTAGGCACTATTTTTCTTTATATAAGACTTAAAAGTAACTTGAATAATGCTTTCTCACTTGATTAGAATGCAAACGTAATGTAAAGAGCATGTAATGTATGTTTTGCATACATACATACATATGTACTTTTTTTTTTTTTTTTTTTTTTTGTCGTACTTTATTTTATGTGAGCAGAGACAAGTGAGCATTTTATTTAATTTTTTTTTTTATATTATTATTTACCTTTTATGTACTTGTTTATTTATTTTCATAGTAATGGACAAAATTTAAAACGTACATGACAAGTCTAGACTTACTATAAAAAAGATAAGTTTTAAAAGATAATGATTTTTTTTTTTTTTTTTTAAGAACTAATTAAATATATGTATTTTTCCTCAATAAGTTGTTTAATTTTATTTTTTAAATAACTATTCGACATGCTAATTATATTTTATATTTTTCAGTTAGTTACAACTTCCTTCAAACTTAAAAAAAGAATATATATATATATATATATATATATATATATATATTGCGTAAAAAGATAAATGTCTTTGAAGATGTGTTAATACTTTAACCTCAACTGCAATAATGAAATGCACTTGTCAGAAAATTACTGTAATTGTAATGTAGGCACTTTTGATGAAAATTTTAAGAGCAAAAATTTTTTAATTGAAATGGTGAAATTTCAAAATTATTTTTCGCCTTCTGATGCTAAAAGAAGAGAAGGTTCTGTAAAAGTTCTTCAGTTTATTGATTTATTGTCAAATATTGAAATACTGTCTAAAGTCTTTTAGCTAATGCTGTATTGCTAGCTACGAACAGTACTGGGAAGGATTTTAATATTTCTGTGAAATAGTATAATTTCTAATATTTTTACATTCGTCAGCTTTATTACTAAAATGACAGAGATTGCATCTATATTAATAAAATCAGACTTTTGTCTGTAAATTTGTAAGAATCGAAAATTTTGCGATATCTTCACGTTTCACACCCCATGAAAGCCGAAAATGACTTCAGAAAATTTTGCCTGTGTGTGTGTGCGTGTCATCGTGTCTGTATGTCGCTTTTTTTGTCCGGGCATCACTTGAGAACGGCTGGACGGAATTCAACAGCGCTTGGCAGGAATTTAGGTCTTCACCCAACTTAAAATTATATCTATCAACTTTTCAGAAATTCCCCCCTGTTCCTCCCTGGGGGGTAAAAGACTAAAACACGTTTGTCCGGGCATCACTTGAGAACGGCCGGACGGAATTTAACGGCGCTTGGCAGAAACTTAGGTCTTCACCCAACTTAAAATTATATCTATAGAAATTTTCAAAAATTTGATTAGTGTTTGAATTGTGGGTAAAAACCGCCTGCGCATGCGCCATAAATATTTTTTCACTAAAACGCTTTGAAAGGAAAAATAAAATATAAAAATAAATTTTTAAGTTAAAGACTTTTTTATTCGCGTGATTCGCTTTACAATTTATGAAAAGATTGAAATGAAGTGTTGCTATCTAAATTCCATACTTTAGTTAATTTTAAAAAATCTAATTGTCATATCGAAAAACTGTTTACACCCCAGGATTCAGAAAAATCGCCCCTTTCATTTGGTACTGAATTTGTAACGATAGGTCATATATTTCTAATTTATTTTTCCCTTTTTCCATTTATCCGTTGCCACTTAAATTTCATATTTTAGTTATTTTTTAAAAATCTAATTGTCGCATAGAAAAACTGTTTGCACCCCTGAATTCAGAGAAATCACCCCTTTCATTTGGTATCAAATTTATAAATATAGGTCTGATATTTCTAATTTATTTTACCCTTTTTCCGTTTTCAACCCAGATTCGGTAGAAGGTTTTATATTTATATATTTTTTTTATTTTCTAGAAATAAAATTAAATATTTTTAATTTCACGTGAATAGTAATAAAAATTAGAGAGAAAAATACCTACAAATGTTGGTTATTTATTATTATTATTTTTTTAAATCAGGAATTTGTATGTGGATAAATATTTTCATAGAGATATTTGGCATTAGTTTTTACTTAATTAAGCAGTACTTTTATTTCCTGCAGTAAAACAAAATCTTTTGTTGTTATGTACCTTAAGAGGTTCTTTTATGTTCTTCCCTCAATTAAAAATGATTATAATTTGGATTTTATTAAGATTTTTTTTTTTTTTTTATTCTGTGAATATTAGAAAAGAGTTTTTATTTTATTTTATTTATTTATCTATTTTGTGTATGGAACAGCTTTAGTATCGGATCCCTTTGGCAAAATTTGAAATTCGGCACCGAAGTAGCTCGGGCGTTTCTCGCCAAGATCTTTAATTGCACAATTGAGATAGCCAATTCATCGCAAAAATAGCTTAAAATATTTAAAGTCACCAAAGGCGTCCCATACTAAAGCTGTGCTTTTTATATTTATTTATTTATAATATTTTCTATTAAAGACTTCTGTGGTCACGAAATTTGGTGCGTAAAATGTTTGTATGCATCCGGCACTTATTGTAACTGGATTTCACGAAATTCGACCCCCCCCCCTCCACCTTTTTGGAGTCGGAGTGCAAAAAATATGTGTAAAAATACGCTTTTCCGTTTGAATTCGCTTTGAATTATCTTAGAATGGCGAATTTTGGTGTGTGGATATTGATTAAGTGTACGCATTATGTGCATTAGTGGGATTTTGCAAAACTTCGAACTCACCCGTTGAGGAAGGGGAAGTAAGAAGTGGGCAAGTTGCTGCCGAAGGCAGTGGGGACACGGACTCCTCACGTTGCGAGCGAGAAAACCTGTACCAATCACAGCGAGAACTTAGGTTATTAATAAAGATATGGGATTTTGACAACTCATTTAAGTTTAATGTCCAGCGAAGCGGGCAAAGACTGCTAGTGTGTAATAAGATTTCAGATATCTTTCAAATAATGACAAAAACATTAACGACTATAATTAATTTTTCAAAATAATGAACATAAGATTATTTTCATATAGTGTAGGAAAATCGTATAAATATCACAAACATGAATGGAAAAAAAACTAAACACGTCAAAATGAGCTGTAACGATGCTTACTATATTTGGTACAAGAAATTTTTCATTTGTATTTATGCTCGATATTAAATTTTGTTATTTCTTATTATAATTTTCACACGATCATTATCTCTGCTTTAAGCGATGGTTACTTGTGCTGCATAACGAATTCTGCTCACAAACAAATAAAAAGTTCCTTTTTTTTATCGATAAATGTAAGGATATTTTGAGTTTGTTTTAATATCATCATAATTAAGAAATTCTATCCAATAAACAACCTTAGAACAAAAAAGCACTATTTATCTATTAGATAAGAAATGATTGAGTGATATTTCTGATAAGACTTAAATAGTTAATGATTTCATTTATATACGAAAATAAGAGATGATAAGATCGTGAATAAATCCCTAGCAATTATCATGATTCTGTATTTATCCTGAATTGATTAAGGACATATATTTAACGCAGTTGGTTAGTGAGTTATCTGTGGATTTGAATTCAATTAAAAGTAAATGCTTATTAATATTAACTGTTTTTCAAGTTCTCGTCTGAATTAATTTGGAGATTTCTGAATTAAGTCAGAAAAGTTTTAATTAACTAAAGATACTATTTTTATTGAAATTAAGTTAACTGTTTTGTTTTGATGATATTATTTCAGATCAAATTCATCATCTCTAAAAAAATTGTTTTTATTTACAGTAGTTATTTTTAATATTATGTATTAATTTCACAATATGTTTGCATTTATTTTATTTTATTTTATTTTATTTTTGTAAAAGCAGTTGGAATTGGAGAAACATCTTCGTGAGTTTTTCACAAAAAATTAACAGAAAAATTGCACAACATTTTGCACAGTACCTATTTTTAACCCATTATTTACCATTGTCACTATTTTAGGATGTTACTTTTTTTTATTGTTTTAGACAATATTTTAGAATACACTGCATTCTGCAATTGCTCTAAAAATATCTCTAGTAGTACATTTAATTGCTTAAAATTTGTTGTAATTTTTTAATATTCTTTACTAAAACTTATTTATTTCAATACAGTTAAAATTAAAAACTACTGAAAGTTTAAAATCTGTAATGACTTCAAGTGTAAACATATTTTTAAAAAGTATAAAATCACTTTTAAAACACGTAGATAAAAATTTTTTTATTAAAATCAAACACAGAGCTTTTCGCTATTATTATTAAATTTACATTTAATAATAATTAATTAAATTAATTAATAATGATAAAAATTATTCGCTTCTATTAAATTTACATTTGAATCTGAAGTTAACCGTACATTTGCATTTTTGGACTTAGCTATTCACAGTTACGAAGATAACTCTACTATTTGGTTCGACGTTTATTACAAAGATTCTTTCTTTTCCCCATCCCTGTTTCTTCTACTCACCCTAATGAATTTAAAATGTCTTTTTTTTTTTTTTTTTTTTACTCTTATATTTTTCGTGCCATTAACTATGCTTCTTTCAAGTTTAACGAAAATAAAGACATTAATAAAATAATTCATATAGGCATTAATGCCGGATATAATAAAAACACTATTTTAAAAATTATCAATAAAGTCAAAAATAAAATCTATAATAATACTAGTATTAACCAAATTACTAAAATTAAATTACCAATAATTTACCTTTCTGTAATGAATTTAAAAAATTTAAGCACTTTATTCTACGCAAATTTTATCTACTAATTCCTTTCTCCTCCCCCTGTACTATTAAAAATTTAGTTGTTAATGACCGTAATATCAACAAACCTACAGGTGGGGTTTATAAAATCCCTATTAAATATAATGATGAACTTTATTACTACATTGGGCAAACACGACGCACGCTTAAAGCTAGAATAAATGAACACATTTGGAATGTTAAAGAGAAAAAAAGCTCTATTCTAGTTGAATTTCTTTAGGATAATCCTAAAGCTATTCCTCTATGGTCCCAGACCGAAGTGATTTCGACCCCTCGTGACATTCAAGACCTTCTACTGACAGAAGCAATAAATATTATTAAATACAATAGAGTTATTAACTCTAAGAATGCTGCATCTCTACATAAAATATGGCACACGTTGTGCTTATGAGATTACTGAAATTTTTGGATGAAATCCATTTTTCGAGTTTTTATTGTATGCCTTTAAGTTTTGGTTTCTTCGGGGAATATCGACATGTAAAGCTAATTTGACCTTTCTGGACCTTAACCTTGCCTCATGGCTGCATTTGACTTTTTAACTTCGTTGACGACTGTTATCGAGACTTCTAGTCTTCCTGCTCGGGAATTTGTGTGTGCTTCTGCGAGTGTTTCTTTGTCATGTAGTTCTGGTGGGACTTTTTGTGAACTGGACCTTCTTTTTATGTGCCAACGTTTTTCTACAGAACTTGCTGTGTAACCCTAGTGTGACGCCAAGTGATCTTAAATGACTCGTGATTTTTACGAGACTTATTTTTTTAACTGTAACTGTGTTGAACTTATCCAGTATATAATGTTGTCTACTCTGCGGTTAATTAACAACACCTGAAGATGCTATTTTAATAATAGCGAAAATCTTTGTGTTTGATTTGAATAAAAAAAATTTATCTACGTGATTAAAAATGATTTTATACTTTTTTTTTTTTTTTTTTAATATTTCGATACAGTCGAACCTCGTTAACGTGAATAAGCTTAACGTGAATTTCTTTTAACATGAACTGTTTTCACAATACCGTCAAAATGAAGATTAGTATATTTATATTAAGATTAGTTACTGATATCAGAACTACTGATAACATGATTTATTTTTTATTTTTTTCTTTGTGTTCCCCTTGAGATTCACGTTAACGAGGTTCCACTGTAATTAAAAGAAAATATAAACATTTTAGCAAATAAGAGGTTAATAATAATGAAATAGTGCATTTAAAATTTTTTTATATTAGATGACTAAGCATTATAAATATGCATAATACAGTCCAAGTTCCTAAATATAAACGCTTAATTATAAATACAGGCATGCAAAGATTGAAATTGATCTTTTGTATCTAACTAATTGTAAAACTGAATACTAGTTTCAATGTATAAAGAAAAAGAACTATAACACAAGATTACTGGTCGATTTTGTGGAGACGATATAAGGCTTAATAACAACTTTTGTCAAGTAATAAAATGAAATGCTACTGTTAAACATTTAAGGGTACAAATCAAATATTAACAAAAAATAAAAATCATGCGATTTGCGTAGTTTCTAAACACTTTCCAACGGTACTTACATTTTACATTGTTTAACATTCATACGTTCATTGTATTTTATCTTTGTCATGATTCCTTTAAACATATTTTACTTTTAATTTAGGAAAAAGAAAACTCTCAAAAATTATCCCTCTCTCTCCCTCTCTCTGTATATATATATATATATATATATATTTACATACAGGGTGCTTCACAAATCTGGACAACCAAAATATCTCGAAAGGAATGAATTTAACTGAACATATTAGATTCAAAAGTTTCGTGCATTTACGTAATCTATCAAATAAAAGTATCATAGATGAATACCCGCTCCCCCACAGGTCCCAAGTGACACAAACTCAATTTTTTCAAATAGAAACCATAATTTTTCTCTTTTGTTTCGGGAGGAAGAAATCTCACAAGGCGTCTTTGTAGCTTTATATTTAAAAAGAAAGCATTAAAAGATTGCTTTTGTTTAGCTTTACATTTCGTCTAAATTTTCGTACGAACAATTTAGTGTACTAAAATAATTTCTCATAACTTTAAAATCTACATTTACCAATTTCAATTTACATCCTATAATGTATCTAAATATCTTTGCGTAAGTTCTAAAAAAGAATCAGTTAAGTTAATCATGCTTTGATAAGCTATTTTAAAAATAATATCATAAAAAACGGCAGTTTTTTGAGTGACGCAGCAAAGCTCAAACAAAGCTTAGCAGCGACACTCTATTATACAGCTAATTTAACATCAAAGGAATTTGGAAACGCCGACATTTAATATCTCAGTAAATTGGAGATATTCTGATCTAATATTTTCAGAATAATCTTTTGTCTTCTGCATGATGCTATCCTGAAAGTTTCACACTTCAACATTCTATATATTTTGAGATCTGGAGTTGCAATTTAAGACTTCAAAGGAAAAATGTGTTTTGTGTGAGTTTTTTTTCTCGAAAACGGCTCGAAGAAATTTTATGAAATTGATATATGATATTAATTTATTTTGTCTGAGACGCATGACGTTCTCCGTTTTTCCCAAAAAACTCTTGTTTCTTAGATAATTTAGCTTGAAAATCGAACTATTTTTCCTCCGCCATGCATGGATTTGAACCGCAGATTCTCAGAATTCAGAACAGGCGTCATTCGGTTTTCTGAGGCTGTGGTTGGTTGGTCCAATCTGAATGCAGTCAATAAAATATTTAGATTTTTTTTATTAAATGCAAAAAGGAAACTTCATTGTTTGTTTTAAATACTTATTATATATATATACTAAATTAAATTTTACTTAAATATTTCTTTCTTTTTTGTTATGAAGGAAATTATTTGATTTTAAAATTTCACATTTCGCCAAAATACTATTTAGATAATATTTCAAATAAGGAAATATTTTGTAATTATATGTATTCTATTTAATAAGTATTCATAATAAATTTATAATTTTTTAAGAGAAAATATTTCACATTTTTTTCCGATTAATTTTTTCCGACGTAAAACCCAACTAATCAATCAACCGATTAATTTTTTTCATCATTCATGTATTCATTCGCCGCCTCTGATTGGTGTTTCCTTCCTGCGCTCTCTGACTGGCTGAGGCTGTTGTGGTTTTATTGTACAAGGCGTTTGCGGGAGCGGAGCTCCTCTCAATTTGCGCATGCTCCAATTTAGAGAAGAATTTCGAAGTATTATTCAGAGAGAAAAATTTTGGCGCCATCTTTTAACTTAATATAGAGTTACTATAAAAACGAGTGTGATCGCTTTCTCATTATTGATTCTACATTTTTCTTTTGTAATTCGTAGTTCCTTTCTAAATTTTTATTAATTACCATTCTCTCGCTCTCCTTTTTTTTTTTTTTTTTGAATTGAATGATGTAATTCTGGTGCGCTAATTTTTTTTTTCCCCTATTAAGACAAAATGGAAAATAAAAGGATTACTCTATATTGCATTACAAGAAATTTATATATATTAAATAAGAAAGGCTTGCTCATGTATATTAAAATTTAATATTTGAAGTATCGTAATCAGAGGGAAACATATTTATTTAAAAAATGGAAGATAAACATATTATTGGTAAAATGACTAAATTATTATTATTATTATGTATTATTATTTTGTTCTTAATGAATGGCAGTCTATAATCAATTGCTGTATAAATAACAATAAAATCATTAAAATATACTTCAATTTTATTATTTTGCTATTAGGCAATTTATGATTTTTAAATAATTAAATGTCCATTATGTATTTCTACCAGTAAAACAAGAATATTTTGCCCCCCCCCCCTACACACAAGCACTTCAGATATTAATAGTTTAGGTTAATGAAATTTCCTTTTACATGATTTTAATTTTAAAACCAATTATAAGCTGTTTTTTTTTTTTTTTTTTTTTTTTTAAGAATTTAAAAAGAAATAAAGAAAGTATATATTATTTCTTCGGTGCATTGCTGAAAAAAAAAAAAAAAAAAAAAAAAAAAAAAAAGAACAGAAAAAGAGGGGGGGATAGCAGAATATATTAATATAAACTAAACTTTGTCTGCATCTAATTATTCTTTAAAAAGGAATTGAAATTTGATTTATCAAAATAAATAATCGTTAATAAATGAAAGTATTTTTGTAAAATTATATGAATATTATATGATCTGCCATCTTGTTTCGAGTGCCAGCTATTTGAAATATTCAAATTCTCATTAAAAAGGTATTTATGATCCAATTTACTTAAAACTCCATATATACGTAGCCCTCATTAATATTTCCATTAAGTCCATTAATTAATTGTAGCCGCCATTTTTAAATAAAATGGCAGCTACATGATAAGAAAAAAAAAATCTACTCTTTCTATGAGCTGGAAGGACTTGATCAGTTGATCAATAACCCCTAAAAAGTAATGATATCAGAACAAAAACCCTTAACGGGTTAAAAGTTTGTGACGCAGCACTTTATTTCGATATGAATTGGAAATATGGGTCTTAAAAATAATGATATCAAATTTTGAGTGACGCTTTGCTATTAATTGAAATATACATAGATTTTTCTTATTTCATAATTTGCTTTTTTCTTCTATTTATATTTACATCACAGTACATTCATAATATTTTCAACTTCAACGTGAAAAAATATATAGAATTTACTCACTGATGCTTTTTCATTTGCATCTCGTGAATTCAAAATATGAGTTTTAAAAGAAATGATATAATTTCAGTGACGCCTGAGTGTTACTTTAAAAAGATTTCTTTTTAGATTCCATAACAATCACTTTTGTTTTGTTGAATAAAGTGTATTTACATATTGAAATAATGATTTTAATTTTTAAATATACTGTCAAATAATCAAACTTTCACTCAATGTACATTATAAATTGAAGTTATCTAGTTCAATAAATTGATTTGTCTATTGCGTCACGCTATCCAAAACTGTAAGTAAAATTTATGTAAATGTTACTTTGCACACATTTTCACTGTTAATACTATGATACAAAGAGATTGTGTGATGCAAAAAGAAAACATTTGCAGAAATTTTACTTGCAGTTTTGGATAGCGTGACGCAATAGACAAATCAATTTATTGAACTAGATAACTTCAATTTATAATGTACATTGAGTGAAAGTTTGATTATTTGACAGTATATTTAAAAATTAAAATCATTATTTCAATATGTAAATACACTTTATTCAACAAAACAAAAGTGATTGTTATGGAATCTAAAAAGAAATCTTTTTAAAGTAACACTCAGGCGTCACTGAAATTATATCATTTCTTTTAAAACTCATATTTTGAATTCACGAGATGCAAATGAAAAAGCATCAGTGAGTAAATTCTATATATTTTTTCACGTTGAAGTTGAAAATATTATGAATGTACTGTGATGTAAATATAAATAGAAGAAAAAAGCAAATTATGAAATAAGAAAAATCTATGTATATTTCAATTAATAGCAAAGCGTCACTCAAAATTTGATATCATTATTTTTAAGACCCATATTTCCAATTCATATCGAAATAAAGTGCTGCGTCACAAACTTTTAACCCGTTAAGGGTTTTTGTTCTGATATATATACACAAAATGAGGTTTTGTGTATTTTAATGATATATATTAATTTCGCTCTGTTGTATGAAGCATAAATATATTACAAAATATAATGCTTTCAATAATACCTCTTGTACACCGTAATGAACCGCATTGTACTCGCAATCTTTTGCGGGTCCTTATACTCAAACCAATTTAGTTAATTATACCATTTTAGAAAGAAAACATGCCGTAGTTAAATGAAGAAGTTAAAACATATAGCAGTTTTAAAGCTTTCTCTAAATATTAACGAAAATAAGAATGCATATCAGGCAGATAGTCGATCAGACCAATAGACAAAATGATATCACAATCACTTATAAATGGTGCTGTGAAGTGTTAAAAACGCATAACTCGACTAATAGTTTCAGAATATTTTTGCGTAATCCTGTAAACCTTTAATCATACTTTCTTTTATTAAAAGGGGGAAAAAAAAACATGCTTTTAGTACATATGAATAATAAATTTATATTTTTTATAGTATTGTGAAATGGAAAAGTTTTTTAAATATTTTTTTATGGAGATGCGGATGCAAGTGTGTGAGTAATTTGTATTTCTGCGTATTTTTTGTGTAATATTTAATAATAAACTTAAATAATTTATAAAGGCAGCAGTGAAATTCTAGCAAAAATTAAGAAGGCAATAACCTCCTCACTCAGAAATATTTGTCAAATAAAATTTCTAAAATTGTTCTGTTTAAAATACACTAGAAAATTCATATACAGTATATCATACGTTACATCTTTATCTGTACTCACATATTTATTCTAATGTAAGGTAAGAGAAAATAATCTGAGTGCCACATAAATTTTATTTATTTTTTTAACTGAAAATTAGAAGTTCCAAATATTTCAGTTATACTTAAATTAATTTTTTACTTAAATTAATTCTTAAGTACTTTAATTAATTTTTAAAATTTGCATAGTGAAATGCAGACGATTCCTTTTTCAGTTATTTTATTTCCAGTATTATTTCTTTTCAATACAACTCAATTAAAATAAAATAAAAGCTTTTTTTTAAGTATATCTGCTATTAAATACAAAACTTTGAATCAACACCATAAAATAGAAAGACTCGCAACAATTGTTTCGGGCCGAAAAAAGACATGACCCTTCGTCAAGCGAACAAAGTAGACACGAGTGCTGCGAACAAAGCGGCAACACGCACTTGCATCACTCGTGCTTACTTTGTTCGTCTGACGAGTCGTGTCTTCTTTCGACACGAAACCATTGTTGCGAATTCTTGCATTTTATGGTGTTTATTCAATGTTTTGTACTTATTACTTTTAATCGTCAATTCTGTGGTACTTTTCTATAATTCATATTTGGTATTATTTTAACAGATGTTATCATATTTTTTATCAGAAATTTTCCCTGTTCAATCAGCATATTATCCCTATTTTAACCAAAAGTCTTCTAAATGAAACTGACATATGTTAATAATTTTGAAATTCTCTCTCTCTCTCTCTCTCTCGCTCTCTCTCTCTCTCTCTCTCTCTCTCTCTCTCTCTCTCTCTCTCTCTCTCTCTCTCTCTCTCTCTCTCTCTCTCTCTCTTTTTATCACTTTTCCAATTTAAATTATTACCCTCTATCTCCAGGTAAATAATTAAAAATCGTTTCATGACACGCTGTATATTGATAACTTGCTAATTCAATATACATAATTATTATAATAATATAATCATTATAATAATGAATTATGCATATGTGTGTGTGTGCGTGTAAGCTTATCTAAACTGTATATGAACAAAGACGAAAAATTTTAGCCTTACTAATTTATGCACAAATTTGTTTTTCAATAAATATTTTCAATTTATATTTCATAAAACCATTTTGAATAACTTTACTGCATTTTACTCATTCTATAAAATTTATACGTTACAATAAACATTTTGCTTTATAGATATATTCCGTACAAACTTTTTTCTTCATCAACTGAAAATACCTAAACATTGAAAGATAATATTATAATGAAAACTACAATATTATATAAATTACAATATTATATGTATATGTAAATTATATGTACTACAATATTATATGTAAGTATAAAATTTTATTTTTAAATGAAGTTTTAGTCAACAGCTTAAGAATAATAGTTCAGATAACCTACCTAAATAACAACAACAGCAATAATAATAATAATGATGATGATGGTAATAATAATAATAATAATAATAATAATAATAATAACTTTTTATTAGATTTCTTTAATTATTTTGTTTTATTTTTTCACACAAAATGTATAATCATCTTTAAAAAAAGAATCATCACAGTTTATTATTTGTCATGACAGCAAATGTATAAACAAAGAATTTGTTGTAGTATACAAAATTTTAGGAATTTCCTCAATCTTAAAAGAAAAAATAAAAGATGATATTGAGAAAAATTAAAAAAAAAAATTTGAACTATAAAAATTATGAATTTAAAATATAAGAAAATTTTATCTCTTACCTATTTCAACTGTACATAATATATCGAAAGTCTATTTTATTATTAAAGACTTTTCTTAGCTTACATTCACTGTCACAAACCTTCTGCCGATTCCGGGTTAAAAACTTAAAATGGGGAAAATAAATTAAAAATGTCAGTTCTATCGTTACAAATTCGGTACCAAATGAAAAGGGCGATTTTCTGAATCCAGGGAGGCAATCAGTTTTTCGACACGACAATTAATTTTTTTTCAATTATTTAAGTATGAAATTTAGGTGACAACACTTCATTTTAATTCATTTCAGTCATTTTAAAAAGTACGTGGCTCGTTACAAATTCGGTACCAAATGAAAGGGGCAATTTTTCTGAGTCCAGGAGTTCAAACAGTTTTTCCACACGACAATTAGATTCCTTTTAATTAACTAAAGTATGAAATTTAGGTGGAAACACTTCATTTTAAACTTTTCATACATTTTAGTGCGAATCAAGCTAAAGTCTTCTTCTTTTTTTTTTTTTTCTTTTTTTTTTTTCTTTGCTAAACAATATTTGAATTGAAAGAGGAAAGCAAGTTAAGATAAATTTTTTACACGAGATTTACTGGTTACAATAGATTTTTAAAACTTTTATTAACATGTTAGCTGTTCACTACAGCACCTTTAATTTTGAAAAAAAAAAAATAAATAAATAGAATTTAACAAAGAAGTATTATGTATTAGGATTAAAGAGTATTATAGAATCAATAAATT
Organism: Salticus scenicus; assembly: GCA_963930645.1. NCBI lineage: Eukaryota > Metazoa > Arthropoda > Arachnida > Araneae > Salticidae > Salticus > Salticus scenicus. The sequence continues at coordinate 78,489,967 of OZ005655.1, read as the reverse complement.
TTTTAAAAAAGATAATAATAAGATTTAAAATCAAGTTAAATAATCCTACGTTGCGAAATCATCAGCAAATGAGAACTACATTTTCTAGTACTAAAAAAGAAAACAAATTAGGTTTTTAAAAATGTTATTAAACAGGAAAGAAAGTGATTTAGAAAAGAGGAAAATATTCTAATTTTGCATAATAGTTAAGCCTTTTTCAATGGGATTAAACAAATGGTTTCTTAGACAGTAATGCTACTTTTTATAGATTATCTGATTAAAAAGAGAATGTTAAAAGGAAAAAAAAAGTTACGTAATAAAGTCATGAAAAAATAAGTATCCATTATAAATATAAAGTATTTTAAAGAAAATTATAAAGAAGAGAAACTTTAAAAGTTATGTAAAACTCAAATACAATTCTCTTAACTTTTGGGTAGTCAAAATATGTAACTTAGCACATAATCCTATATTAAATATTTTCTTGTAACTTTTTATTTTTAAAACCACATCAAAAGAAAACCCTATAAAAATAGGAAAAAGTTATTTTGTCATGCAATATAAGTAGTTAAAAAAGGTAGAATTTTATTGCGCTAAAATTTTAATAAAGATTTCAGACGAATGCAATGGATTGTTAAGCATTATATAAGACGATTTCGGTAAACTGTCTTTCAACTTTTACAGATCGATTAAAATTTTGAATGTTTCAATTCAATCGCCATTTATACTATATGTCGATATCTAAATTTGTATCTGAATGTTTACAGTGTTTATATTTCGTTCTAAAGGTAAGGTTAATTAAGATAAAATTTATTGAGATAAAATCGTGGTTTCTTTGCCAGATTCATCAAGAATTTTCCTTATCGGCAATTTATCTAAAATAAATTTTGTTAAATTATATCTACTTTTTTTTTTCCTTTGTAAGTAAATTTAAAATTTCAGCCAGTTTTGTTCAACATATAAGGCTATTTCCTCACATTTCTTCTCAGGCGATATTTCATATAAACAAATGACTTTTCTTAACATATAAGGTGTGTCTAAAAGGTAATAATTTAAAAAATAAGCAATGTTTATCATCGTATATGCATTCATTGTAAAATCCTATAACTCACCTTGAAAATTATCGACAGCAGCTTTTACACAGTCTTTCCATCTTTTCACAAGATTAGAAAATGCGAAAACTGAATTTTTCGCGTTGACGGAAAATAATTTATTAAAAGCAGCCTCTTTAACTTCCAAATTTTCAAATTTCTTCTCTTTCAACTTCATTCTTAACATATTAATTATTAAAAATTAGTAATAATAAATAAGCAAATCTCAGTCCACAAAACCAGGTGAATACGGACTATGTGGCATGTAGTCCCCTTTTTTTCACAAAAATTATTTGATTGACATTGTTATGTATGACCTGGAGTTGTCGTGGAAAAGAAAAACATTTGAGGATCAAATATTGGATTATTTCTTACTCAGTTTTTCAAACAAAACAGAGTACTAACTCACTGCTTTTTAAGATTTTAAGAAAGAATTAGGTCATCACGCTATGTGTTAGACTGGAAAAATCACAAAAATAAATATATAATTGAAAAAGAAAAATTCCAAACGTAATATTATTTTAACTGTTAATGTCTAATAAATACAATTAGAATATTATTTTTTCAATATGTTCTTTTTAATTTGATCCTCAGGGTTACTGCCACTAATTTAAGACAGACCTTGTATTTTGCGATGATATTTTGCAAGGATAATTCGTGATATTTTTCATAATATACAAGGATATTTATAAAATTTTCGTGAATTATTTCTTTAAAATATAAATTCTGCTTTTCACCCTATAAAATTTAAATACCTATTGATTATTTTTTTATTTTTTAACTTGAAAATTATAATGAATTTTGAATAGTTACTTTAATTAGATTTTTTATTTAAAAGATCTTAAAAAAGAAGTTATCATCAATATTTATTTATTATTTTTTTTATTATTATTCATGCTTAATAATATTTTTACTATCATTACCCAACTACCTTAAGTTATTCGGTCAAAATTTACGGTGCAAAGTTTTCACCTGATTTGTAGGTTTTATGAGCTGCTAAATTTAAAAGGATAGGCCCTTTTTTTTTTTTTTTTTTTTTTTTTTTTAACTGTTTAGTGCATTTGCATGTATATGTGTGGGAAAAGAGAAATCTTCTGATTATGGTTATCTTCAAAACGAAAAACAAAATGTCTTGCTAAAAATTCGAAAATCGAAAGTGGGATCATAAATCCTTAATTCCAAAATGACTCTAAAAGTGTTCAAATTTGTAATATGGATAGATTCCTTTTAGATATCCCTTTGTCTTGAAATAATGATTAGTATCTTGATTAGGTAAGTGGCTTTTATGTCTTAGTAGTGAATGTTTAAAAAACAGCTCTACATATTTTCTTCAAACTCACCTTATTAATCCTCTTTTAGATGCAATTTCTTATGTGTCAGTTGATTTCTAGTGTCCAAATGAATTTGTCAAGTTTGTTGAAAATCGGAAGAAGGGTCAAAAGTCGGTATCTCAAAAAGTGCAAATTATTTTATATTTAACAGTGTACATATACACATAACGTTTATTCAACCATATTATCATAAATAAAGACGCGTTCTCATCGCCCGAGATCAACATAAAATCATGGTTATATTACGCGATTTATCAAAAAAGTTTAAGCAATAATTTACTGAAAGTTCAAAGGTATATATTTTTCTTTTAATTAATGGTGCTTCTACCATTATTTTCTTTTCTTTTTTTATTCTTTCTGAAGAATATTAAATAAATTTAAAATTGGTCTTTCAATTAAGGATTAATTTACAATGAAGAGTGTCATAAAGAATCTATATTTTTCGATATTAAACCAGATCATCTTGTGTACGCCTATAAATGATTAAAAAATGAAATGATTAAAAAATGTACTTTTTGTTTAATAGCCATATAATAAAATAGATGGATATAACTTTATCATAACTCAGTAAAAATAAAATAATAAAATTTACTTTAATCGAATGCTTACATAAAAAGTCAAAAATAAGTCAGTATTTTTGTATTCAAAAAATATATCTATTTCTCAAACTTTCTCTATTTAGGGTAAAGTATGATAAAAATACATCTCCTTCTGACAACATGATAAAAACGATTTTTTATTATTATTATTTTATTCGGAAAACGTATCCTAAAAATAAAATAAATTGGAAAAGCAATCAAGCTTAAACGAGTTGAACCAAGCATTCAGCTTGAAAAGTAGTAAATAAGATAAGCAACTTCGTCAACAATTTTTTTATTAAGATGCAGCCTACAGAAATTTTTAAAACTTGCTGCTTTAGCCACATTTCTTTAAAAAAAAAAAAAAAAAAAAAAAAAACTCTTGAATTTTAGAAAAAAAAGCTTGTGTGATGTTTTTATGATACTGTAAAGCATCTAGTATAATCGAAGCTGAAGATAAGTGTTTAGATTATTTCTTTCCCAGAATGCATTTCAAGAAATCTTCATAAAGGACAGATAGAAAGGTATTTATTTACTTGTATGTTTGTTTTTTTATGTCTTCACATGTTATTATTCATTTATATATTTCATTTTTTTTTTTCTAAATTATATATTTTAAATGTCTTATTTCAATTTTAAGAATTTTATGAGTAAATTTTCCCCAAAAAGTTTTTAACTTTTAAAATTTTCGTATTTTAATTGATTTTAATGTTTCTATAATTAACCAATGTTTTCTTAAATATACGTCAATGTTATATTACTCATTTGAATTTACTGAAAAATTATATATGGTCATTTACGATTTTATAGATGTGTATTTGTACATGTAAGTATGTCTCTTTTTTGTTTGTCTCCTCGTATTTTTCACTATTTATATAACAGATTGAAAGTTTAAGCACATTTCCCTTAAAGGTGGAAACCTAATATGTTTATCCCCTAACTCTTGACCAGACAATTTAAAATAACTAATAACAAAAAAAGATCGCCCGTTAATTGTAAGAAAAGATAGATAGATAGTCCTAGATACCAAATATCGATAGTGTTTTAAAAGCTGGTAGGTCTGAAGAAATATTATTTATTTAACATTTCAAACTTCTTTAATTTCCCTTTTAGCCACATCTCAGATTTTCAGGAACAAGTCACACTACCTTAACGGATATTTTTAATTTTAGACGTTTTGTCGAACACTTGGAAAAATGTTTGATAAATTATCCCGAAATTTCGGGCGTTCAAAGAAGTTCTTATACCTTAGTTTTGTCTTGGTAACAAAAAGGGGACTCGTAACAAATTAAGGCAAAGCTACGAGAAATGGCGCTGTCGGAGAGATTGCGCACATAGAGGGAAGGAGTAAAGTGCACGCGCACCGACTCCATGCAGTTGTACAACAGAAATAGTAGAGAAAAGAGCAATAGAGAGACTATGGTGAATACGCAGCGTTATTTAATGTGTCTGCGGGAGAAGGTTGTACCTTGTTTGCTCGAAATATATACGCTTTCTACTGTCACGTTTATGCAAGAAGGAGCAACTACGCACATTACAATTACGGTCAAGCATGATATATATATATATGTGTGTGTGTGGGTGGGTGGGTGTGTATCTACAGAGATTCGAGGCAGACAGAATCATTTGCAGTTGTTGCAGATTTCTATAGCCCCCTCGTCACCAGATCTGACACTAGAAGACTTTTGGTTATGGGGATATTTGAATTCTTAGGTGTATCGATCTGGTCCATTCAATCTATCGAAACTAAAAAATGCAATCAGCCAAGAGGTATCATGTGTATATCTGGACCTATTGCACTTTGCTATTTCTGGATTTGTGACTCTCCCGCAACGTCTTGCAACTGGCGTGGTGATCATGTAGAACATCTGTTGTAATAAAGATTTGGAGACACTTTGTTTTTCATTTGAATATCTTTTCTTTAAACTGTTTATTTCATCGTCAGTTATCGGCTGTTTTTTGAATTATTTATTTTTCCTGTCTTATTAAAAAAAAAAAAAAAAAAAAAAAAAAAAAAATCGCATTACCTAGCTATATTGATCTTGCAAACCATTTTTTATTTCAGATTTTGGTTATTTTTCTGTGTTTTATGAAAACGTTTCTGCGAACATTTTGTCAACCCAGTATATTACAAATATTTTAAAATCATGAAAAATATTGGAAAGCTAATTACTACAACAATCAGAAATTTGAGCATTTTTCACAATTAAATTCCACACAAGATAATGCTTTGAAAAATAGTTAAATTTTTACACCAGACTTGTAGAATAAAACTTCTTCGAGTACTTATCAGTTGAAATATCATTATACGGAGAGTTTGTTTAGATTTATAAAACTTTTTAATTTCAAGTGAATTATTAATAAAATGTTACGTTCTACTTTATATTTTTATTTTTTTTACTTTTACATGTTAAGTCTTAATGATTATAATAAAACATATTTAGAAACTTTAATGTGTTCACGTAATAAATAGATTCATTATGCTTTACTTTTATATTCTAAATGCATCTTAAAAGAATTCCTTCTATTTTTGTTTTAAATACTAATTAAAAATATCAATGCTTCGAAAGTTTAATCCCAGTGGTACAAAAAAAAATTTTTTTTTTTTTAATTACAAATTAACTTTTAACTTTGATGTTTTCAATTGTGTTTCTTAAAAATCTTCACTATTATATATATATATATATACATATATATATATATATATATATATATATATATATATATATATATATATATATTCATTTTTAGTGAGGTGTTTTATTTTGATCTTCGTTTTCTCTGGTTTTACTATGGGTGTTTCGGGCCTGTGAACAAAGAAATTCTTAGCTTTTGCTTTCTTTGTGACAGAAAAACATCCATTTTTTAGCATATTTGCATTCTACCAGGCCCTTGAAAACGTTAAAATGCAAATAATGCTTTTTTCTCATTCCAATTTCATTTAGATTTTACTTTATTTCATTTTTGGTTTGATTTAGGCGGTCTTTGTTTTTGGTCAGAATAATTGTTTGAATACTGAAATTAAATCATCTTTAAATTTCAAATTTTTGCACTGATAATATTATATTACTATATATATATAATATATATGCAATATATATACATACATATACAAACTGAAATAAAATGATTAATTCATAAATTATCATTTATTATATTTGTTGGTTAAAAATGGCGCCACAATCTACAGCACATTACCGAAAAATATGTAATTTGAGAAATTAAAAGCTGAAAAAGGATTTACGGCATTTTTTGTTGTATTTTCATCTTTTTTTTTTTTTTTTTTTTTTTTTTTTACAGCGTACCAGGAAACAACTTCAAACACTGACTGAATTACATGTAGCAATCATCGAAAGTGTGTCTTCACTTATGTCCATGACTCTGCATAACTTTCGAGTTACCTGTCAATTTCAGAAGTCATTTTCATAATAAATCTTTTATTCTATTTTTCCAATCGAAAAAAAATATTATTAGTTAATTATTGCTGCAAATGTGAAATGTTTATTTCAAAATGATAATGAGAAACCTAAATAGAAAATATATTTCATAAACTGCAAAAGGACGTTCTATATAACTAATATATATTTTTTTAACTTTTGCAACTATAAATAGAATATTCCACTTAGAATTATGCAAAAGGTATTATATTTAATAGTCTTAACAGAAAAATACCTACCATAAAATTTAAATTAAATTCCCAAAAGATACATTTTGAATTTACAATCGTAGTACTTGCATAAAATTCTCAAACACCTATACATATATACATGTCATGAAAGGGTTTCTGAAAAATAAATATGCATTCTTTTGCCACTCTGCTAAATCCAAACATTTTTATACGCATTTCTAAAATACCAGATGGTTGGAAACGTAAAATATTCCCCAAACCATCCGTTGTGATTAGGGATATTCCTTTGGTACGTGACCGGAAAAGTCTGTGCAAATTCGATTGAATGGTTTTCTACACTTCTTTATCTTTTTGTGTGTTATGAAAACATTTTATAATACTTTTGATAGAAATTGTTCATATTGTAAAGGAAATAAAAATTAAATTTCATACTTTTTTTTCAGCATGTTTAAAAAATAAATAAATAAAATTAGAAGTAATGAAACTGGTTCTACTAAGTCTAATACATAAAAGATAATGTAGAAGACGCGTATAATTCAATGCAGAAATTTGTATTACGTATTTTGTAAAAGTCTTTTTTTACCTGAAAATAATATTAAGTAAATATATCGAATAATAAACGTACAATGCAATCGATATTATATTTATAAATAAATAAATGACGAAAAAGTTTTAGAAATGTTTTCTAATCAAGCAAAAACGTGTAGAAAAAATTAAATGTTAATAAAAATTATTTTTCTTTCAGATTTTTTTTTCATATGCAAGAAGAAAAGAATTTATCAGATATACTTTTATATTTTACTAGCAGGCTTTGCCCGCTTCGCTGGTCATTATATTGAAATGAAGTCTCAAAATACCATATCCTTAATAATAATAATAATAATAAAATCATTGAAATCAGTCAAAATCTAAGTTAAAGTTCTCGATACCTTCGATAGCACTTTTCCCACTCGCCACACTTCACAAAATCCCTTTATAGTGCATGTTGTATACACATACCTAGCCCACCAATTAAAAAATCGGGATTCTAAGATTATTTGAAGCAGATTTATGTTTTAAAACGTGTTTTTTAGCCCCTCCCCCCGGCCCGCTCTAAACTGAATTCATGTCCCCCCCCCCACCGCTAAGGGGAGGTAGAGTGGAGTTTCACAAAATCAATTTGTAGTGTGTGTTGAATACGCATAAACAGTCCACGAATCAAAAATTGTCATTCTAAGATAGTTTGGAACAGAGTTACGCATGAAAACGTGTTTTAAATAACCCCCAACCCTCAAGGGGGTGATAGCACGGAATTCCAAATAATCAGTTTGTGTTGAGTACGCATAACCAATCAACCTATCAAAAATCGCTTTCGTGAGATAATTTGGAGCAGAGTTACTCTTTAAAACGTATTTTTGCCCCCCCCCCACACACACACACCCTGCTCTTAAAAGTAGGAAAAGGAAAAGTTCACAAAAGTCCTCTTATAGTGCGTGTTGGGGACGCATAACCAGCCCCGCACATAAGAAAATCGTCTAAGATAGTTTGGAGCAGAGTTACACATGAAAACATGATTTTGCCCCACCCCACCCCCAAGGGGGATAAGGTGTAATTTTACAAAATCCCTTAGTAGTGTGTGTCTTCAGTACGCATAACCAATCGACATATCAAAAAGTTGTTATTATGAGATAATTTGGAGCAGAGTTACTCTTAAAAGCATTTTTTGCCTCCCTCCCCGCATTTGAAGGAGGGGAGGGGGAATTTTCGTAAGATCCCTTTATAATGCGTGTTGGGAATGCATAAGCAACTCACATGTAAAACTTAATCTTACTGAGATAATTTGAATGAAAAGTTATGCTTGGAAACATGCTTTTTGTACCCCCACCCCCAAGGGGGGATAGGGCGGAATTTTACAAAATATCTTTGTAGTATGTGTCTTGAGTACGCATAACCAATTGACATATCAAAAAATCGTTATCCTGAGACAATTTGGAGCACAGTTACTCTTATAAGCGTGTTTTTGCCTTCCCCCCGCCCTTAATGTGGGGGGAGGGTGAAATTTTATAAAATGCTTTTACTGTGCGTGTTGCGAAAGCAAAATCAAAACACATATACAAATTAATCTTGCTGAGATCATCTGAAGCAAAGTTATACTTGGAAACGGGTTTATATTCCCCCCCCCCCCAAGGGGAAAGGGGAACTTTCGCAAAACCCATTACAGTGGGTGTCAGACACACGTAAGTAAGCCACTCACTAAAATTTGTAACCTCAGGTCCTATAGATTTCCCCGGATGAATTTAGCGCTAAAAGAGGGGCTCGAATTTGCCCCCTCTTAACTCCCCCCCCCCCCAAAAAAAAAATCGAATATCACAAAAAAACAAACAGGAGATTTTGGAAATATCCTCAAGAAGACTCTTGGCGATTTTCTATATCTTTGTGCTGTTATTGGTACAGCTTTACTCGAAAACCCGTATTTTGCTAAAATCGCCTCCGAAGATAGTTTTTACACCCTCCCTCCCTCTTAAAAGTCCAAAACTCAAATCGCAGCATTTTTTTTTTTTTTTTTTTTTTTGCACTCAATTCTAGTCTCTTTCTTTGCAATTTCTTCACCGTGAAGCTATTTGGAGCCGAATTATGCTTATAAGGGGGTTTTGCCTTCTGCCTCCCCCCAGGGGGAGCTGGGGGAGATTTTGCAAAATCCCGCCTTAATGGGCGTCAGGGTCCTAAAACCAACGTGCTCACCAAAATTTGCGAGTCTTTTTCCTATAGAATTGCCACGGTTGTGTTGAATCAGTGAGTCAGTGATTTTACTCTTTTATTCCCCACCACGCCCCAAAGGGGTAAAGGGGGGGGGCTTTCACAAAATCCCGTACAATGCGTTTTGGACATACGTAAATAAGCCACGCACTAAAATTTGCGACCTCAGCTACTATAGATTTCCACGGACGAATTTAGCGCCAAAAGGGGAGGGGTCGAATTTGCCCCTTCGTAACTCCCCCCCAAAATCGAAAATCGGAAAAAATCAAAAATGAGTTTTTGCAAATACCTTCAAGAAGGCGTTTGGCTTTTTTTTTTTTTTTTTATCTTTGAGCTATTACTGCTAGAATTTTACTCGAAAATCCATATATTGCGAAATTTCCCCCCGAAAATGCTTTTTACCCCCTCTCCCCCCTTAAAAATCCAAAATTCCAAAATCGCAGAAATTGATTTTTTTGTACTTAAGTCTAGTCTCCCTATCTGCAATTTTTTCATCGTGAAGTAATTTGAAGCCGAGTTATGATTATAAAGGTGTTTTTGCCTCCTGCGCCTCCGAAAATCATATTCACCCCCTTCCCCCCTTAAAAATCAAAAATTCCAAAATCGCACAAAATGATTTTTTTGTATTCAAGCCTAGTCTCCCCATCTGCAATTTCTTCCCTGTGAAGTAATTTGGTGCCGAGTTGTACTTATAGATGTGTTTTTGCCTTATGCGCCCCCGGAAATCTCATTTTTACCATCTACCCCCCTTAAAAATGCAAAATTCCAAAATCGCAGAAAACAATTTTTTTGTATTCAAGTGTAGTCTCCCCATCTGCAATTTCTTCACCGTGAAGCAATTTGGAGCCGAGATATGCTTATAAAGGTGGTTTTTGCCTTCTGCCCCCCCCGGGGGGGGGGGGGGGAACGGGGGTATTTCGAAAAATCCCGTCTTAGTGAGCGTCAGGGTTCTAAAATCAACCTGCTCACCAAAAATTGTGACTCTATCTCCCATAGGATCGCCACAACCGTGTTGAGTCAGTGAATCAGTGAGTGAATCAGTCAGTGAATCAGTGAGTTTACTCTTTTATATATATAGATAAAAAAAAAAATTCAATCAATTTTTTTTTTCCCGCCACGTTTTACGAAAATTTTTTTGAAGTGATGTCATTTGTGAATATTTTCACTTTTTAATTAATTCTGAGACATGATTATTTCACACTTTTAGGGACAATTTAATTATGCTCATTTAATAATAATAATAAAAACAGGAGTTAAACTATGAAAAATACTTCACATGGTTTCAAACATAGGAGCAGGGTTACTGCATTTAGTTTTTAAGCGTATATATATGCTAAACAACTAAAAATTCCATTGTTAACTTTTAGTTATTCTAAAAATTAGATTCATTGTTTTAAATTGATATTTTTAATGCCTGAAAAATAAAATTTCTATTTAAAAATGATTAAAGGGTACTTTGCCGAATATCTAATACTTGAATTTAGAATATTTTAAATTAGATAGTCCAAACACCCAAAAGGTTAATCGTTTATTAAGATCTTTATCCTTGATTTATTTATTTTAAAATATGAATTTTAAAATATGAATTTAGACATAACTGAACCTTGTCTTTTGGCATGTTTGTTAATTAAATACGATGTTATTCAAGTAGTGAGCTAGATTAATTAATTATCTGTTGAAATTTTACAGTAAAGCCTTTTAACATAGCATAAGTATATTTAAAAATTAAATTTTAATATGAAAAAAAAAAAAAAAAAAAAAGGAGTAGTTTTTATGTTATTTGATGTTAAATAATAAAAGAGTAATTTTTTTTTTTTTTTTTTTTTTTTTTTTTTTTTTTACAAATTAATAATTTAATTTCTTTCAAAAATAATTATATCTTTACTTATTTATTTTAGAGGTTGAAAAAACTTCAAATTATTTAAAAAAAGTGGCGAATTTGTAACATGTAGAAAAAATATTTCTAAAAACATTTAAACAACTTTGAATATTAAAAGAAATCTTTGTTGTACGATTGTTGTGCAATTCAAAAAAAAAAAAAAAAAATGAAAAAAAATGACGTGATTCATTTTTAAATAAACCACTACGATCGTTGAAAGAAAGCATTGTTGGTGTGGTTGTTCTTTCATAGAGAAAATTGTTACAAATTCTTTCTAAATGCCATGGAAAACTGACATTATTGTTGAAAGAAACTATTATTGTGTTATGAAGAAAATGTTAATGGTACATTTTTTAATAAATCACTATGATCCTTGAAAGAAACTACTGTTGAACGAGTATTGTGTTATGAAAAGAATGTTAATGATTAAGTTTTAAATAAACCACTATGATCATTGAAAGAAGGTATTGTACGATTATTGTGTCATGAAAAAATAAATTTAATGTTACATTTTTAAATAAACTACTATGATCATTGAAAGAAACTTTTGTTGTAGTGATTGTCCAATAAAACTTAAAAAAATCTTTACGTCGTTTCTAAATATCAGGAAACAAAATCTTTGATATATTGTAATTATTCGAGCAGTAATAAATTATAATATTTCTTTTAGCGCGGTCATCGTGTAATTAATAAACACCTTTAATTAAATCCTTAGTTCGTTGGGATAGAATAACAATTCTGAAAGTTTGTTAAATATATATTGGACACAATATTAAGTTCAAATCCCAAATTATGCGATATGATGGACGATTGTCATAAATTTGTCTTGCTTAAAAAATATGTTACTGATTTCTAAATACTATTGAACAACTCTGAATATTGAAAGAAACCTTTGTTGTACGACTGTTGTGTAATGGTTTCATTTTTTAAACAAAACACTACAATCGTTGAAAAAAATTATTGTCGGCTCGATTGTTCTTTCATAGGGAAAAATGTTACTGATTTATTTCTGAATACCGTGGAAAACAGCTACTATTATTGTAACTATTCAGGTACGATTATTTCGTTATGAAAAAAAAAAATGTTTTAATGATTTATTTTTAAATAAATCACTATGATCATTGAAAAAAACTATTGTTACAGTTATTGTCTCCTTAAACCGAAAAAATTTTTAAGTCGTTTCTAAATATGGAGCCACTATGATCACTGAAAGAAACTATTGTTGTAACGATCATTGTGTTGTGCAGAAATTTATTTCTAAATGCAGTAGAATTACAATGATCATTAAAAGTAACCTTTGTTATAAATTCTTATGTTGGGAAGATCTTTTTAACAATTTCCAACGAAGTTGAAAAGTGTTTATGACTTCAATGGACTCTTCCCAGCTGACGTCAGAGATCACATGATAGAGGAAAAACAAATAGCAGACGAAGTCTTGTTTATCTAGAACGATTGCTGAAATAACATATTTTCTATTCTTATTTTTGATCAATCGTATTTGATCTGTGTTATTTTTTATACATCATCATTTTTAATCAATTTTATATCATTATTCATCATCTTTTGTTTGCTGTATACATTTACATTCATCATTCAGTTTATACCTGTTATTGATGTTCATGAAGACATGTTTAAATACTCTGATTTTTGGTACTTAAATCAGTGACAGTGCAATATCGTACTATGTAAATCCATTTAGACCAGTAACTAAGTTAATTAACTTGTTATAACACCTTTATGCAATTAAATTAAATGAAAACATTTTAAAATTTCAATATATCATCCGTAAACATTCCACAAGAAGCTATTATTTATTGCTAGATCTGTTAATGTTATAGTTACACTACAATATACAAAAATCGATTCTTATAGGTAAAAATAAATAAACACATAAAATGTTTTTTAAAAATTATTAAATTTACAAATACAATTATTCTACTGTTTACAAATGCACAATATTACTTTTACTTTATTTTACTTTATTTTAAAATTTTTGTTCTTAAGAACAATATTTAATTGAATTCGATTCTCAGAATTCGATTATTCGTTTTTCTCTATCACGTGATTAAGCAGACGACGGTGGGAAGAGCCCATTTGTCTGTCTGCCCACGCTCTAACATCCGTAAATAATAATGGAATTGCTTGAAACTCATATTCAAGTTCATTATCGGATGTTCCTGAGTGAAAATGAAGTAAATACCATTACTAGTTTGAGTATAGGGTTTAATACCTTTAATTTTCACAAATCCTTATGGAATTCAAATATGTTATTCATATACACGTAAGAGTTATTTTCTATAGTATATAGTCAAATCAGCATTAAGATTTACATGACCGCACAGAAATATTCAGATATATTAAGGACAATAAATGGAAAAAGCTGGGATTGCATTTTTAATTTTATTGAGTATTTTAACCCTTTCTAATAATGTATAAAAAAGAATATGATTTGAATTAGTTTATCTGTCTGTCCGTCTGACCGCCTGCAGTGTTCGTAAACATTTTTAAACTTTCCTAAAATCATATATGTTATACAAGTTCACTATGGAATGTTTCCTATTTAAAATGGCATAATTAAGCTCTGTATAACTGGTTTGAGTACAGGGACACAAAGAAAAAAAAAAAAAAAAAAAAAAAAAATCATATTCATTGCGTTTAAGGAGAGACATTTTTTATAAATTACATTTAAATAACTTTCTACGGCAAAAATCATAGTGAAATTGACACTTATTGTTACTATGCTAAAATAATGTTTTGTATAGAATAAGGTATGCTAAATGTTCAGATATACAAAGCTACACTAAATATTTACATACGTTAAGGACTACAATTTCAAATAACTGGAATTGCATTTCCGTTTGTGTTAAGCATTTCTAACACTTTTCAAATGTTTAAGAATGATTATTAATTCATTTGCTCTCTCTGTTTGTATTTCTGTATTTTTATTGGTCAGTTGTTTGATACCGTATACAAAGAACATTGAAGATTAAACAACGCAACGAGTACGTACATGTTGGTAAATGTTAATAGGCAATGCAAACCACATGATTTTTCCTCCTTTTTTTTTTTTTTTTTTTTTTTTAAGCAATACATTTTTGTAATTTAATCGTCTAAAATTACAAAAAAAAAAAAAAAAAACAAATCCGATAAGTACATTTAATTGGCCTCTTCATATTCTATTACTCATCATTAATTTTATGAGAATCAAAACATTTTACTTACAAGATAAAAAGAACCTTTTGTATCCATGTTTTTAAGTTTTCTGTTGAATCATATAAACGCTACCGAAGACAGCGGGAACCTGGAACAATTGGCTAAAACTATTAAAAAATTCATTGCTATCGTGTTTTCAGCTATTATAAAAGTTTCAAATGGGAAGTTAGTTAAACATCGATTGCAAGCTATGTACTGGTAAAGCTGCCGAAGGCAGCAGGGTCTCGAAGCAGTTGGTTAAAAATATTTTAAAAAGCATTTTCACCGTGTTCTGGACTATTCTGAACGTTTCAAATGTCTAGCTAGTCGGGAAGTTCGTTAAATAAATTTTCTGTCGAACATATAAACGCTGCCGAAGGCAATAGGGACCTGAAACAGTTGTCTAAAAGTATTTAAAAAAATGTATTGCCACCGTGTTCTGAGCTATCCTGAATGTTTCAAATATCTAGTTAGTCGGGAAGTTAGTTAAAATCGATTGCAAGCTTTGTACTGGCAACGCTGCCGAAGGCAACAGGAACTCGAAACAGTTGGCTGAAAGTATTAAAAAATGCATTTTCACCGTGTTCTGAACTATTCTGAAAGTTTCAAATGTCTAGCTAGTCGGAAAGTTAGTCAAACAAATTTTCTGTCGAATCATATAAACGCTGCAGGGACCTGAAACAGTTGATTAAAAGTATTAAAAAAATATATTGTCATCGTGTTCTGAGCTGTCCTGAAAGTTTCGAATGTCGAGCTAGTCGGAAAGTTAGTTAAAAATCGATTGTAAGATTTGTACTGGAAAAACAAACAAACAAACAAGAATCGAAGTTAAAAAATCATGGTAAAAAATTATTTCAGATATGCTCAAAAGTATTCATGTATGGGGATTTGGGTGCCCAATGGACATAACTAAAGGCAGAAGAGTGTTCCTGGAACCACTCGGTTAGAAAATCTCGGCGTGTGGCGTGTCGCGTTGTCCTTTTGGAAATGTCCAAGCTCGTCAGAATGCACAAATGATATGAATGGTCGCAGGGAAACCTGCAGTATTCTTAAGTATCTGTCGCTTGTCAGAGTCGTATTTGGACATATCAGGGGCCGCATATCATTTCATAACATGGCAGAGTCTCCACCATCTTGAACAGTATTCTGTTGACATGTTCATGGATTCACGACGTTATCTCCATACTCGTACGCATACATCTGAGCAACATAATTAGAAAAGAGACTCGTCAGACCAGGCAATGTGTTTCCAGTCATCAACAGTCCAATGACGGTTTTGGCGACTCGGGCGAGGCGTAAAGCTTTGTGTTGTGCAGTCAACAACGTTACACGACTGGGCATTTGGCTCCGAAGCCCATATCAATGATGGTCCGTTGAATAGGTCACACACGCTGTCACTTGCTGATGCCCCAACATTCAAACATGCTGCAATTAGAGGAAGGGTTGCACGTTTGTCAGGCTCAATGATTCTCGTCAGTCGACATCGATCCTGTCGTTACACGACCTTTTTCCTGTCATAGTGAAGTCAGAAAATTGATGTATTACTGGATTCCCGCTCGTAAAATGGTGGTATGCGAAAATTCAAATTTCTTCTCTAACTCGATGATGTAACGCCTCTTTCGTGCATCAATTATAACGCCATGTTCAAAGTCGCTTAAATTTTGATAACCTGTCATTGCAGCAGTAATCGATCTAACAACTTCGGCAGACACCTGCTATCTTTTATAAAGCACTGCTAACCGCATCATATTTATCTCATCGGTTCCATACCTTTGTTATTTGCATATTCACGCCTGTAACAGTTTTTTTTTTCTCTTCAGTGTGTGTGTGTGTGTGTGTACAGTCGGTAACAAAAGTCTCCGAACACTAGATAAAATTCCTAAATAAAAAAAATACACTTAATACAGTTTTGTTAAATAAATCCTCGTCGAATCCTGTTCTTAGTCAGTCTAAAAACAGGATTCGACGAGGATTTATTTAACAAAATTGTATTAAGTGTACTTTTTTTGCATAGGAATTTTTGCTAGTGTTCGGAGACTTTTGTTACCGACTGTATATATATATATATATAGGGGAGACCCGTGTACCTAGGGCCGCTTTTTTTCAATGCCCAAAAACAGAGCCCTTGACTTGTTTAAAATTATCAAACTGACATGTACATATCTTTAGGACTAATTACTTCCAATTGGTATTAATATAAATACCTAAAATAATAAATTCCGACAAATAGAAGGCTTTAAAAAAAACCTCACACGTGGCCCTAGGTACAACACATTCATTGTACCTGGGGCCAGACCTCATTGTACCTAGGGCCATTCTCTCAAATTTAAATTTCACTATGTAATGAATAGAAAATAAGCATATAAACATGTATTTTATAAAAGAAACAATATCAAGTAATATATTTTATTTATCATATAATAATTATGTTGTTGCCTTAATTTAAAACACGAAATTTGTCACTTTTCCACTTTTTTTTCTTTTTGTCTTTATTTTTCTTTTGGATATCCTAACAGAATGTTTTTTTTCCTTCAATTTCTTTTTTTTGCTGGAGTATCTCTTGGATTTCTAAGTCTCTCTGGTTTTCGGTCACATCTTTTCTTTGATGTGGGGGGTTTTGCTTTAGGTGAAAGTTTTGCTTAAGTTCGTACCTGTTAAAGCAAGACACACGAAAAGATGTTAGATGTTGAAGGTTTCGAATTTTCAACAGGACACGAAACAGAGACATCCAGTTCTATCATTTTTGGTTTACTTTCTTCCTGGAAAATCGTTTTTATTATTATTATTATTCTTATTTATGGAGGGTTCTTGTCTTTCAGTCACATTTGAACTTAGATATTCATCCTCAGTGAATGTGTTTTGATTCATTGGCCATATGCCGGATACACGAAAGCCTGACAGAATGTTTAGAGGAGTAAAGGCCGACGGATAGGACTTGCCAACATTATCAGCAACGTCATATATAGTGATTGGTTTACCAGGGTTTGCCAGCATCCAATTACTATAGGTTGTACTGTGTTTCTTAACACTTTCGCGACTGCTGACGTAGATTCACGTCATTTGAAAATGTGAAACTCCACCAGTGGGCGTTTCTTTTGCAATTTATATGTTATTTCTTTCTAAAAAATATACACAATATTCATATTTGTACAATCAGTATATTACGGATGCAAATACTTTGATTAGAGCGAGAGTATGATTATAATGCATATCCATCTGTAATATAAATGTGAATACGGAAAAATTTGTTTTGAAAATTTGTAACTTATGAGAAAAATGTTCACAGGCGGACCTTACTGTCAAAAAGACAAAAACATGCGGTCGCGAAAGTGTTAAAAGGTCCAAACACACTGGCCCTAGGTACAAGGCCGCTATGTGGCCCTAGGTACAAGTTTTAGTAACTTCATTCAAAATGCCTTCCTCTAAAAAATCCACATGCAGAGAGGACTAATTAAATATCTCATTTATTACTCAATATAACAAGCAAAATTATACACTAAAAGCGAAAGAAAAATATTAAACTTATCTTTGTAAAATAGCAAAAGAGATGAGCTACAAAATTTTACTTTAAACCATGTAAATTCGTTTTCTACATGTAACTTGTCAACACTTTCTCCTCAAAAGTTCCGAAGTAGTTGTAAAAGTAGCAATTGGTGTTGTTAATCGCCCATTTGAATATTAAAACTTAAAATTAAATATTATTGAAATAAAGTGGGGTGGCCCTAGGTACATGATGGCCCTAGGTACACGGGTCTCCCCTATATATATGCCCTATGTATCTTGGAAAAGATTCTAACTATTTTTATGAAAGTTTTGATGTTAAGTGATTTTGACGTTGGAAAATCATGTTCTCTGTTAAACCTTAAATACACAAACTGCAACATATAACAGTATTTTGGTTTACTCGGCAAAGGATATAAAGATTTTGATGAAAGCTTGGGTTTGATGGTTTTTTGCGGTGAAAAATCAATTGGACTTAACCACATCGTTAGAAAAAGCCGCGTTCGCTGTTACCCCTTCATCAGCCGGTTTCAAAATATGTCAGAAATTGAGTTTACTCGGAAATGAATATAACAATTTTGATAAAAGTTGAGATTAAGTGTCTTTTAACGCGAAATTTCCATTGATCTTATCTTCATATTTAGAAAAATTATCGTTCAGTGTTAACCCTTTATCTGCCGATTGCAACATATGGCAGAAATAGGGTTTACTTGGAAATGGGTATAAATATTTTGATGAACGTTTGGAGAACGGTTTTTTTTTTTTTTTTTTTTGTGAAAAATTAATTGGACTCATTCTCATGTGAGGTAAAATTCGTGTTCGATGTTAACCCTTTATTCACCAATTTTTAAATATGGCAGTATTTGAATTTACTGAGAAATGGATATAATTATTTTGATGAAAGTTTGGGAATAAATGTTTTGTGGGGTAAAATGGCGATAAGACTTACCCTCCTCTGCATGAAAATCCACGTTCTCTCTTAACCCTTTATCCGCCGGTTGCAGTAATTGGGTTTACTCGGAATTCGATATAACGATCTTAATGAAAGTTTGGTGTGAAAAAATGTATTAGACTTATCCTCATCTTCAGCAAAATTGGGACTCGCTGTTAATCTTTTAAATGCCGGTTGCAAACTATGGCAGAAATTGGGTTTACTCGAAAATACATATAACGATTCTGATGAATGTTTGGGCTTTAGGGTTTTTGTCGTACAAATTCAGTTGGAATTTTCCTCATCCTCAGAAAATTTCGCGTTCGTTGTTAATTATTCATCTGCTTGGAAATGGACATATCAATTTTAATAAAATTATAGGGTTAAAGGTGGTTTGAAAGGACCAATCCATCGGACTTATATTCAAGATAGGAAATTTATCTTTCATTGTTAACCCTCACTTCACTCGCTGCAAAATACGATAAAAACCTAGATTTCTTAACAACGGATCTAGTGATTTAGGCAAAAATATAGAGTTCATGGTTTCTTGAGATGAAAAACTCACCTGGCTTATCTTCATAGTCAGAAAAAACATCGTTCATTGTCAACCCACACTCCACACGTTGGATAAAGCACTGCTGGCCATGAAAATTGTAACGCCAAGAATGAATGCAAATATCAGAACGATATTTTTTGAGCACATACATAATAGAAGTACGAAAAAAATTTGATTTTATTCTTCAGGAAATTTGGAGCAATACATGCTGAGAAAACAATACATAACGCAATACATAACGCTCTGTGTGCAATAACAGCAATTATCTGCCTAGGCATTGAATGAAACAGCGATTGGATGATATGTACGGGTACAGCACTCTATGAAGTTTCAACACAAAACCACAGCAGATCGATAATAGTTACTGGCGAGTGGAGGCGTGTCAATCACTTTTCAACGATTAAATAGTCATTTTCATTGGGGTGAGATCAGGAGAATGCGCATACCAGAGCAACAATCCAACACATTCTGTATCAACTTGCGGTTCTGCATTGCCCTGCTTTAATGTTGTGCTATGGAGGTCTCGAATATATGGTAGAGCGACGTGCCTTAACTGGTCAGAAATGTAAGGACCACTATTTAGAGTACCGGGAATGCGAACAAGAGCTAATCGAGACGTGTATCTATTTGGACTTTATACTATCATTCCATGTGATGGACCAGTATGACGATGTCGAAGGCCAGTTGGCAATGTGCATTATTCACAAGGTCGCCAAATACGGATGCGGCTTTCTTGATGCTGTGAAAAGCGTTGTGATTTGTCTGAAAAGCCGACGTCACGCTCTTCCTATGTCCGGGTTTGTCCTTGATCACACATTAAAGGCGCCCATGTCAATGATGCAGCTTTTAGGGTAATTGAAATTTTAGTAGCCACAAATAGGTTCACCACATGGAGTGACGGTATGTGGTATCATTGGATGCATGTCTCAATCACCTCTTGTTCTCATTCCCGGCACTCTGAATAGCGGCTACTACATTTCTGACGAGTTAAAGCCAATCGCTCTGCCGTATATTCAAAGCATCTGTAGCGCATCATTTAAGAAAGACAATGCACAACCACAAATTGTCCGTATTATCCGGACCTTACTTGACGTAGAATACGTTCGACTGTGGTTCTGGACAGTGCGTTCTCTAGGGGTCTAAAACAGTTGACCAAAAGTATTAAACAAATGTATTGTCGCCGTGTTCTGAGCTATCCTGAAAGTTTCAATTACCTAGCTAGTCGGGAAGTTAGTTAAAATCGATTGCAAGCTTTGTACTGGTAACGCTGCCGAAGTCAGCAGGAACCCGAAACAGTTGGATAAAAGTATTAAAATAATCTGGTGTGTCACTCACACGACTTTCTCTTACTCTGAAATTTATTACTATAAATACAGGTTGCAGATTAAAAGGTAAGATAACAGTACTGTTATGTAAACCTGTGTTAAAAAATTCATATTAGGCTTCTGAAGAGTTTTATATAATAATTAGTTCTGTGTGAGGGGGGCTACCACCCCCCTCAACTTCCAGTTTCATTAATGCACCTACATTTATATAGAATTTAATTCGGTAATTAAAAAATAATTCTGTTTTTAAAAAATAATTTATTATTATTTAAAAAAATTGTCTTTTATGATAATGCAGACGATTTCCATATTAGAGAAGTAGTATAACACCAAATATCCAAAAAAAGTCCATTTTATTCTGAATATTTAAAAAAAAAAAAAAAAAAAAAAAGATTTTTTTTTGTTTTTTTTTTTTTTTTCGTTAAAAATAAAAAAAAAATCGATAATTTTGTTTTAAATTATCGCAGATCGATGGTTCAACCATTCGTTTTAAAGGTATTAGCGAGCTCTTTTGAAAGATACCCATCATGAAAATTTACTCCCCTCGAGGGGGGACTTCCCCCCCAGGGGGGAGGCGAGGCTCCTACATACACAAAAAAATTTTCCCAGTTAACTATCTCTATTACAAAAAATATATATTCGTATCATTTGATTTAGTGCAATCTATAGACGTTAAACTCTACTTACCTGAAATTTCCCCCGTAGACGTAATGTATTAAAATTCTCTTGATTGTCCCTGTACACGAACCATTTGCTTGATCTTAACGAAAAGCTTACTGTAACATTCCTATATGATACACATTTAGAATACCAAGTTTGAACTTTCTACCATAATTTGTTTTTGAGATATGCTGATAACAGACAGACACACACACAGACACACACACACACACAGACATACACACAGACCATTTGCTAAAAACATGATTTTCGTATTCAGGTTACCTCAAAACGTGTAAATATAACAAAATCTCGCGTTCGGAAATTTGACCCAAAAACAATACTTTCTCTACCTTATGGGTAAGAGAAAGTAAAAATGCATTTTCACCGTGTTCTGAACTATTCTGAAAGTTTCAAATGTCTAGCTAGTCGGGAAGTTAGTTAAGTAAATTTTGCTGTCGAATTATATAAACGCTGCTAAAATCAGTAGGGAACTGGAACAGCTGACTAAAAGTTAAAAAAAAAAATGCATTTTCACCGTGTCCTGAGCTATCCTGAAAGTTTCAAATGTCTAGTCGGGAAGTTAGTTAAAAATCGATTGCAAGATTTGTACTGGACAAACAAACAAACATGAATCGAAGTTAATAAAAACATGGTAAAAATAACTCAAAGGTTTAGTAGTTCATAGCAGATGAAGACACTCATGTAACAAGAAGTCCTTAAATTGAGTCTGACCTGACATGAAACACTTTTAAAGGTATTTTAATTAGATTATTTTGTTTTACTTTAATTTAATTATTACACTGTTCGAAATAATACCTAAAATTTTCAACTTTTTTATTCTACCATGTTTTTATTAACTTCGATTCTTGTCTGTTTGTGTGTTTGTCAGGGACAAATCTTGCAATCGATTTTAACTAACTTCCCGACTAGCTAGATATTTGAAATTTTCAGGACAGCTCACAACACGGTGACAATACCTTTTCCTAATAATTTTAGTCAACTATTTCAAGTCCCGCTGCCTTCGGCAGCGATTATATGATTCGACAGAAAATTTATTTAACTAACTTCCCGACTAGCTAGACATTTGAAACTTTCAGAATAGTTCAGAACACGGTGAAAATGCATTTTTTTTTAATACTTTTAGCCAACTGTTTCGGGTTCCTGCTGCCTTCGGCAGCGTTATCAGTATAGAGCTTGCAATCGATTTTTCACTAACTTCTCGCCTAGCTAGACATTTGAAACTCTCAGGCTAGCTCAAAACACGGTGACAATACGTTTTTTTAAATACTTTCAGTCAACTGTTTCAGGATCCTACTGTATTCGGCAGCGTTCATATGATTCAACAGAAAATTTATTTAACTAACTTCCCGACTAGCTAGGCATTTGAAACTTTCAGGATAGCTCAGAACACGGTGACAAAACATTTATTTAATACTTTTAGTCAATTGTTTGAGGTTCCTACTGCCTTCGGCAGCAGTTATATTATTCAACAGAAAATTTATTTAACTAACTTCCCGTAGATAGACATTTGAAACTCTCAGGATAGCTCAGAACATGGTGACAAAACATTATTTAATACTTTTAGCCAATTGTTTGAGGTTCCTACTGCCTTCGGCAGCAGTTATATTATTCAACAGAAAATTTATTTGACTAACCTCCCGTAGATAGACATTTGAAACTTTCAGAATAGTTCAGAATACGGTGAAAATGCATTTTTTAAATACTTTTAACCAAATGTCTCGGGTCCCTGCTGCCTTCGGCAGCCTTTCCAGTACAAAGCTTGCAATCAACTTTTAACTAACTTCCCGGCTAGATAGCCATTTGAAACTTTTATAATAGCTCAAAAAACGATAGAAAGGAATTTTTTTAATACTTTTATCCAACTGCTGGGGTCCCGGCTGCCTTCAGTAGCGTTTATATGATTCAGCAGAAAATTTAAAAACATGGTTTTTAAAAATTTTTTCATCTTATAATTATTTGTTTTTTGGTCGGGGAGGGGGCGTGTACTGCAAGAACATTGATTTCAAATGTTGTCAGATTCAATAGATTAGCGCCACCTGGTGGTGAATTTTAACACTAGAGCAAGTATTTTGAATAAAATCATTTAAAAAGGAATTTTGTTTTATTTATTTTTTTGTTTTGTTTTGTTTTATCTGACTATTTTTTCTGGATTTTTTATTTTTCGAAATCTTTACTAAAGCAAATTGAAGTTATCAAGTTGAGTATCTTTTTGATGATGTAGGCGAACAGTATAGTTTTTACTATCTCTTACCCATAAGGGAGAGAAAGTATTGTTTTAGGGTCAAATTTTTGAACGGGAGTTTTTGTTATTTTTACACGTTTTGAGGTTCCCTAAATCCGAAAATCATGTTTTTAGCGAGTGGTCTGATTGTATGTCTGTGTGTTTGTATGTGTGTTATCAGCATAGCTCAAGAACAAATAATAGCAGAAAGTCCAAACTTGGTACTCTAAATGTGTATGATATAGGGATTTTTCGTTGAGATGAAGCAAATGGTTCATGTACAGGGATGCCCAAGAGAATTCAAATACATTACGTCTATGGGGGAAAGTGCTGGTAAGTACAGTTTAACATCTATACACTGCACTAAACCAAATGGAACGAATATATATTTTTATATGCGTAAAAACATGTCTCATGTAGAATATGGTAGGGAAATCATTCACTGTTCGTTTACAGGGCTGCACAAAAGAGCTAGATAAAAGTGCGACAGTAGTTGAAAATTGATGGAAGTGTATTTCAGGCTGGGCCAAGTATTATAGGATTAAATTTAGGTGCACCATGTGGTCTATATATAATCTTCGAAAGATATACAGGGTTGCATATATTTAAGCGATAACATTCTTTTTTGTTGCTAGTAGATGTGCTCTATTAATAATATTTTGCCATTTACAGGAAAGCTGTTCTGGAATTGAAATGAATTTCTCATAGAGATATGGTAAATAATCATCGTGTTTTTAAGCTAAATATTCATCGCTTGTTTTTTGTACATTTACACGTTATAAGGCTTCCTGATTACCGTAGTCAAGTTTTTTAACATTTGATCTTTGTCTGTGTCTATTAGAGGGACTTAAAAACGAATAATTTTATGAGATCCAAATGTTGTATTTTGAAATAAGTTTGTTTCTGTAAAAGTTTAATCAAAATTGATAAGTTTCAAGAAATGTTGCGTGTGAAAATTGTCTGAATAATTTTAAGTGAACTTTTAATTTTACTAACAGATTTAAATTCTATATAAATGTAGGTGCATTAATGAGGGGGGGGTTTTAGGAGGGGGGGCAGCCCCCTCACACAGAACTAATTATCATATAAAACTCTTCAGAAGCCTAATATGAATTGTTTAACATAGGTTTACATAACAGTACTCGTTATCTTACCTCTTAATCTCCAACCTGTATTTATAATATTAAATTTCAGGGTAAGAGAAAGTCGTGTGACTGACACACCAGATTATTACTTTTAGTAACAAGCCTTAATTCTTATCATTTCTAGTTTTGCTTGTTTGATAATGCATAATCCTGAAATATAATTTACATCTCTTATTCTGAAATTTCACAACATTTATTTATTTATTTATTTTATTTTATTGTTTTATTTTACTTTATTTTTATTTTTTATTTTTATTTACATATTACTAATATTTAAGAATAGTTGACAACTGATTAACGAAGATATTAAGCTTTTTAAGGTAAAGAGAGAAATAATAATAACAAGAAGGAAAGAAAAGAAAGAGAAAGAAAAAAATTTTTCAAGGTAAATGCAACTGGCCTTCTAGTTTTTTTTTTTTTTTTTTTTTTTTTTTTTTTTTAACATTCTTTTAACACCTCATCCAACCATCCAGCTAAACAACACCACCCTATATATAATGCATATTTACGTACATTATATATGCACTACGCATATATATGTTTATATGCAGATAAATGCATATATAAATGCACATTTTATGTATGTAGTCTGGAAATACATTTTTGAAAATTCGAATTTTAGCTCGGGGATTTAATTTAAATATTTTTTTTTAAATAAATTCCAAGATAAAATTCGGGAAATATTTTCATTTTATTAAGCTGATTTTGGATCTTATACTTAGTAAAGTAAACAGCAAATATATCCTAAGGGAAACACGCAAATTTAATTTTGTAAGTTTAACTGAAAATGATAATAATAGGAACAACAAACGGAAAAATATTTCATAATTTTTATATTTTCTTTCGCTGAAGAATTAGATATCTTTCAAGCGTATACTTTAAAATATTTTCGTCAGCCACACTATGAATTTCCTCGTAATCTTTAAAATTATTCACTTAGATAGTATTGTGGTTTAAAATTATTCGATTTTGTTGCAAATTAGATTACAAAGGAATTAAGATGGGATTTCAAACAGTTACAATGCAAAGCATTGTTTTAAAAAGATTTTAGTATTTACTATGTTAGCAAAGAGAAAAATTCTTTAGCATGTGCAATCCAATTTCGCTTAAATTTTATCTTAATTGGATTTTCTAGGAATTTTATTTTATTGTTTTAAATGAAAATATAAATTTAACGTTACTTAATTTTTTTTTAACTAGTCAAACAGTTGTACTTTTTAAATATTTTATCAGATTAAAAATAAAAGCCAGTTTGGAAAAATTACTTAAAAAAAAGGTTCTATTTAATAAGTATAACTTGCTATTTTTACATGGAGAAAAATATAAAGCAAAAATTAAAGGAATGGATTTTTACGGTTCTTTCCGCTGGATTCCCCCCTTCCCCCCCCCCGCCAAAAATAAAAATAAAAATAAATGAAACCATATATGTACCAAAATACAACATGTAATTCTAAAAAGACACAATTTACTTACTTATTCAAGAATCACCGTTTCTTTTTCATTTGTAAATCATATATAAACGTGATGTAAGATAAAAGGATTTTATTCGAAGCTATAAAAGCATACTAAATGCATAGCAATTTTATTATGTTTAGGTAATGCGGTTATACGCAGTGGTTTATTTCCTTCAAATCACATTAAAAATTTATTTTTATTATTATTAGTGTAAAAGTTTGTCGTAAAAAAATACTCAAAATATTATTGTATATTAATTTTTGTTGGAATTACTCATTTTAATATATGTCTGAAAATTTATTCAAATTAAAAACTCTCAGGGAAAAGTGGTTATTTTAGCTTAAGGTAACAATGGACAATTTTATTTATTTATTTATTTATTTTTAATGAATCAATTGTCATTAAATTTTGCGCATTGATACAGTGTTTTTTATGGGCGAAAAATATTAAATTAAAAATTATTTCCAAATTATAATTAAATAAGATATTAATTAAAATCTGTTAATTAATTATTATATTTAAAAATGCTCCATGCGCATTAATTTTTGCCTCAGATATCTATTTTTTTTCTTATCTAGCTTTATACAGTTATAATAAAAGTTGCTAGCCATTTCTTGTTTATGACCATAGTTATTAAAAGAAAAAAATATTTTCGATAAACGTAGGCGATTTTTTGCGAATTTTCATCAAAAATATTTTTTAATTTAATAGTTTTTTAGAATAAAAATAATGAAATTGTTAGCAAGTTATATGCTAACATGTTCAACTAACAATTGCACAAAATTTTTGGATAACTCGAAAAACTTATGACGCCTGGAACATTTTGAACTAACCAAAATATATAATATATATATATATATATCCTTCTGAAAAAACAGCATTTAAAGTTTTAATTTCATAGGAGCTCCAAAATTTACCAGAAAAATTACGTTTTATTTAAATCTGATGAAATTTTGGAATCGTTTTTTGAAAGGGAAAAAAAAAATCGTTTTGGGGACACATTTTTCTCAATATGAAGGTCCACTGTCGCCTTAATTAATTTTTTTAATTTTAAAATTTTCTTGAATTTTTTTTTTTTTTTTTTTAAGTAGAAGTAGTAACTAACTGGTATTATTGAGTAATCTGCTTTAAAATTAAAAGTTATAGTTTCTAAAATTTCCTTATCTTCGAGAGGTAGGGAACAGTAGGGAAACAATGTTAAATTACTTTGAAAATTTAAATGTTTATTTCTTTTAAATTGTTAGTGCTAGATACAAACATTTTTCATCATTTTAAAGGGCGCACGTTCACGCTCCAAATTACACATAGTACATAGCTGGTACTTCCTCGTTCCCGCTGAAGATTCATCGGAGCAATATGTTGTGTGTCTTCTATGGGCGAAAGAGTTGACTGGTAAGATAAAAATTGTTTTAAAGGTCTTGGTTTGGCTTTACGTCACACTAATGCTGCACAATGGGCAATTGACGACAGTCTGGGACTCACCCCAGTAATCAGGAGACATGCCCTCACAACTTTGATCCTCCATGGAGAAGATAGCTCCCACGTTTTGGTTACCCCCAGAGGTATAATTTGGATGGGAACAAGGAAGACATTGCGGCCATGACGAATTTTACGTGTAACAGTCACCATTAGTGTAAACGACGGTCTTTGGGTGGTTCAAGTATCGAACCCGTAGTCTTCCTATCACGAGCTCGAAGCATACGTTATGATACAAAATTAAAGAACTGATATACAAAAAATAATAAAACAAAAACTTCTTCACACATCATAAAATTAATGTAAGCACTAACGGTTTAGAAAAAACTTGGCCTTTTTTCTTCAGTTGCAAAAAAATACGTGAACCTGGAAGGTAAAAACAGCTCTTGATTTCTTTAGAGGTAAAAGCAGTCTTGCTTTTGCCTCTAAGATAGTAGAATGTGTTTTTTGCACCAGAAAGAGAAAGGCCACGCGTCTTTTCGAAATCATTAGTGCTTACATTAATTTTATGGCGTGTAAAGAAGTTTTTAAGATTTGTTGTATGTTATGATGTTTATGATATTTAGAAAAAATGGGGCGACTTCTTAAATTCATACTAAAAGTTTTACAATAGTTGTATTTAAATTAATATATGAGGATGTCTGTTTCGTCATTTTTTTAATATTATCTAATTCATTCGATAATTGAAGCAACTAAAAATGCTAATAATAATTAATAAAAATACAACGAAAATAGTTTCTCCTATAAATGATGTGAGCAAAAGGCGGATTCTAACAATGCTCCAGAATGCAGAACTACCAAGTTTTTTATATTTATTCTGTAAAACTGTTAATACCCGCCTTTTTCTTCACACCACTTTCTTTAAACCGTTATTTTCTCGAATATGTAATCAGTTAAATAAAAATAAAATTACTCTTCTGAAAAAAGTGGTATAAGAAAATGCGGGTATAGAAATTGCTACGGAATAAATTTTAAAAATTGGCAACTCAGGGAATAAAATAGAAATGTGGTCATATCGAGACATATGGCGTTGCTATGCAGTAATTTTTCCCGTACAGGATGGCTGTATCTCAGCTTCTAGTTTGTAAAATTTCAGCAAATTTCATATGTTAAATGGACACTATGAAAAAATCTCTGACTAAATTTCAGAGTATGTCGACCGACTTGTTTTATTAATCAGGGCATTTTAAAATATCCATTAAAAAATATGTTAATTTTAATATAAAATATTTTTTCCCTTACTAATTCTACTTCGTTTTATTTAAATTAATTCACTTTTAACCAAAATTGTTCTGTTAAATTTCTGCAAATATTTTACTTCAATTTTTCAAATATTTAATGTTATTTTTATATTGTTGTACAGATTTAAATACCTTTAACGATTACTTTAAGAAAAACATTATCCTCCTCCTATTCATGTTTGTTTAAAATAAAATATTTTCATTAATATAAGCTGACATAAGAAAAATTAATTTTTAGTTTATTCAGAAACAGCGTTGGTGAAAAAAAAATGAGGTTGTTTTCATTTTAAAGTTCTTGCATAATAAAATATCATAGTATTATCTGTAATAAAATATTCAAATATTTGTTTTATAAGTTATCTTTTCTCTCTTTATTTAATAAGATGCTCAACGTGTTTTTATAGGAAAATTTTTCAGATATTTATATTTCGTATATTTTTTATTTTCATTAATGTAATTCAAATAAAGTTAATTTTGTTTTATTTTATTTATTTTATTTTTGCTTTTATTCTTCCATCAGTAATCTATTCATATTCTGTTTTCATTTAGTTTATCTCAATAATTGAGATTTGACAATAGACAAATATTAAAGCAAATAGAATTTATACAAAAATACAATCAAATTTATCAAAAGGAATAGGAAAGAATGAAATTAGAAATCCGCCTATAATCTTCCTTCAACTTTAACAAAGACGCTTTAACAAAGAAGAAATACAATGTATATATATATGTGTGTTTATATATATTATATATATGTATATTCTTTTTGGTGTTTGATCCTTATAATAATGAATTATTATTTACACACACACACATATATAGTGTAATATGCATATATATATGTGTAGTTTATTTTTTTTCATTTTATCAAACATTTATTTGAAGTAAAATATTATGTCTCATCTGTAATTTTTTAATAAAATGCTACTATTAATCTTTCAGTTGAGTACATGCAATATTGCATAATAAATGGACTTTTATTATGTAATAATAATTTTTATGTTATTAAAATTATATTAAACAACTTTTATTTTATTTTAAAATTAAGCTTATTTCCGCATGATATCGATAAATAGGTTTATACAATAAATAATTTCGTTATATCACTTCTTTTTCACGACTGACAGTTTAAATTTATAATATTGTCATTTCACCTCTTCTTCATTGTTGATAGATTACCTTGAATATCTCAATTTACTAGTTTTCTGGAAATGAATGCTACCCTAGGTACCATAAAAAAAAATATATTGTTTAACTTGTATAAAATATCCTCTCTTAAGCTGTCAAAACTATTTATGAATACAGTGTATTACATAGATCAAATTCTGTTATATAGCACCAAAACGCAATCAATTAGAATATTTTTTGTGTTAAACCATGCAAGGTATGAAGAGATAAAAGTTTCTTTATATTGTAGTGAGTTAAAGTTTCGTGAAACTATTTTCAAAATCTCTCACCAAATCGCGCACTTAAATTAAAATATACCGGCTATTTATAATTAAAGTTAAATTGTTTAAATCTACGTAGATGTTGTTCTATAGTAGATGTATTTTTTTAAAACTTGATATATGAATTAAGTGGACTTTGGGAAAAAGATATCTGCAATATAAACTAATAGTTGAAAATGATAATAATATGTAACAAATGCTGCCATTCATGCAATGTGGAAAAGACATCATAAAAATATGGAGCATTTAAAAAAATAAAACAGTAGTCATCGTTGTCAAACCTCTCTTCGAAATGCCTTTAAATAAGAAAGATCGATTGTTACAGATCAAGTTGTTATATCATAACAATCGTAAATTTTCAATTGCTCTGCGAGAATATCGACGCTGGAAAGGTTTACGAAAAAGGCTTCTGTGTCAACAAAGGACTTGAGAAAGATGATTAAAAAATGTGAAGAACCTGGAGAGCTGACTATGCTATGAGGATCATGGTGAAGTTGTATTTAACAAGAAATTGCGAAAGAAGTGATATAGCCGAGATCAAAAGAGCGGTTCGGATCACCTTTAAAAATTATTAATTATGTATTTTTAAAATGTAAGTGTATTGTGAAGAAAACAACAGTTCGGTGAACGTATATATATGGTCCCAGTCGTCGGAAGATTTAATTAATCGAGCAAGAAATATTTATTATATGTCTTTATATTTTACGATGTTTCCAAAGTTTCCCGAGTACTTTTCATGAGTTTTATGCTTACAAAGTTCATATTGTTCCTTATTCTATATCCGTTTTCGGACAATTTTTACAGAAATATTCATATATGTTTCAAACTTCTTCTCTGTAGGCACTTCGCCCTCCAACACTGATAAAACGTACAAAATTTCTCGTTAATTATTTTTTGTTATTAGATAGAACATGCATATTCATTCAAGAACGTTTTGTCTCATTCGTATAAATATTATTTATTTTTATGTGCGCGCATTTAAAGGACACTTTAATATATTTTTACAGAAAAGTTTCTAGACTATATTACAATATTTATCTGTAAACAATAGAATACATTATTTAATTCAATACGGAGACATTTATAAATTTTATTGGGCACTTCTGTCGAAGTTTATCTTAAATTAGAAAACGGTACACTTTACAAACTGCTGACGAAACATTTCAACTCTTATCCCGGATATTACCTCTCGGGATTTATATCCTAAAAACAACTTTTTTTTTTTTTTTTCTTTTAAGTTTTAAATCTACTTTCTTCGGTTTATTGGTTCATTGATCGCTGTTTTCACACTTTTCAAGAGGCAGAAACAAACAGTTCTAATCCTTAGGTGAATCGATATATTTAAGATTTCCCGAAGCGTATTTTAATGATATTTTGCTTAAAGAAATCCTTAGATAAAAAAAAAAAGATTATGAATAGGAAAAAAGTCCATTATCTATTATGTTAGAAATACTTTATTGTTATTTTTTCCGTGGATTATAAAACAAAGGATCAATTTATTATTGGATGGAATTAACCAGGTATGAAGATTGTATTTAATTAAGTTAAGAGCATGGACAGACGTGGACGGATAATTCAATATATTTTTCATTCATAAAATGTTTGTAATTTATAAACATTTTTATTGAGTTAATAAAGGATTCTTAATACAGTCAAATATAAAATCATGCTAAAAATATTTTAAATTATTTATGTAAATAAACTAATTAAAAGTCTTTAAAATCTTTGGAACATGAAATTTTTTTTTAATTTTGCTTTCCTTGTTTTTGTCCACTTATTGATAATCATAGCTGCTCTTTGTAAAAAGTAAATAAATAAATTAATTAATATAAATTAATATAAATATAAATAAATAAATAATAACTTTACATTAGTTCTTATTTTCTAGGAATAATATATCATAGGGATTTTTTTTTTTTTTTTTAGAACGAAGGACAATTAGTCTCAATCTACGGATTTTTACGATGTCAGTTTTACGACAGTTGGACATTTATCGAAATCGAAAATTTATCGAAAATATAATTGAATAATTTGAAAGCGTTGTTATAATTTGAAAAAAAAAAAAAAACTAATAGTCCTCCGTACTAAACTAAATTCTGTTTTTGCCAGAATTTCACCAATTTTTTTTTTTTTTTTTTTTGGTGAAAGAAAACTAATAATAATCAGTATCGAAACGGACAGTATCGAAAAAGTTTTTTTTCTTTTTTTTAACCCATTATTTACACATTTTATTGCATAGTATTTCCATATATATATTTAATTGCTTATCAATATTCCTTTTTTTTTCATTGGTGGCATGAAAACTTTTTATAGATAAATTTATATATACTTTCTTTCTTCTTTTTTATATATATATATGTATATATATATACATAATTATCTTAATCAATTTTTGTAATTTCAGAATGGTTTAAGGCCGTACAAATTTATTAACAGATCTTAAAATTAAAAATTGAATTGCCTAATATTCTTTAAATCAAAAAATGTGTAAATCAAACCGGTATTATTCACTAATTTATTAAGTTGTAAATTGAAAATCGCTGTTCGTTGACTGCTCAATACATGTAAAAGTAGAAGCCAGCTGAAGAATTATTATTATTATTATTATTATTATTATTATTTTAAGAATGTTTCCATTTATTAGGTATGAAAAACGACACATTCACAATGACGAAATAAAAGCCATGGCGGATTGCTATTGAGATTTCTGTTTAATGAATCGTAAATCACGTAGGACCGAAGTCGATACATTTCCCCTTCACCAGTGGGGATAAAAGACTAAAATAAACAAGCTTGTTGGTAATGAGAGATCAATGATATACGCAAAATATGCAGAGACTGGTAACAGAAGTGCGTGTAATGAAGATATTTACAACAGCATCTATATATAAATGGTGGCTAAGGAATTTGATGTTTGTCGCATTGTGTGTAGCGTAGTACAAAGAGTGTATATAGAGTGCATTGGTCACGCATTCATTGTAGAAAAATAAGTTATACATACATTCTTTGCTGCATGATGAGGCGGAAGAAATCTATGAGAAATAAAACTGTTACTATAACTAACAAGGTAAGAGAAAGAGGTGTGATTGCCACTCAGTATTATTTTCCTTGTTGAAACTTCAATGTAGACAGTTTACTTTATTATTTTCTGACACTTTAAATTAATGTAATTAAAGTTTTAGTTATTGTTTGTATTTTCTATACTATCATCGCACCATTATTCTAAAAGTTTATGAATACGTTTTGAGTTTAGCAGAAAATTTATTTTCCGTATTCTGATGTCCCTAAAGCAGAATATGGAAAGTTTTGGAAAGCTTTTGGTTATTTGGAAAATTTAAATTATAAGGAGCAAAAGCCTTCGAAAGCGTTTTTTCTCGAGATCTTGAGAAATTTCCAAAAGGTAAAGATTTTAAAATACGTTTATCATTTCTAAGAATGGTATCGCTATAGCAAGCTTTTGAAAATTAACATTAAGTGCAGAAAGAGAAACAAAACATCTCTTTCAAACTATTCCTGCGTTCATCTTAAAATATCGTAAGCTATGTTCTCTTAGATCTTGCATACTCACGAAGAATGCTTTTAAAATATTCAATTTTTGAAGGGGAAAAGAAAAGTGATAAAAAAGCTTTATCTTACACTTTTCAAAAACTATTACAGGCAAAACCTTTAAAATGTATATTGGTGAATTTAATGCTTAAGAATGCTCTTTTTAAAAAAAATTTTGACTTTTTCTTATATATAGGAAAATGGGAGGGTTGAGGGACAAAGCAAAAGAAAAGAACGGATAAACACTTTTAGATTTTGTTTAAAAGTTTATTTTTTATTTTATTTTATTTTTTAATTTTTTTTTCTTACTTTCTCTTACCCATATATACATGGTAGGCAAAGGGGTCAGATTTTCAAAATTGACGTTTTGTTATTTTTACACATTTTGAGGTCCACTGAATCCAAAAATAGGTTTTTAGTAATTGGTCTATGTGTGTGTGTCAATATGCATGTCTGTGTATGTGTGTGTGTCTCAAACTTGGTATTCTAAATCTATATGGTATAGGAATGCTATTCTAAACTTTTCTTTGAGATGAAGAAAATGGTTCGTGTACAAGAACACCCAAGTGAATTCAAATACATTATGTGTATAAGCGAAATTTTTGGTAGATGCAGTTTAACAACAATAGACTGATTAAAAAAATGAAACGAACATACAAGAAAGGTAGGGATTATTGAATAGACGGTTAAAATGACTTATAATACCGTTTTATCTTGCCAGTATGGTGTTGCGACCGATCAGAAGCTGTTTGTAAATCCTAATTACCAATAAACGTACATTTAATGAAATAGTAATGTATTAATACATCATCTGAATAACAAACATAAATTAATAAAATTAGAAAGCA
This sequence comes from Salticus scenicus, assembly GCA_963930645.1. NCBI lineage: Eukaryota > Metazoa > Arthropoda > Arachnida > Araneae > Salticidae > Salticus > Salticus scenicus. Next base: position 78,455,179 of record OZ005655.1, on the reverse strand, counting down.
TATAATCTATATATTTAAAACACATGACCAAAATATTGAATTATTCAGGAAAAAAATTACTGTATTAGTAATTCATTAAATTTTGTTCTTAAATGAAAACGATTTGTATATAGATGTACCAAAATTTAAATTTTTGTGAACGCAGTTACTCTTAATTCTTCGTAATTTACAATTTAAAAAAAATAATTTTTCCGCGTTTGTATAATGATTGATATTGGAAGCTGGCTTTAAAAGCATAAGTTTAGTAGCCACATGCATGTTATTTTATGTTATCTACTTTGACTTATCTAATTTTCTCAAAATCTCATCAAGGTCAAAAGACGTGCTTGTTTATAGAAATTATAAATAACTAGCTTACCCGTCCGCCTTCGCACGGATGAACAAATTTTAGTTAAAGATGGATTGACATGTAAAAAATCAAGAAAGATATCAGTTTATATGTTATAGTCAAGGCAATATTATTAACTGAAAAGTCAAAATATAATTTTACAATTATTATTATTATTTAATTAGTTGTTAAATGTTTGCAGTTTTTACTTAATGTTATTAATTAATTTATTTATTTCATAAAAAGAAAAATTTCTTTACTCATGAATAAAAAATATTGAAAAATAAACCTATGACATGAAAATGTTTTTGATAAAATTGACGTCATAATAGCTTTAATTATTATTTATTTGTTCATCTCGCAAATATATTTAATTTTTTCCATAATTCATGGTTATTTTAATAATGTATATTAAGGGAGAAATCAGTAATATGAAACAATATTCGTACAATATATACTATTACAGAATCTGGTGTGAAACAACCACACGACTTCCATTACCCACTATTACACATATTATATACAGTTTTTTGGAGATGTTATATGCATTTTTTGGGATTTTCCAGTGAGAGAAACTTGATACACGTATAAAAGACACACACAACAGAGTTTATATAGCGAGTTAAAAAATAAGGGAAAGAAAAAAAAAAAAAAAATAGATAGTTATTTTTTTAAACACGAATTTCCGAGATCTAAAACTGAACTACCTAATCAGAATGACTGTTAATATTCCTGTAATAAGCACGTAATACTTGAGAAAGGTTATTTAAGTTGGATTAATGAAACAATTTTCAAGAAAACGTTAGAACTGTTTTTGCGATACCAACTTTTACCAAAACTTAGCATACTCAATTATTGACCTAAAAACAATAATTACATACAAAAGGATATTTAATAGGAAGATAACATGGCGAGTTTGAAAAAAATCCGTACAGGCGTTTTTAAAGGAGCGCACTTGCGACATCTGAAATTGAGCTGTTCATAGAGGACGCCTATTAATTTTCCTGAACTAACCAACTATATCATTCAAAAGGGCATCTAATAGGTTGTTTATAGAGCAACTTTGAAGAAAATCGTTAGATCTGTTTTTGTGATACGGTCTTACGGTCCCATTTCCGGTTTTCGATGACCCAATTCCGGTTTTTCAATTTTTACGAAAATTTGGAAAATTTATCTGTACTCCAGACCTGAATCAATTGTGAAGCCAGAAGATTCCACACATACGTACACACATACATACACACTGATCCATTCCCAAAAACTACTTTTTTGGACTCAGGAGGCCTTAAAACGTGTAAATCAGGTGAAACTCTATATCGAATTTTTGGACCGAATATAATACTTCCACTACCTACGGTAGTGGGATAATTGAAGTAAAAACATAGATCTCGTATTTAATACGAAAATACACAGATTTTCGCCAAAATCGCCAAATACAAAAATCGCCAAGGATGACAGATATCAAATCTTTGCTTTGTTTTCAATTAAAATATTGAAATTTTGAATTAAAAATTTATTTTACCAAAATTTATTTGTCTCTAAGTGCCTCTAGCCCTTAGAGACAGTGTTACTTTTGATTAGCTGAAAGAAAAAAAAAATCGGCTTTTTAATTCTAGCGATCATTCTCTACATATACATATAAACCTTTCCTCTTTATATATTAGCATAGAGCATAGATAGATTAAATAGGTTTCTAATCAACATAATGTAACTCAAATATTTAAATGCTATTTGCATTTCAATAATGGCTGTATGCGCTATGTATATTGAGCTACTTGTCATAACTGTTAGTTGCTAAAAATAGTCGCCAAATAAATTTAAACTTCTCAATTATTCTTTTAAAAAATGCATAATGAAATGCACATGATATATATTTTTTTTAATTTACTTTTTATATTATTATTCTCGTGAAAATATATTTTATTAAAAGTCGAAAAATAAATTAACCCGTAAATTTTTTTGGCAACAATTATAAATTAAAACAAATAATTTAATAAAAGTTTAGAAGTTAGAATTTCTTTTTTTTTTTTTTTAATTCTAATTTCGTTTACACACATCAGTTTAAACATTAATGCTTAGATCATTATATTATATTATATAATATCAAATTATATTATTTAGAAAAATAAATACTTTTAAATCTATAATGACGTCAGGTTTAACGTGTAAGTTTAACATTTCACAAAGCTTTATATGAATTTTAATTTAATTCACGTGCAAATATATTTCTTTTCTTTTCATGTCAAGATATTTTGAAAACAAAATGAACATGTACTAAATGTTTCTTTTATGTTGGCAGCAGCTAATTTTTTTAATATTTCATTATTTCCATTTCTATTATAGCTTTTATGGGAATTTTAATTAAAATGCTCAGATTTTAAACTAAAATTTATTTTATTAAAATGAAATATAGCCTATAACAATCAGGCATACTGTAGCTTTTGGTCAGTGAAAGAAGTTTTAAAATCGGTTCAGTAGTTTCAGAGATTACCCTCCACATCTTACCATATACAGCCTTACTTTCTCAAACATATTTAACAAACTCGGTTAGCTCTTAACTTTCTTAACCGCAAAAAAACTAGTATGTTGAGGCCATCACAAAACTTTCTTCTATATTTTAATATACAAATTCACTCGATACAAACAATTTATTAAAATAATTATTTATTAAAATGATTTTCCATAATGAATGAATAAGATGTTTTTCTCATAGAAGTATAACATTAAACAACCGAATAAAGTCGATTTTGTGCTCTAACGATATCTTTAAAAAAAAAATGCACTTTTCCCTTTATTTCATTTTGTTTTATTTTAATAAAGAAGAATAAAAATCTGTTTTAAATTATCACAAATGAATGGTTCAACCATTCGTTTTAAAAGTATTAAGGAGTTTTTTAAAAGATAGCCGCATTAAAATCCCCCCCCCCTTTCTAAGCGTTACACTTACTCGTCCAAAAATGTTTTCCTAGTGGACTATTACTATTATAAATAACTCTTTTTTATTTCAAAATGATTTGTTAAAATAATTCTCATTGTACACATTTATGGAAAATTTTGTTTTATACCGCTTTTAAATTTATAAAATATCCAAACACTTTCATCACAAGCAGTTAAAAAAAGCAGTGCTATTTTAATAGATATTCATCTGAGCATGGCTGTATGACAGGAGAATTTTTATTATTTAAAGCCTTGTGGTTTACTTCAATATTTTTATTGGATTAGTTATTTATTCAAAATAAGCAAGAAAGGATATAATACTAATCTCTAATATAATTCTCTAATATTATTCTTTAATATTATTAATCTAATGAAATTAGAACAGATATAAAAAATTTCTAAGGCTATATAAAAATATATAAAAATATTTTCTAAGATTATATTTCTGAATTAATACAATAATAATAGTGATAGTTATTTTCATAATTATTTAGTTTCTTAAAATAAATAATTCGGAATATATTATTTGTTTAATCTAAGTAAGATACGCCAAAGAAAAAAATATTTCAGTTCGAGATAATGCTATTAGAAAAACAGAGAGGAAAATTCCATTAGGCAAACATCAATATTATTTTAATCTGATTTTCATAAGGAAATGGGAAAGGTGCTTCTAATATGCATTTTATAAATTAGATTTATGACATTAATGTTTAAAACATATACGGAAAATTGTACAGAGGCTGTTCGCACATTTTTTAGACGATTTTATTTCGCAGTAAGAAAAAATCGTTTGCATGGAGAATTTTATTTTTACAACAGTTATATTTTTGGAAGTTTTATTTATCTTCTGATATTTAGAATTTTTGTTTAGATGCAAAAATGCGCTTTTAAAAAGGCAGTGGATGGAAGGATAGGTTTCCGCTCTTTCCAAAGAAAGTTTTTAGTGAAATCTTTATGAAAAGCATTTATCAGGAGAAAAATGGAAAAATGTCGCAACAATAGATGAATCTTGGGTCTATTTAAGTGGTTGCAATAAAAAAAGATCAATTTATTATCACAAAAGTGGAGAAAAACATTTTTGCTACATGGTTCAAAGCATCAAAAAAAAGTTTTTCTAAAGGACTTATGATCGCCACTGGTTTTTCATACAAGTGCAAGATAAAAGCAAAAAAATGTGACAAAAATGTCAAAATCAGCTCTAAATACTATCAAGAACATATTTTAATTCCAATTTTTAAAAATGAAAATCCAGATCTTTATCCACAATGCTATCAATCCGCTGAACTGTGTCAAGACAAAACAAGCAGCCACACATCGCAATCCGCAATTGCTTTTCTAGAAAAAAATGGAACAAAAAACGGGAATTAAAACCATACCCTTCATTGATATTCCTGCTAAATCTCCTGATGTATCACTGTTGGATTTTTGTGTTTTTGACTCTTAAAATCAACATTATCCAAACACCGACTACAACGCTTTGTGGACTTTGGAAAGCCGTTCAAGAGGAGTAGAAAAATATACCGCTTCCGATATTATGAAAAGCATTATTATCATAGAAATTACGATGTAGAATGATAGTTAAGAACAAGGGCTATCAAACTAAACAATTAAAATACGAAATATGAGTGAAATTGCTTCAGTACACTCCATCAAAATCGTCTAGAAAATGTGCGAACAGCCTCTGTATTTGTTGGTGTTGTCTGCCCATTTTTCACTTAATTCGCACAGTAGAATTTTTTCTTTCTCTTTTTCCTCATTAAAACTCGACATAAATCTTATAATTAAGTCAAAATTCTAGAAAAATCTAATAATCAAAAATGGAAATTTTAAAATGTGGAATGCTGTTGTCACATTTCTCCTGTCGTTATATTTTTCTGCATTAATGAAAACAAAAACATTATTTTGTTAATAAACTAAAAAAGAAAAATTAAAATTTCTAACTTTCTAAATTATATTTAATTAATATTTGTTTCTAAGATAAATACTCTTTCACCTACGAAGTTCATGCAGTCTGCATGATAGTTGATTGAAACGATTGACGTCGCTGTATCATTGGTGCCAACTCGTACAGATTTTTAACACTATTTTTCCTAAGAAAAAAAAAAAATCATCATATTATGTAATCATAGAAGACTGCTAAAAATATACTACAAATTTCTCTTAAAAATTTCCGGTAGCAAAAAAAAACGTACAAGTTGGCAGCTAAGCAGTATTCATTTTAAGCAAGTTACAGAGATACAAAAGTCATAAATTATTGAGCTATAAATCATAGTTGTACAGTATATTCTGTTATAACACAGGTCGACATGTAAAATTTTGATTTTATAATTTTGGCTGATCTTTATGTTTTTTGGTCTGCTGAAACCGAAAATGAAGCCAGTTTTTTTCTATCACGTATAGATTTTTGTCAATACAGGGTGCTTGCCTATCCAATTTCTTCCATTACTCTTACACTAATATAATTATATGGTAAGTTTTATAGTATGTTTCCAAGATTAATTAATCATAGATATCTATTGTTGTAATTGTGAAGCACAAATGCGCCTTAAAACCGTATCAACCATCAACCTATTGTTATGATGGTATATGTAAGAAATTGTGTCGATAAACACTCTGTATTGACAAAAATCTATACGTGATAGATAAAAATGGGCTGCATTTTCGGTTTCAGCGTATCAAAAACATAAAGATCAGCTGAAATCATCAAATCAAATTTTGTCAACTTCAATTTTGTAGGCCTGTGTAATACAAGTGGTTAAAATTAAACTTTCGTTGTAAACAGGATCTTGCAGCTAAAACAGACTAGCAGATTGTCTCCTGACATTTGGATAAAAAACAGAATGACCTGATATTTGTACAGTTACATATCAAGACACCTAGCTTTCATTTGCTTCCAAATTCATTTTTCTATTTAAACTCGAAAGGAGCAAAGCCAGGAATTTTTCAGTCTCCTTTCATATATCAAATCTTATAAAATTGTGAATTAAATTTATTTGTGTCTTATGGCAGGTTAAACTATTTGTGCTTCCTTCATGGTGACTGGTGGTGATTATACTATCTTTATAACTGTAGAAAACAACTCATCTCGTGATTTGCAATGTTTGCTAACCTCCATGCGGGTTAATATTATTTGTTCATTGGCTCTTTCTTTAGTGTTCTATTACTAATTTTTTTCTACTCGTTTAATTGTCTAACTCGCAAGATAGGAAGTCATATTCGACGGCAATATGGCATCTTCCACAGTTTCATTTGTAATTAGTTTTCGTCATCTTTCTCACAGCATATCCAACTCTCCAGTCTCTTCAAATTTAATAATTATTTTCTGAAACCACATCTCCACAAAGGTCTTTTTCATAAATCTTAAGTGTCATTATTCTAGCAGGGAAACTGAAAAAATGGCTACCACTCTGTTAAAACAACTTAATTAGTAAGTATCGATCTTTCTCTTTTAAAAGCATGATGAAAGAATGATTTTGCGTCTTTAATTACTGATTTTTTTTTTTTTAAATGCCAAATTTTCATTACCGTCTTTTCTGCATTCTTTGAAAAGCGACACCGATCGGTCAGAAATTGAACTATTACATTTTATTGCAGCTTTATATGACCCGCCATGTTCCATATAATGCATATACCAAATTTTAACGAAATACATCTGCTTGAATGGTACCTAAGCCAGTCTAAGCAGGGTACATTTAACTATAACTACTCTGTATATTCGATTAAAAATTTATTAAAAGTGATTGTCATTTTATTAATCTATAATTAAATTTTATAAGTCATACTAAAAAAAAAATACTTTTTACTTCAAATTATATATATATTCTTATTACGCTGGAATAATTCTGACAAAATTCGTAATGGAATTTAATATCTACATCATTTTTCCCAATTTTAAAAAAGCACATTCCACCAAAAATTCAATTAAAATTGCCATAATACCACTACTTTATTAAATTCGAGATTTAATCATGATCGAATATAATATTATTTTAAATAAATCTTTTTTAAGCAATAAAGGAATTCCATACTAATATTTTAAATTATGACGTTTCTAAAAAGATTAATATGCTAAATGAAAGAACTTAGAAATCGATTTTACAATAAAACAATAATTTTTCAATTTATGAATATAATTGATTTCCAGAGAAATTTTATAACTTAAATCTTCATACTTGCAGCTATTTTAAGATTATTTAATCATGTAATCCTATTTCTGCAACAGCTTGAATATAGTATAAATGTGGAAGTTGGAGCCCTCAAGAATTCAAAACCCTTTCAGATTGATTAAATTCGAATTACTTTCAGAGCATTTCGATATTTGTTTTAAGAAAATCAATTTGCATAAATGGATTCATCACAAGTTTGTTTCATTATTTCCTGATTATCATCATTGATTGATAATTTGTATCCTAAATAACAATTTGCTACTTGTAATAACTTTGTCATAAAATGATTTTGGCATTTTTAAGAAAGAAATTATACGCACATATTTCATTAAATCTCAAAATAGTTTAATGTATTTATAAAATATTTTTGTTTTTTAAATATGTTTCCATTTTATATCGTAACTAACTGTTATTTAAATATAAATATTTGATAAAATTTATTCTAAAGATAATTCGGGAAAAATTATTGAGAATTAAATATTTTCAAGAACGGAACTCGCAAACATAATTTTCTCATCTGATCGTGTTACAATCAAATATAAGAGTACAGCACATATAAAATTTATGTGCTTTTCATAAGTATTGTTAAAAGCAAAAATTGCAACGAAAGGAAATCTGCATGGCTGATGATTCCAAAATTTTTACCACCACAAAATTGGTTTCCTTATTTTTTGTTTAAGGAGTTATATGGATTTCAAAGGCTAAAAATTAGCAATATGTTATAAAATTTTCATTTAAAAATCTGGAAAATTCATTCGGTTGTACCGTATTTTCGGAGACCCTTCAAATAGCGGTGGATATGATATATGATAATAACTGTATCTGAAATAAAAATAAATAAATAAACAAATCTTTTAGTAGATGAGTATAGCTCGTGTGTGAACGAAGGATTTAAAAAATGTATATACTGAAATTTGAATTTTTAGCAGAGTTGTATGCAGAAACAGTACAATTTTACTTCCAGAAAAGCCTAATAAAATTAGTTGTACTTGGTGGGGAAAAAATTCTGCGTTCAAGCACGATTTGTACATTTCTGCTAACAGAAAAAATGTAGAGTGACTCCACTCGACTTTCCGAACATTAAGTAATTAACGGTTGTATAAATAAAGTAAGAGATGTCATTAAATAAATAAAAGAGAAAATTATAATAAGGTACATAAGTATTTTTCTCTATGTAATACCTTCTTTAAATTAGCGCTATTGCCCTTCAAATATTTTGAGCATAGATCATGATGATAAAGAAATTTTCGCTGTGTCCCTGTAAAACTCTATAAATGTTAGACTCACTAAAATCTATACAGTTCGTGAAAACGTTAACTATAACAATTATATAAATTTTCAGCTTAATCGAATGAAGCATTCAGACGCTATCGCCCTTTAAACAATTTGAGCCCATAAGCCACAATGTTAAAGAATTTTCATTTGTGTCACTGTAAAAAGACTATAAGTGCTATATTCTACGAAAATTTTGCAGATCGTTTGAAAGTGATATATAACATGCATATAAATTTTCGGCTCAATTGGATTCACCGTTTAGACGCTATAGAACTTTAACGAATTTGAGGGCATAATGATAAAGAACTTTTCGTTGTGTTCAAGTAAAAAAAAATATACGTGCTAGATTCACCAAAATCAATGTAATTCGTAAAACGGTGATCGATAACATGTGTATAAATTTTCAGCTAAATCGAATAAGGCATTTAGACGCTATCGAACTTTAAAAAATTTAGGCCCATAGACCATATGATAAAGAAATATTCGTTGTGTCCTTGTAAAAATCTATAAGTGCTAGACTCACTGAAATTTATACAGTATATGCGACGGTGACCTGTAATATGTATGCAAATTTTTTAATCAATCGGATGAGGCGTTTAGACGCTATCGCATTTAAATAATTTGAGCCCATAAGGCTCAATGATAACGGAGTTTTCATTTCCTCCAAAAAAAACTATAAATGCTACATTGTCCTAAATAGATGTAGTTAGTATGACGGTGATCTATAACATGTATATACATTTTCAGCTCAATCCGATATGGTGTTTAGATGTTATCGCACTTTAAAGAACTTAAACTCATAGGCATAATGATAAAGAATTTTTCGTTGTCTCCCTGTAAAAGAACTGTACGTGCTAGATTAACCAAAACTTATTTACTTTGTGCAACAGTGACTTATATCAGGTGTATAAATTTCCAGCTCAATTGAATAAGGTGTTTAGACGCTATCGCAGTTTAAAGAATTTAGGCCCATGTAGACCATAACGATAAAGAATTTTTCTTTTTGGCCCTGTAAAAACACTATGAGCATTATATTCATTAAAATTTATACAATTCGTGCGACGGTGACTCATAACATGTGTATAAATTTTCAGCTCGGTCGAATAAGGCGTTTAAACACTATCGCACTTTAAAAACTTTTGCCCCATAGGCCATAATGATAAAGAATTTTTCATTGTGTCCCTGTGAAAAACCTATAAGCACTAGATTCACTATAATCAATAGGGTTCGTGCTATAACATATGTACTAATTTTCAGTTCATTCAAACAAAGCGTTTAGGCGCTATCGTGGTCACTCCCATGCATACACACATATATCATCGTAAAAATAGTAAATACGAATTCAGGGGATCTGAAAACGTGTAGAAACACCAAAATTTCAAATTCAGATTTTTGACATAATTACAATATTTTCCTTACTATAGTGTCCGGAAAGCAAAAATTTGCTATACAGAAAACATGCTGTTTTTACCCTCTGAAATCCATGTAATCTTTTAAGAAAATAAAGGAATTATATCAAATTGTGTGTCCATGCAATGTACAAAAATCCTCTTGATTTCTTTAGCATCAACCTCGTTCTTTTCTTACAAAGGGATTGTTTAATGTTTCCTTTTTTTTATGCATTACAATATGGTATAATTAAAAGTAATATGTAAAAAGTCTTTATAGGTATCTCATATCATTTCAGGCATATTCATTTAATATTTTATTGTATGCTAATGAGTATATTAGTATCCATCAGTTAAGTTGAATTTTCTATAATAACGACTAATTAGTTCTTATACATAATTTATGAAATTTATAAAATATCATTTTTTCACCAAATCAATCAAATGCTTATGAACTTTGCAAAATATCCTGCAATTCATTGAAATTTTACTTTTTTTATAAAACAAGAGATGAATCCTTCAGATAGGTGTTCATAACCATTAAGAATGAGCTTTTTAAAGACTCATTTTCATCAAATTATATTATATACAAGAAAATCTGTCCGTTTTAGAAAACATTTTAATTCCAAATCATAAAGAATATACACGTTTCAATTGTTAAATGAAATATTCTCATACAAGTTTGCTTAAATTTTGTAAAAATAGCACTAATACTTCTCTCTGAAAGATTAAATATATCTTATTCCTGTTAATAACTGGTGCGGTGCCGATTTCATTTTAGTTTCTGCAATCCTGATGATAAAAATAGGAGGAGTTTAAAATTCAGATTAGAAAAATATGAATATGTATCTAACTAAAAAAAATTTTAAGTATATAAAGTACCTTTTTTTAATTATTTAAGGGTTTATTGTTTTTCTACTTTCTCTACTCATTTGAACTTTTACAAAAATACTTTTGTCATCTTTAAAAATTCAAAATTCCTGCAATTTATCTAATTTAGTCGATCTTCTAGGGTACTAGCTGTTTTCTGAGCATATTACTTTTTGTGTGTGTGTGTGTGTGACAATACAATTTGTCTTTGGGCTACACATGTCTACTTTTACATCTGACTAAGGATCCTAATTTTTTTTCTTTTTTTTTTTCTCGATCCTAAGCCCATTCTTTTCTGCAGTGTTTTATGGTGAATTCTTTAAAATGCTTTTTATTGTTTATTAGTGATTTATTTCGTATGTATAAATGCTAAACTTGTTTCTTCAGAAAATAAAAGTTCTGTTTTTAAGAAACTCAAAATAGTTCTGCTGGGGAAAAGAATGAACTATTTTACAAAATTTAAATTCATTCGCAGTTAATGCTGTCAATTATATATGTACTAATTTAATCATGACATCATCAAAGTTATGTGTATTAACAATTTATAAATTATTGTACAAATAGAAATTATGTACATTACTTAATTGAAAATTTACTTCTATAATTGTTTAATATAAAAGTTGTATATCAACATCATACTTGCCAACCTGACCCGGAAGTTTGTTAGTCCAGCCTCATTCCGCCTATTTTTTCACACCAGTCTTTTTTTTTTTTTCTAGTACTTTTCTTCTTATTTAATCGTAAATATATTTGAAGAGAATTGCTTTAAAAATTAAGTGGTGTACAAAAAGGGGCGGGAACTAACAATTTTCCGGGTTAGGTTGGCAAGTATGCAACATGAATGCAGGCCCTGACTAACGCCAGGGCATACAGAGCAACTGCCTTGGGCTCCCCTTTACAGGCGTATACAGAAATTCTGCAACCTAAAGACCTCTTATGCTACTGCAAGGGAGCCCCAGAATAGGCTTGCCCCGGGGCTCCAAGTAATCTAAGTCGGGCCCTGCATGATTGGAATAAAGTGCTATCACTTATCATCCTTCAACTTAACCGCTTCGTTTCAATTTATTTTAGAGATTTCTTAGATTCCTTATATTTGAATATATTTGAATATATTAATATAAAACTTAAATAGATACATATAATACTGAAAATATAATAAATTCATTATAAAAAAATATTTAATATTTATTGAATGCGTAATCATGTTATATACGAAGGTCATCATATCGTACAATATGATAACTGCTATTTGACATTTGTTATTTATATTACTCCAATTTGCTATTTTATCTAAATTAAAACAAAAAACCTATGTTTGAAAATTATTTTTAACAAACCATTTTATTATTATTATTATATTTCGGCATATTTTAAACCGTCTCAGTTCAATTTCTTGTTTTTTTTTATACTTATTGTTGAGTAAATTTATTTTTTCTTACCACCATCTTTTTCTATAATTCTACACTTGTGAGAGCGCTTTTTTATTTATTTGTTTATTTATTTTTGTAATTCGGTGGCGGGTGTAAAGTCTTTAATACTCCAATATTTTTTTGTAAATATTTCTACATAACTTATTTAATCCTAATTCATAAGTGCATGTATTTCTTAATTAAAGGGAATTTTAATTTATAACAGAATTCATTTTGCAATCATGGCCACAGTAACAATCGAAATTTCAAATCTTCCTTTCAAAATATAAAAGGCAGTTTAAACTTTTTCAGTTTCCTAATCTGATACAATCATCATTTTTATCATGAAAGTAATTTTGAAGTTAAACTCCTCTAAACATTATTACGGACAGACTTGCAGAAAATTTATCTTCGCATGTGTCTAGAATTGTTTAGTTGGATTTATAACATGAAACATTTAGAAAATTGCTGACAAAACTTTTCTGTTTTCTATCCGGAATACTTTCTAGAAGGATTAAGTTTCTAAAATTGTTTTTACTTCCTTATTTGGCAAATTATTTTTTATACGATTATTGGTTGTTTGAACGTCGTTTTCGTATTTTGTGAGAACTGAAAATAAAACTTTTTGGATCGAAAGTTTTTGTTTTTCTGAAACATATTTGAAAAACCGAACTTTTTTTTAAAGTTAGGTATTTAAGAAGTGTGTAAATATAAAAGACATAGATTGATTTTGTTAATAAGAACATATATCAAAATTTCTATTTTTATAATAAAAATGTAGGTGTAAGTTCTGAATTAATAAATCTTTGTTTAGGCGCATTATCTTATATAAGTTACAAAAGAAAGTAATTTTGTGGAAAATAATTTTATTTTGATGTTAGATTAAAAAAAAAAAAAAAAAAAAAAAAAAAAAAGAATTTACTATTCATATTTTATAACGCATTTACCTGATAGTGAAACCACTACGGCAAAAATCATATTTATAAATTTATGTAAGTGCATGATGCTGTGAAACGGAAGTAGTTATTAAAACGTTATTTATCTCTATTTCATAAATTTGTCTTTTGCGCATACTTAAAAAGTTTACCAAAGAAAAGTTTTCAACTTTGATACTTTTAACGCACAGGCTCAAATAATAATATACCAATAAATCTTTATTCATAAAATATATCTAAAAAAAAATGTATTTAAAAATTACTTTAAAAAAATAAATAATAAAATTCAATGTCCTAACTCTTTAACATATTCTTTTGACCTCAAAACTGACTACAATTAAATTAGCAAATACAAATTCTTAATGTTCAAATTTGCTCTTTCAAAAGTAAAAATACATGTACAACTAAATTCTAAATTTAAAGAAATGAAAAAAAATGATGATGATGATGATGATAATAATAATCTGTTTACTTTTACAAAAGTCGACCTTAGGGACGTTTTTGGCCACTTCGACGACCAGAATTAGCAACAATTCCTTTTCGAGATATCAAAATCTGGAAGCCTTATCTAAATGTAGGACGGAGTTAGCTAGGTTTTTTTGTGGGATAATCTATCGATGAATCTTTTTTACTTTCGCAATGAATACTGAAGAAGCCTTCTGCTCTCGAGTCATTTAATTGAGTTCAGATCTTTTAACTGTGTATTTGTCACTTTGAGACAGTGATGCAACAAACTATTGATTATTATCACTGAACAAACGAATTTAAACTCAGCAGTGTATAAAAGTTTTTTTTTTTTTTTTTTTTTTTACATAAATATATAATGTTGTTGTTTTGTGCAAAGTGTATTACTCTTTGAAACAACATCAAATTTATGTAAATGTAATGGGTAACTAACTATTGCAACTGCATTATCGTTTTCTGCATCACATAGCTCTCTTTTACACATACAGTGTGAGTACAGTTCTGAAAAAAAATACTCTAAATAAGAAGAAAAATACTCTAAAAAAAGACTGGTGGGGAAAAAAAAGACGGATCAAAAAGTTTTACAGAATATCAGTTAGAATTCTGACAGGTATGAATTTAGTTCTATCAACTAGATAAATTATAATGCAAATGGAAAGAAGTCAAAACTAAATGGCACTGATATGCTTTTTTATGTGAATGATCCGCCGACTACTACCATATCCTCCTAAACTACATGTCTGTCGTGTGGCTTGGAAACTTGGCAACAGTTCAAGCGGTAGACAGCGCCACCTGGTACAGATTGCGGGGCTTTTTTATTCAACAGCCACCAAAATTTTTTAAAGTGGGATTTGATAAACTTAAAAAGTGAATAGAATCGAAGAAACGTCGATTATATATATCATATATCACTTATTAAAATTATTGGTGACATTTAAATAAAAAAGTCGCGCAATTTGTACCAGGTGGAGCTGCCTACCGCTTGAACTGTTGCCAAGTTTCCGAGCCACGCGACAGGCATCTAGTTTAGGAGGCTATGCATGCTACTACCAAAAAATAAATAAATAAATAAAACCATGAAATTTATGCAGCTAACTAACTAGCTGTAAGCTATCTGCCATAATTTCAAATCAGCATTAGAACACACACACACACAAATATATATATATATATATACTAGCAGACCCGGCCACGCGTTGCTGCGGATAAGTAATACGTTGATAATTTGATAAGGTATATAGTATTTCCCCACAACTGGATTTGGCGATTTTTTTTTTTTTTTTTTGCGCCTTTTTGAACGATAACGAAGTCGTTCTGGATACTTTGCAATAAAATACGGTAACCTGCATGCTTTTATTTTAGATTTATGATTTAGCTTATGATTTTATCATTTATGATTTTTAGATTTATGATTTAGCCATAATCGCCAAATCCAGTTGTGGGGAAATACTATTGTTGTTACCCACAACTATAACTTATAATATAACTTCAGTAATTATATTCGGATAATTATAACTTCAGTATCAGTATATCCCCACAGCTTTTCTTTGGCGCCGTTTTGAACGATAACGATGTCGCTCTGGACTGTTTGTGATATAATATGGCAGCCTATATGTTGTTTATTTTGGATTTATTATTTTATGTTTTTGATTTATGATTTAGATTATCATTTATCATTTATAGATTTATGATTTAGCCATAATCGCCAACAAAAAATTGCCAAATATCGTTGTGGGGATATACTGATTAATATATTACTGAAAAGATTAATATATTTTAACGAAGTGGTGAGAAGATTCTGAGTATGTTAAAATTTTAATAGTAAATTCAAGTTAATCAAGAAGGAAAGCATTGAGGATTAAGATAAGAAAATTGCAAGATTTTAAGATCGCATTTTCAGCAATAAATATGAGTCAAAAGTTAATGCAAAATACATATATAAATCACAAATTTAATCAGGAACGTTAAATTGGTAAGTTATTAAAGAAAAAGTAAAGAAAAATAAGAGAAATAATTAATTAAAGTTTCGAACATCGATCATATAGATTAGCGTTACAAAACAAATAAACAGTCCTAAACTCTTCCAGACTTTTAAATAAGTTTTAAATTAAGTTTTAAAATTTAATGTTAAATAAAACAGACTTTTAAATAAGTTTTAAAATATTGAAATGGTTACTTTTTATTTAGAACGTTATGTATAGATCACAAATTTCTTAAAGAAAACGAAGTGATACAGATTAGAATAATGCAACAAAAATTGAAAAAGCAAGGTTATGTCGTAAATAAATTTTTAACACACGTGTCACGTGAAATAAATTGTATATAGCATATACATAATGTATCTGATATAAGATATTAACATGTTGCAGCGGAATAAATTTCATATCTATCATCCTTGGCGGAAAAAAAATAATATCGCCAAATTATCTGGCGCACACATTTAATTCCTTTCAAAAATCATGGTTATTTTAACAACTTATATTAAGAGAGTAATGAATAATATGAAACAATATTTCACACAATACATATTACGAAAATATATATCTAGCTTGTATATTTTCGTGTTACGTTTTTGATCGCCAAAAAAGAAAAACTCCAAGGACGACAGAGCTTTGAAATTTAAAATTAAAATTTTGTCAATTTAACAGCAAAATAACTCAATCTAACGCATGCACATGATAAATAATACATATCTATACAAAAATATGGGGATTAAAATCCGGAAATAATTTTCCTCGTTTTTAATAATTTTTTACAAAAAATACAATGGGCCATTAACATAAGAAATCTTTTTCTTGACACAGACTGTCAGTGACGTCACACTTTGCTTGTGTATAACTACATACTTTATCAATGCGAATAAAATCTTTAAATTGATTATGACGTCAATTTTCGTGAGATGTATAATTTAACTTTTTATAATTTTTTAATGTTCACGTTTGATTAAATGTATTTACTTTTATGTCGAAAGAAAATGAACTCGTATTTTTTCTTTTTGGCAACAATTAAACTTATGTAACTCACAGATATTTTGGAGCAACTTTAATAAAGGTCTATAATTAACAAGTAATTGCAATAAAACAATATTGTGACAATAAATTGAGATAAAAACTATCCTATCTCTCAAGTTGGACCAAACTGCACACAGTGTGCAAAATTTCATTAAAATCGGTTCCTTAGTTTAGGAGTTTACCCCGGACAAACATCGTGACACGTAATTTATATATATATACAGATATATATATATTGACATAAATATTTTATCATATATTTTATTATAACTTATCAAAATAAATTTATATTAACATTTAAAAAGATGAATGAATTCTTAGTTCTTAATTTTCAAAATATACAGACATACAGAGTGATTATACGTCTGTGGGACAAACTTAGAAGGCAGGAAGTGAATATAACAAAAATTGAAAATCGTATAAGAACCCATGACCACAAACCTCATTTTAACCTTTTAAGAACAGGATGTTTTTGGTTATTTTTTAACAGTAAAATCCAGATAAGGGCGTGGTTCTTAAATGTTGCCCCCCCCCTTTTAAGTTTTTACATGCTAATGTTTACGTAAATAAATATACATAATAATAGTTCTGTTTTGTACCGATGTATCTTATCACACTGATTGCATTAATACGAACACTGTGATGATTTTGCAAAGTAATGGAGCATAAAAGAATTTAAACTTACACAGTAAGCGGAGTTATCTGATTTTATTGTTAAAAAATAACCCAAAACACCCATTTCTTATAGGGTTAAAATGACATTTGTGGTCATGGGTTCCTATACAATTCTCAATCCTTGTGTTGTTTTCTATTAATGTGTATTTCTCCCCCAAGTTTGCCCCATGATCGTAGAATTAGTACTGTTGCGTACTTGGGGGCTCGTGAGTTGTCCGAGAATGAAAAGCAAAACTTACAAAAATTCAGTAATTTATTCACAGAAAATTCTAGAAAATACAGGCCTATAAACCAAGTATCATCTCCAATTCAACCAGTAAACACTGGTTAAGCAACAGCTGTCAATAGCAAATCCACAGTACAAACTGTATAGCAATAACACATAAAGCAAATCTCTTTCAAAGAGGCTCAATGCACTGCAACAATGACAGAAGCTGATCTCAGACTGAACTGACTAGCCTTGGTGAAGAAAACAGCCTTATATACCCCTGTAGAAAAGTGTGGAACGTTCCAGAAATCTCCATATCTCATCAGCCAATGGGATTAAAGCTTCCATATTTGGTATATCCCTAATAAGGATTTTCTCGCCAAGGTGGGAAAACGTCGCCAAATTTGGAGCCAAATCCATTACCTGCTTTATTGGGGCTTTTTAATGCGTTTTTAAGGGAAAATAAGGCTATTTCAACGCTAAAACGACTAGAAACGCACAAAATTAGCACTTTATCAATTTACTACGCCTCTTTGAAAGAATTTATACAGAAATAAACACAATTATTTACATTTTTGTAACACTATATATGCGTGTGCGTGTATATGGGAAAAATATATTTTATCCAAATGTGTAATGTAATGTTATGTGTCTGTTTTTATCATAATATAATAATAAATATACATTGTTCCTGGTTAATTACAAAAATGTTCTAAAAAATAAGTAATACTATCTAATGTTTGCGTTATTGCTGTCATTAATAGTGTTGTAATATAATTAAAAGATTTATAAAGATACTAGCTGTTACCCGCGACTTCGTTCACGTAGAAATTTTGATGTGTATGTGTGGGAACTGACGGTTTGATCATAATATGTAATGTAATGAAACCTTATCATTGTGGTGCTGTGCAAAATAGAGTCTGATAAAGTATACTCAAAAAAATTTGTAACTCATTGAAAGATCTACGGGAAAAATATACAATTTATTTTTATTTTAATACCGATCTGTATACAACATTAAATGACTTATTATTTTCCGTCAACACATGCAAGTTCTGGGCACTTGAAACACGTGAACAACCAACATATAATTGACCGTGTGAGAAGCATGGAGTTCCTAAATGAATGCCTGCCACTTTTAAGGTTTGCCCCTGGGATTTGTTGATCGTCATTGTAAAAGCCAATTTCAATGGAAATTGCAATCTCTTGAAATGAAATGGCAAGTTGTTGGGAATAATAGGTATGCGGGGAATCAAAACGCTGTCTCCTTTAGCAGTTCCTGTAATAATGGTACATTTTATAATATTAATACCCAGCTCTGTGATACAAAGCCTAGTGCCGTTGCACAGTCTGGGTGCATCAAGGTTACGCATCAGCATAGCTGGAACGCCAACTTTAAGCTCCAACATATGGGACGGTACTCCCGTTAACTCCAGAGAGTTGAGAAATTCAACGGGGTAGGCAGTACTATCGTCATCAGCCATCACAGTGTCTATGGATGTGTATAACTTTGAATTGCCGGCGGTGATGTCTAAAATTCTTTTGTTTATTTTATTGACCCACTCGTTCTTAGTCGATAGCACTGCCCTCTCACACAACCATTCATCATTACTTATATTAACATCCAAATCGGGAAAGACTTGCATGATAAGTTCGTCTTCTGTTGCTACTGGATGGGAAAATTCTTCGGAAAATTGAATTTTCCCATCTGCGTCCGTTTCTAGACGACCCTCACCAATTTTCAAAAGTATATTTGCAAAGACACCTGATTCTTGGACGTTATACAGTCGGACGCACATGTTGCATGTAAGATGGAGCTTTTCAATCCTATACCAGAGTGGCGACGCCTTGAGACATGCGTTTATTTCATCTGCCGGTGTGCCCTTCTCAATAACTGGTAGTGTCTGTCTAAAGTCGCCTGCGAGCAAAACGACAACGCCGCCCATCAACGTATGGTTGCCGCGGATGTCTTGTAGGCTGCAGTTCAACGCCTCTATTGCATGCTTGTGCGACATTGTGCACTCGTCCCATACTATCAACTTGCACTGTTGCAAAAGGACTCCCCGTCCGCTGTTTTTGGTGATGTTGCATGTTGGGGTATCTTCGCTTGCAAGATTAAGCGGCAATTTGAAAATGGAATGTGCAGTCCGGCCACCGTTAAGCAAAGTTGCAGCAATGCCCGAGGAAGCTACAGCCAGAGCTATATTGCGGTCCTTGCGGATTTGGGCAAGCAGAAGATTCAGCACAAATGTCTTTCCCGTACCCCCTGGTGCATCAAGAAAGAATAATCCCTCCTCTCCACTATTTACTCGGCACAAAATCGTTTCATAGACTTGGCGCTGTTCAGGAAGTAATCGTGGTACCATTTTATTGACCTGCGCTTCTAAAACCGCGATATCGTAGTTTAGCTCCTTTACAACATCGCTTGACAATTCCCCTCTTCTCTGAGGTGTGGGTAGGCCGACATCAGTAAGACATTTTCCAGATATGGAAATCATTTTATCTTCAATCAATACTAAAGCTTCGTTAATGATTAGATCATTGTGAGTGCCATCCAGCATATATGCAATATCTTCTGATAAAGCGTCCTTGTATTTATCCCACAGCTGGAGCGGGTTTGATAGTCCGCAGGTGCTCACTAAAATCGCAAACAGGTCCCTAACTTTGGCTGCTGAGCGACAAAGGACGGCTTCCGCCATAGTTGCGTCCCACTGGTTGTCATTTTCTAATAGTCCGCGAGCCTCGCATGCTTCCCTAAACGTTACTCGCTCTTGACTGTCTACGCTTATAAGCCTCTGGAAACTTGTCGGGCCCCGCACCTGATTTAGCAGCATTCGCAAGCAAAAACATTCAAAGTTGCTGACGTGCACAGTATATATCCGACCCAATGCGTCTCCTGCCTTCACACCTGGCCAGTTTTCAACCGGTGTTCCCTGTACACGACGCTTCAATTCCTTCCTAGATGCATTCCACGTATAGTACCGTGGTACATCAGAGTAGAGTAGGGTTTGGGCAAAGTTGTCATTTTCGCACAGTTCGAAGAATGCAGTCAGTGTTGTTTTCGGAGGTGTAGCCACTCTGTCTAGAAAATTCTGCTCCGTGAAGTATATTCGCTCGCCATTGGGTAAGTGAATTGCCAGGTGGGTGACAGTGGGGTGTCTCTCGTGCAGCGGTAAGCCCAAGATCCTCCATGCTGCTTCGTTGCTGCTGACGTATCTACCTGCCCTAAATGTTTGCACTTCATCTCTGAGGGTAATACCGGCGTTATTTTGTTGGATACTAAAAACAGCTTGGTCATTTCCTTTGCAAATATATTTGCAAATGTATTTAATCGCTTGCACAGAACTGCAATATTCAACATTTAAATGTGCATTAAATATTTTAGACAACAGGGGCGAATACGGCACAATCCAACTATTGTCCACTTCAACTTCAACAGGACCGCCACGAATTTTAATTTTAGTAGTCCTACCACCATGATCGGGTGCTCTCCGCCTGTATAGGGGATATCCATTGTTATTTGTCTGCGTATCCTTCAATAGTGCCCGGGGATACCTTTTTGTGCATTTTCCGTCCTTCATGCAAGGAGACAATTGGTTTTCTATGCCGCAGGGTCCGTGAATCATGTTTTTTACAATAATTTCATGTAACTTTTTATCCGTACTCGGGTTAGAGATCTCGGCACTAATAATGCCGTCAATTTGGGTGGGACATATTTTTTCTTTAAGCCACAGTAACAAATGTACGTGGGGCAATCCACGTTTTTGCCACTCAATCGAGTACAAAAAGCATTGAGCCTCTCCATATATTTGGCCTTTAGTACAGTCGGTAACAAAAGTGTCCGAACACTAGCAAAAATTCCTATGTAAAAAATGTACACTTCATACGGTTTTGTTAAATAAGTCCTTATCGAATCATGTTCTTACACTGACTAAAAACAGGATTCAAGAAGGATTTATTTAACAAAACCGTATGAAGTGTACATTTTTTACATAGGAATTTTTGCTAGTGTTCGGACACTTTTGTTACCGACTGTAAGTAGAGCTGCTAATTTATGGACCTTTATATTGAACACTCGAGCTATGAGATCATGTCTGTCGTTTGCCGTCTGGCCAAGCATGAGCGCTTCAGTTATTTCTGTCCAGGCAGGGTTGCACGTGAACGTAATAAATAGGTCTGGTCGCCCGTAGTTGCGAACGTACGCAAATGCGTCGTCTGTGTACTCGTGAAGGTATCTCGGGCTGTTTACAAAAGATGAGGGAAGGATTACTATTTTCCCTAAATTGTTGGGGTCGACATTACCATCGATTCTTATGGCGTCCTGTAAATGTACGTAGCTCTCTGCTCGCAGTCTTGTCTGATGCAGTCTTGAGCTATATATCTCAAGCGCTCACTTTCTATTTTGACATACATATCCACCAGAAATTGGTTCAAAAGTTGCCTACATCGCAGTAGTAAATTAAAATCATTTCGCCGGAACATCATATGGAACGCGTAAAAGTCCATGCAGGATACCTTTTTGTTTGATATTGGACAGCTAGTAGCTGGATTAATTAATTGGATGTCAAAGTGATATCCCTCCTGCCCTTTCCAAAATATGAGTGGGTACTCTAAAGCATCTTAGAACCGGTGCGTGTCGGCGATTCTAGAAAGCGTGCCGTCACGTGCTCGTAGAACAATGTCTCTTGCTGTGGTCTGCTCGCTGCCTGCAATCACGACTGCTATTACGTTGCTAGTTGGAGCATTGTAGCGTCGCTCGTGTTGTCCGCGCGGCACTCTGTCGGGGTGGACTACTAACTTACAGTTTTCATCGGGCATGTTGTCAAGTGCCGTTTTAAATTCCCTGACTAAGGCGTTATTGTCGTGCAGTACTCGTTGTATTTTACGGACCGTCTCTTTATGAACTCCTGTAATTAGCCTTGACCGTCGCTCAATTTCGGCTTCCTCGTCGCCCATGAAATAGACCTGTAAGAACTCTGGCTGCGTGTTCGAAGTAGGCAGTAGAGACCCAATTCTATGATACACTTGACCTTGAATGGTAAAAGTTGGTGAAAATCCTGGCATTGAGATCACTCTTTCAGCACCAAAAGATGTCATATGGAAACATAAATTATATTTTCTAATATTATTCAGAAAACGCCGTGATTCCACTGTCTCGTAAGAAAATAAATGTTTTAAAGGCTCCACCGGTTCCTCTATTAAAGGAACGGAAACTTTTCCTCCAGAACAACGCATTCCTGCAGTTTCTTCCTTCCATTTAAGTGCCCTGCAAAATTTACACTCTTTACTTATCTTCTCCACTTTGATAAGCCCGTGGCTGGCGTAGTCAACAGTTGAATCATATTCAAACGCAGCTTTATCAAATACGGACCACGTGTTTCTTATAAGCGTTTGCCTTCGCTGTACCTTCCGCTCAGCAATGGCTCGCCGTCGATTTTCTGCCTCTTCAAGCGATTCATTAACACGTTGGGTTGCCAAATATTCAGCGTGCTGTTGCCGCCTCAGTTGTGATTGCTCCAGAGTTTCAGCAGTGCGTTAGGTTGCCAAATATTCAGCGTGCTGTTGCCGCCTCAGTTGTGATTGCTCCAGAGTTTCAGAAGCGCGTTGGGTTGCCAAATATTCAGCGTGCTTTATTCGCCTCATTTCTGAATACTTCGGTTTTTCAGCTGATCTAGAAATAGACTGTCGCTCCGCTTGTTCAATTCTTCTAAGCTCCACTTGAGGAGTCGTCTCTTGACTTCTAGCTACTTTCATAGCCCTAGCTTTATTATTTCTGTTGGAAAGATTAGATTTGCGTTTCCCGGGCATTTCGAAAAACTATCAAATAATAATAATAATAATAAAACCCTTAAAAGGGAACTAAAAACAAAGTACTACTATGAAATAATAACAAATCAAAAGAATTAAAACTACTAACAAATAAAAAGTAAATTATAATTCAAAAAATCTGATGTGGGCACCACATGACTTCCTTATACACTTTTAGAAATATACATAATGCTAAAAAACATTGTCACTGGAGCCGAAACATTTGGCTAAAAATATTTTTAAAAAATGCATGCATACGTAAAAAAAAATAATAAATAAAATTGTGCCTTGAGGGGACTCATGTCAAAGTTGTGCCTTGGGGGGGACTCATGTCAAAGTTGTGCCTTGGGGGGGGACTCATGTCAAAGTTGTGCCTTGGGGGGGACTCATGCCAAAGTTGTACCTTGGGGGGGACTCATGTGCCTTGGGGGGGACTCATGTCAAAGTTGTACCTTGGGGAGGGGACTCATGTCAAAGTTGTGCCTTGGGGGGACTCATGTCAAAGCTGTGCCTCGGGGGGACTCATGTCAAAGTTGTACTTTGGGGGGGACTCATGTCAAAGTCGTGCCATGGGGAGGGGACTCATGTCAAAGTTGTGCCTTGGGGGGGACTCTTGTCAAAGTTGTGTCTTAGGGGGGGGACTCATGTCAAAGTTGTGCATTGGGGGGACTCATGTCAAAGTTGTGCCTTGGGGGGGACTCATGTCAAAGTTGTGCCTTGGGGGACTCATGTCAAAGTTGTGCCTTGGGGGGGGACTCATGTCAAAGTTGTACCTTGGGGGGGACTCATGTCAAAGTTGTGCCTTGAGGGGGACTCGTGTGCCTTGGGAGGGACTCATGTCAAAGTTGTACCTTGGGGAGGGGACTCATGTCAAAGTTGTGCCTTGGGGGGACTCATGTCAAAGTTGTACCTTGGGGGGGACTCATGTCAAAGTCGTGCCTTGGGGAGGGGACTCATGTCAAAGTTGTGCCTTGGAGGGGACTCATATCAAAGTTGTGCCTTGGGGGGGACTCATGTCAAAGTTGTGCCTTGGGGGGGGGGGGACTCATGTCAAAGTGTTCCGAACTTTTCTGTAAATTTCAAATGTCTAGCTAGTCGAGAAGTCAGTTAAATTGCAAGATTTGTCCAAACCGTTTTTGAGCTATTACCGTTTTTTGATACATTTTGCCCATTATGAACCTTATTTTCCTAAATATCTCCAAAACGGAAAATCATATAAAGTCCAAAAAGGGAGGTGCACAACTAGATGTTGTAACAAACCTATGTACCAATTCGCAACTTTCTACGTCCAACCGTTTTTGAGTTATGCGACCTACACCCACACACCCACAGACACACATACATACAGACGTCACGAAAAATCGTGTAAAGTCGCTTATATCTCTAAAACAAGAGCTCGTGTTAAGACGAAACTTGCACGTGTGCAACTAGACATCATGACAGTCACACGTATAAATTGGCAACATTCAGCGATCATTCGTTTTCGAGCAATGTGAAATACAAAATCCATTTCGCAAATCGGGATTACTATACTTCCTTATACTTTGTATAAGGAAGTAAAAATAAATAAAAAATAAAATTGTGCCTTGAGGGGACTCATTTTAAAGTTGTGCCTTGGGGGGGGGGGGGACTCATGTAAAAGTTGTGCCATGGGGGGACTCATGTAAAAGTTGTGCCTTGGGGGGACTCATGTCAAAGTTGTGCCTTGGGGGGACTCATGTCAAAGTTGTACCTTGGGGGGGGGGACTCATGTCAAAGTTGGGCCTTGGGGGGACTCATGTCAAAGTTGGGCCTTGAGGGGACTCATTTCAAAGTTGCGCCTTGGGGGAACTCATGTCAAAGTTGTGCCTTGGGGGGGACTCATGTCAAAGTTGTTCCTTGAGCGGGACTCATGTGCTTTGGGGGGGGACTCATGTCAAAGTTGTGCCTTGGGGAAGGGACTCATGTCAAAGTTGCGCTTTGGTGGGGACTCATGTCAAAGTTGTGCCTTGGGGGGACTCATGTCAACGTTGTATCTTGGGGGGGACTCATGTCAAAGTTGGGGGGACATGTTAAAGTTGGGCCTTGGGGGGGGACTTCGGATTCGAAACAATTGGATAAAAGTGTTAAAAAATGCATTTTCACCGTGTTTCTGAACTATTCTGGAAGTTTAATATCTCTAACTAGTCGGGAAGTTAGTTAAATAATTTTTCTGTTGAATCATATAAACGCTGCTGAAGGCAGCAGTGACACGAAGCAATTGGCTAAAAATATTTAAAAAATGCATTGTCACCGTGTTCTGAGCTTTTCTGGAAGTTTTAAATGTCTAGCTAGTCGTGAAGTTAGTTAAAAATCGATTGCAAGATTTGTACTGGTAACGCTGCCGAAGGCAGCAGGAATCGGAAACAGTTGGCCAAAAATATTAAAAAAACGCATTGTCAACGTGTTCTGGGCTTTTCTGAAAGTTTCAAATGTCTA
Source organism: Salticus scenicus (assembly GCA_963930645.1). Lineage (NCBI taxonomy): Eukaryota > Metazoa > Arthropoda > Arachnida > Araneae > Salticidae > Salticus > Salticus scenicus. The sequence goes on along the minus strand of OZ005655.1, from coordinate 78,429,247 downwards.
GCTAGTCGGGAAGTCAGTTAAATTGCAAGATTTGTCCAAACCGTTTTTGAGTTATTACCGTTTTTTGATACATTATGGCCAAAACCAATGTATATTTGGTCATTATGAACCTAATTTTCCTAAATATCTCCAAAATGGAAAATCATACAAAGTCCAAAAAGGGAGGTGCAGAACTATATGTTATAACAAACCTATGTACCAATTCGCAACTTTCTACGTTCAACCGTTTTTGAGTTATTACCGTTTTTTGATACATTATGGCCAAAACCTATGTATTTTTGTCATTATGAACCTAATTTTCCTAAATATCTCCAAAACGGAAAATCATACAAAGTCCAAAAAGGGAGGTGCACAACTAGATGTTATAACAAACCTATGTACCAATTCGCAACTTTCTACGTCCAACCGTTTTTGAGTTATGCGACATACACACACACACACACACACAGACACACACACACACATACAGACGTCACGAAAAATCGTGTAAAATCGCTTATATCTCTAAAACGAGAGCTCGTGTTCAGACGACACTTGCAGGTGTACAACTATACATCATGACAGTCACACGTATAAATTGGCAACATTCAGCGATCATTCGTTTTCGAGCAATGTGAAATACAAAATCCATTTCGCAAATCGGGATTACTATACTTCCTTATACTTTGTATAAGGAAGTAAAAAGTAAGAAAACGCACGTTAAATGACAAAGTGAAATAAAAAGTTAAAAATGAGAATAGGGCAGTTCCTTGTTTGTAAACAAACATCTCAACTTTTATGAGTGGTTGGCAAAAAGGCTTGGGAAAAGCATAGCGATGGCGATTACTTGATTACTACCAACGGAAAATCAATGGTGGGCGGGGCACGGGAAAGTCGAGCGCGCTTTTTTGCCAACCACATGACGTCACGAGGAAATGCTCTATAGTAATTAACCAAAAATATTGAACGTGTGATGCTTTCTACTTATCTATATAATATTTCTTTAACGTGGTCCAATTACGATATACGTGGGGATAAAAAATAATATTTATAAATGGACAATATTTACACACGTGGAATAAGCTCAATAATTTAATAAGAAAAAATGACGACATTTGTCTGGTAAGAGTATTTTATATACTTCATGCTTAGTTAATAGTAGTTGGTATATAGAAAAATAAATAAATTAATTAATGTGTAAACTTGATCATGGTACAGCCTTAATGCCCTTGGCGACTTTTGAATTTTTGTTGCCGTTTTAGACCAAAATAGAATTTATGCGATTATTGTTCCTATACGCAAGAGAAGTGTGACGTCACTCACCGTCCGTGGATGCAAGAAATTGATTTCCTATGTTAATCGCCCATTGGATTTTTTTGTAAAAAATTATTAAAAATCGAGGAAAATTATTTCCCGATTTTAATCCCCATATTTGGGTATATATATATATATATATATATATGCAATTAGTTATCATGTGCATGTGTTAGATTGAGTTATTTTGCTGTCAAATTGACAACATTTTAATTTTAAATTTCAAAACTCTGTCGTTCTTGGCGCTTATTGTATTTGGTGATCAAACACGTAATACGAAAATATACACGCCAGATGCATATTTTCGTAATATGCATAGTACGAAATATTGTTTCATATTATTCATTACTATCTTAATATAAGTTGTTAAAATAATTATGATTTTTGAAAGGAATTAAAATATGTTTGCCAGATAATTTGGCGATATTTTTTTTTTTTTTTTTTTTCTGCAAAGGATGACCGATATCAAATCTATTTTTCGCGTGAAAGCATATTTCATTTTATGTTGAAAAATAAATAAATAAAAATACCTCGTAAACTTTTTTGGCAACAATTAAAAATTTAAATGGCTTTTATTAAGTCAATTACCGGTTTATTATTTTCAAAATTACCGTTTTTTTTCTTTAATCTAATAAAATTTTCGGTATAAATAGTAGCCTATGTTCTATTCCAGACTATTCTACATCTCTGTACCAAATTTCATCCAGAACCGTTTAGCCGTTGTGGCGTGATTGAGTAACAAACATCCATCCATCCAAACTTTCGCATTTATATCTGTACTGTATATATCTGTATATATATATAAATTACGTGTCACGATGTTTGTCCGGGGTAAACTCCTAAACTAAGGAACCGATTTTAATGAAATTTTGCACAATGTGTGCAGTTTGGTCCAACTTGAGAGATAGGATAGTTTTTATCTCAATTTATTGTCACAATATTGTTTTATTGCAATTATTTGTTAATTATAGACCTTTATTAAAGTTGCTCCAAAATATCTGTGAGTTCCATTAATTTAATTGTGGCCGAAAAAAAAAAAAAAAAAAAAAATACGAGTTCATTTTCTTTCGACATAAAAATAAATACATTTAATCAAACGTGAACGTTAAAAAATTATAAAATGTTAAAGTATGCATCTCACGAAAATTGACGTCATAATCAATTTAAAGATTTTATACACATTGATAAAGTGCTAATGTAGTTCTATCATAGATATAGTAATATATATAGATCTCTCATCCCCATGTTATCGTACAAAGATTTTTGATGCCGAAAAAAAAAATAAATAAATAAATAAAAGCTTTGGAAACAGCCATTAAGTGGTATTGAAAAAAAAAAAAAAAAAAAGAAAAAAAGAAAAGAAAAGAAAAGAAAGAAAGAAATATGAATTTGAAACTGTATCTGGAGTCTTCCATTCCCCTTTAGCAAATAAATTTTATTCATAAATTTTATTTGCTAAAATATTAGTATGTATTCCCGTGTGTATTCACTCGGGGAAAGACGGCCATATTTTGGTAAAAACGTCGTCTTTTCCCAAATGAAAAGGAATAACTTTTTTCTCCCCAATGATCACTCTATTCTATATATGCTATACTATATCTATGAGTTCTATACGCAAGCGAAGTGTGACTCACTGACCGTCTGTGCAGCCAAGAAAAAGATTTCCTATGTTAATTGCCCACTGGATTTTTTGTAAGAAATTATTAAAAATCGAGGAAATTTATTTCCCGATTTTAATCCTTATATTTGGGTATAGATATGTATTAGTTATCGCGGGTGTTAGATTGAATTATTTTGCTGTCAAATTGACAAAATTTTAATTTTAAATTTCAAAACTCTGTCGCCCTTGCCTTTTTATTATTACTAGTGGTCGCCCAGTGGTCGAAATTCGACCATAATTAATTAAAATTATAAGTTTAAACATTATTAAGGTTCTATTGTCAAAGACTATACTTCTATAATCACAGATTTTGCCAAGGCTACACTGTTAATTTACCTAGTTTTTTCAAAAAATTATATGAAATTTAAATAAAAAAAATCCAAAAAATGATTAAAATAAAGAATGCCTTTTTTTAATTTTTTTTTATTGAAACAAAAAGACATGCGATTTATTCATTGTACGTATGTATGACATGTAATATGTATTGTACGAAATATTGTTTCATATTATTCATTACTCTTTTAATATAAGTTGTTAAAATAACCATGATTTTTGAAAGGAATTAAATATTTTCGCCAGATAATTTGGCGATATTCTTTTTTTTTCGCCAAGGATGACAGAAATGAAATCTATTCCGCTGCAAAATATTAGTATCTTACATCAGATATTTTATTTAGACATTTGAAAACAAATTTGACTTCAAACTATGATAGAATATTTATCATTTTCCTTTTAATTAGTATATTATTAGTATATTAAAATTTAAAAGCATGGTATATAAAAAGTTTTTTTTTTTTTTATCTTATAATTATTCTTATCTTAATCCTCAATGTTTCCCATCTTTATTAACTTGAATTTACTATTAAAATTTTAACATACTCAAAAACTTCTCATCACTTCGTTAAAATACACTAAACTTTTCCAAAATCTTTTTCTATTTAAAATGATACATGTATTTACTTTAAATGTCCAATATTTCATAAGATTTCCAATTTTAAAGTTTTAAAATATTCATCAAATTTACTTATTTTTCTGGTTTAGCCTTATTGTTTTCCTTTTTATAACTACAGCTGTTGCCCTCTTTAAAATATTTAAAATGATGAGGTCATTTTACAGTAAAATTATCCATTATAGCATATATTATATTTCACTCCTCCATAAAAATTGATTTTAAAATCATCTGTTTCTTTTATACTTTTTTTTTAATAGAATTTTAATAGAATGTAATTTATATATTAGTCATTTTAGCAATTTTATCCAAAGTAGCATTAGAAATAATATATATCACTTCTCCATTAAAATTTATAGGACCCTACAATAAAATTAATTTGTGCTTCATATCAACACTACGAAAATTTTATCAATCGCTTCCAAATTTTGACCTAAGTTTCAAATCTCAACCCTGTGGGTTTTTACATCGGCTACAACGTTTTCGTCTTTGTTCGTAAATAATAATTTGACTGTACTAAATAGTTTACAGCCGTATAATTCAACGTATAACTTAGTCACAGCAACGCGTGGCCGGGTCTGCTAGTATTAGTATAGATAATACACAATTTAATTAAAAACATTTTATTGAAGTATAAATGATACAGTATTAAAAGTATATTAAAGTATATAATATATAACTTTATCAAGCATATATCATTTAAGATAAACTCGTGTTTCTCTCGACCTTAGGCAGTTTCGAGATAATCAAACATTGTGTTGAAAAAAAGAATTGCTATGGAATAAAATTACTTTAGCTGTTGATCTAGAAAAAAGTTTCACCGACATTTTTTTCCCTTTAAGATTATCCAAAAAAATGGAAAACCAATCAACTTTAAGAGCGTTTAAAAAAAAATGAGGAAGAAAAAAAGGGAATAAGATAAACCACTTCATCAAGAAATTTTGTTTTTCAGCCGAAAGATTTTATTAAAGTTCAGTACTGCTGCAATCAGAATTTTCTTCTACGGAAAGAAAAAAAAAATGATATGATAGAAAATTCCCACACTTCAGAAAAGGTGTATGGATGAATTTACGTTGCTATAAAAAATTCACTTAATCGAAACTAAGAGAGAAAAAAAAAAAAGTTCTTGCGGTTTTTCTGAAATGCAATCGGGATAAAATTGAAATGACATTTACTATGACTTTGTTATTATGATTTTGTTATCCATTATTATTTATGTGATTCTTATTATTAGAGTCTCGATTATACGAAGCAGCATATGTACATCTCTATTTGTATCTTATAGACTCTTCTTTTTTTTTTTTTTTTTTTTTTTTCAATACAAAAATGGGTAAAGGTTCAAATTTCACAGTTAGTAAAAAAGAAGAAACAATGTTGAATTCGTTTTGATTTTAGTTCGCCCTAGAGTTTTCTTTAAATTTACTTTCGAAATAAATTAGGGTTTCTTGTTTGTATTAAAATAATAAAAATTTTATTAAGAAGTTAAATATAAAGCATAGAGTATTATTAGAAATATTCTAAATTGAATAAGTGTACACGAAAAACTGACCAGTGTAAAAGCATAACTGCCAACATCCTAATTACTATTACGTAGTATCGTGTACCACGCCTTTTCGCCAACCAGTATTTTTTTTTTTTTTTTTTTTTTACAGAATTTTTCTTCTTATTTAATAGCAATTACATTTGGAGAATATCTCTCATAAAATACTGGTGTGAAAAAAAAAAAAAAAGCGGAACTAACAATACTACGGAATATTAATAAGGATGATGGCAGGTATGATAAAAGTTACATAACATTTGACCTGTGTAACAAAATCGATACCCGAAACTTTTTACCTACATGTAATTTCTAACAGATTATTTAACGGATAAATTAACGATTACAGTATTCATAAATTTTTGAAAAACTTTTATTATGACGGCCATGCGTGTTTTTAATTGTTTTAATATTTACTAGTAATATCATTATATATACTGCCAAAGTTGAACAATTTCTACTATTTGACTACAGCAGATAATTGTAGTATTATATTCAGTTAAAATTTTCAATTAATTATCTGGTTTTCATCTGATTTACATTTTTCTTTTCCCCTAAGTCAAAAAAAAAAAAAAATAATAATAATAATCTGGTGTGTCACTCACACGACTTTCTCTTATCCTGAAATTTAATACTATAAATACAGGTTGGAGATTAAGAGGAAGATAACGAGTACTGTTATGTAACCCTATGTTAAACAATTGAAATTAGGCTTCGGAAGAGTTTTATATGATAATTAGTTCTGTGTGAGGGGGGAGGGGGCTACTGCCCCTATCACCCCCCCCCCCCCGTTTCATTAATGCACCTACATTTATATAGAATTTAATTCCGTTATTAAAAAATAATTCTGTTTTTAAAAAATAATTTATTAAAATTATTTAAACAAATTATTAAAGAAACAACGAAAGTCAGTTTCTTGAAAACATCTCTATCAACAATATTTAAATTTACTATATAAAGTCCATTTTCGATATTCCGTCGTATGTATTAGTTGGTTAATGTATGCATTAGTTTGAAAACTGACAGGCTCCTTCCCTGATAATGCAAATCAAGTTGAGATCACGTAAGTGGATGTCAAAAACGGTTTAACCGATTTTTTTTCAAACTCGCTATATTAACATCTGTATGGATGTCCTTTCGTATTCCTGGTATATAGATGAGTTTGACAGTTTTTGGTAAAAATCGAAAAGGAATTAAAAGACGGTATCTTAAAAACAGTTATCGCTCTAGTGATTTCTTAAAATTCGCGTAATAAACACCATTTATGTATTAATTGGTTACTATAGGAAAATTTACAGGTGTCCTGATTAAGTACGTGTCAAGTTTAGGTCTATGAAGATGGTGTCTAAGAAAACTGCTTTAGCGATTTTGTTTGAACTAGCTATATAAACTTCAGTTTGAAGTGTATGTGTATGTATTAGTCAGTTACTACAGGGAATTTGGTAGATGTTTTGTTGTTTCTTGTTTCTTATGCCACTCAGAAATTCCGAGCTCCGGGAGTGGAACTACCCGTATTTTAAGGCAGCAGGGGAGCGCCATCCGTTTTTCAGAGGAGCGCCACGAGGGAGGAAGGACGACTTAGCTCCAGAAGCTGGCGAAAGATGGCAGCACCAGCAAACAACGGGAACTCGAATTTTGATCCGGATCAAGGCCCGACCATTAATAAAACTATAAAGTACGATTACTATTATTAAAACTGAAATTATTATTATTAGAACTGAAACTAAATTTACATCATTCGACCATATTGTCTGGAAAAAGAATTTATAATACGTGTAGTAAATTTGTAGGTATATTGTCAAGTAGTTGTTACATATCAGTTTTTTATTTATTTAACTCATGTCTTTAAGGCATAGCCGAACAAATCAAAACAACAAAAAATGATATGTGTTATAATATATTAAAGTTCTACTTAATATATATTAAATATATAATTTCTAAACGAAAGTACTTTATAACCATCTTAACTATCTACAGCAACACACACATTGGTATAGAAAAACAATGAATAAAAGCATTTTTTTTTTTTTTTTTTTTTTTTTTTTACAAATAACGTAAATTGAAAAAATTTGCAAATAGGAACACAAATTAGGCTAACAAATAACACTTTTTTGAAGTGAAAACTTCTTTAAGCGCATTGAGCACTTTTGGGTGAACAAAAATCATTCAATTCCCGTCATCGTCAGCTAACGCTTTCCATTTGAAGTGAAAACTTTTGGGTGAACAAAAATCATTGAACTCGCGTCATCATCAGCAAACGCTTTCCATCCTTGTATGATACAAATAATGCATCATACAATTAACTTGCTAATGTGAAGTGTTAATAATTATATACTGTAAATTGTTTTAAAATCTGGTGCGGCATTAAACGACTTCTCTCATCTCCGGGCACTGTCTCTAATGCAGTTAGACCTCACAAAACCGTGAGAAAGCCAAAAACTGCCACTTTTTCTCACGTTTTTACAATCTGGTGCGGCTCTACACGATTTCTCTCACCTCCGGACACTGTCTCTTAAGGACTGCAGCCGGAAACGTTGCATTTAGACCTCACAAAACCGTGAGAACAGCCAAAGCCGCCATTTTTTTCACGTTTTTACAATCTGGTGCGGCTCTACACGACTTCTCTCATCTCCGGACACTGTCTCTATTGCAGTTAGACCTCACAAAACCGTGAGAAAGGCCAAAGCCGCCATTTTTCTCACGTTTTTACAATCTGGTGCGGCTCTACACGACTTCTCTCATCTCCGGACACTGTCTCTTAAAGATTGCAACCGGAAACGTTGCAGTTAGATTTCACAGAACCGTGAGAAAGGCCAAAGCCGACATTTTTCTCACGTTTTTACAATCTGGTGCGGCTCTACACGACTTCTCTCATCTCCGGACACTGTCTCTTAAAGATTGCAACCGGAAATGTTCCAGTTAGATTTCACAGAACCGTGAGAAAGGCCAAAGCCGCCATTTTTCTCAAGTTTTTACAATCTGGTGCGGCTCTACACGACTTCTCTCACCTCCGGACACTGTCTCTTAAAGATTGCAGCCGGAAACGTTGCATTTAGACCTCACAAAACCATGAGAAAGGCCAAAGCCGTCATATTTCTCACGTTTTTACAATCTGGTGCGGCTCTACACGACTTCTCTCATCTCCGGACACTGTCTCTATTGCAGTTAGACCTTACAAAACCGTGAGAAAGGTCAAAGCCGCCATTTTTTTTCACGTTTTTACAATCTGGTGCGGCTTTACAAGACTTCTCTCATCTCCGGCCACTGTCTCTTAAAGATTGCAGCCGGAAACGTTGCAGTTAGACCTCACAAAACAGTGAGAAAGGCCAAAGCCGCCATTTTTCTCACGTTTTTACAATCTCGTGCGGCTCTACATGACTTCACTCATCTCCGGACACTGTCTCTTAAAGATTGCAACCGGAAACGTTGCAGTTAGATTTTACAGAACCGTGAGAAAGGCCAAAGCCGCCATTTTTCTCCTGTTTTTACAATCTGGTGCGGCCCTACACGACTTCTCCCATTTCCGAACACTGTCTCTATTCCAGTTATACCTCACAAAACCGTGAGAAAGGCCAAAGCCGCCATTTTTCTCACGTTTTTGTAATCTGGTGCGGCTTTACAAGACTTCTCTCATCTCCGGCCACTGTCTCTTAAAGATTGCAGCCGGAAACGTTGCAGTTAGACCTCACAAAACAGTGAGAAAGGCCAAAGCCGCCATTTTTCTCACGTTTTTACAATCTCGTGCGGCTCTACACGACTTCTCTCATCTCCGGACACTGTCTCTATTGCAGTTAGCGCATTAAATAAAATTGTAATATAATTTTTGTAGTAGTAGTTTATATTAATGAATAAAAAAACACTTTATTTAAAAGTATTTCCTGCACAATAAAATATTTCCTGACGACTCAAGAAATACACACGAAATCGTTCACGTTTTCACTTCTGTCGGCACTCCCGGAGTGCAAATGTTTTTTTTTTTTTTTTTTGTTTTTTTTTTTTTTTTTTTTTTTTGTAATTATTAATACAGATTTATTTTTTGAGTTTCTTTAAAGAAGGCTGATTAAATCCTATTCGAAAAACTATTGCAAAGTTATATGGTTGTGTTTTCCATATTTACTTCACGTTGTTCACGAGAAATTATTGTTTCATTTGACTTGTTCTATGCATATGTGTTATATCCCCTAAACGACGAATTTTTATCTTTCTCAAGAATGACACACATAAAGTTGTATAAAAATAAAACAAATGCAAGTAGTTTTCAGTCACATGTTTCATATATTTATATAATGATATACTTTTAAAGGTACTTTTTATATAAATAATTTTTATTTATTTATTTATATATTAAAAAATGCCATTCCCCTGTGTGCCCTTCCCTCTAACTGAACACAAATTATGTTTGTAAATATTACATTGATTACAGGGACTAAATTATTAATATCTATCATTTAAACCTCAAAAATAAACACCTGAAGAAATACTAGGTGTTTTTCTTATTAAATAAATGTTAAAAAGAACATATAATCTATGCAGGAAAAAGCCAGAATCCTATAAAGTTGGCGACTTAGTCGCCATCAAAAGAACTCAATTTAGCCCACGTCTAAAGTTAAAAATCAAAGTTTTTCGGATCTTATAAAACTGTGAAAATAAAAGGGGGAAACATATACGATGTGATTAAGGAAGAACGTTATGAAGGCTCCTTCTGTACCTCCACACATGCCGAATATTTTAAAAAATGGATATCGGCTGTCTAAAGAATATGTGACATTTGAAAAAAAAAACTGACTTTAAATACCAAAGAAATTGTTTTTATATTATTGTAAATCGTTGTCATTTTGTGTTGCTTTTGTGTTTTGTTTTTCTTTTGTATTTTTCAGTATTGTCGCCTGGTATACTAGTAGAATGACGGATGGCCGAACTTATAATAACCTCGGATTGCATTATTCTCTTCTCTCTCTGCTAGGCTAAGACTACTATATAACAGGTTGAATCATTCGCCGCCATTTGTCCGTCAAGTCCGTCATTGCTAAACCTAAGACTACCACATAACACTCTTATATGAGACTATATATGACTCTTATATAGTTGTCTTAGGTTTAGCAGTGACGAGTGACGGACTACAATTTAAGACTATTATATGAGATTATATAAGGCTATTATATACTAATCTTAGGTTTAGCAATGATGGACTTCACGGACAAATAGCGGCGAATGATTCAGCCTGTTATATAGTAGTCTTATGCTAAGCGAGCTAGGAGCGCAACCAACCAATGACGTAACGGTGACGTGAGAGGAACATCGTTTTCCCCCTCCCAGCAAGATATGCATGTAATCTTTTCCACGGTAACAGTTTGTAAGACTCAGACAGTGATACCATTTTGGGAATTTTGCCCTATTTTGGGGATTGTTTTGCTTCTGGGGACTTTTTTGGAGACTGAATATTTGTGGGGAATTGCGTGGGGATTTTCGGAATTTTTGATTAGTTTTTTTTTTATAATTAATTAAAATATGAAAACAATAACATCCTAATAGCGTTAAAATAGCCATTAAAATATTAGCTATGATTTAATTGTTGCCAAAAAAATTTACGAGTTCATTTTTCTTTCAACATAAAAATAATCTGGTGTGTCACTCACACGACTTTCTCTTACCCTGAAATTTAATACAAGTACTGTAAATACAAGTTGCAGATTAAGAGGAAAGATAACGAGTACTGTTATGTAAAAACTGTGTTAAAGAATTCAAATTAGGCTTCGGAAAAGTTTCATATGATAATTAGTTCTGTGTGAGGGGGGCTACCGCCCCCCTCAACCCCCGTTTCATTAATGACCTACATTTATATAAAATTTAATTCGGTTATTAAAAAATAATCTGTTTTTAAAAAATAATTTATTAAAATTATTATTTAAAAAAATTATTTTTTATGATAATGCAGATGATTTCCATATTAGAGAAGTAGTATAACACTAAATATATATATTTAAAAAAAAAGAGTTAAATTTATTCTCAATTTTACATTAAAAAAAAAAAAAAAAAAAAAAAAAAAATGTTAAAAATGAAAAAAAATTATAACTTTATTTTAAATTATCGCAGATAGATGGTTCAACCATTCGTTTTAAAGGTATTGGCGAGCTCTTTTGAAAGATATCCATCATGAAAATTTACTCTCCATGAGGGGGGACTTCCCCCCCAGGGGGGGGGGGTCGGGGCTCCTACATACACAAAAAAATTTTCCCAGTTGACTATCTCTTTTACAAAAAATATATATTTGTTTCATTTGGTTTAGTGCAGTCTATAGATGTTAAACTCTACTTACCTGCAATTTCCCCCATAGCCGTAATGTATTTGAATCCTTTTGAGTGTCCCTGTACATGAACCATTTGCTTCATCTCAACGAAAAGCTTACTGTAGCATCCCTATAGGATACATATTTAGAATACCGAGTTTGGAATTTCTGCTACTATTTGTTCTTGAGATATGCTGATAACAGACACACAGACATCCATCCACACAGACACACAGACCACTCTTTAAAAGCATGATTTTGGTATTCAGGGGACCTCAGAACATGTAAATGTAACAAAAACTCACGTTCGAAAATTTGACTCTAATGAACTAATTTGACTCTCTTTGAATGACATTTCGCCATAATTAGCTAAAAGAAATCGCCAAATGAAGTTGTGGTCCAACCTACATGTTGTTCCTGCCTTTTTATGGAAGAACAGACTTAAAAATTGGTCTGTCGTACTAAATTAAATACTGTTTTGTATAGAATTTTATACCTTTTACTTAATCAAAAACAGACTTCGTTTTATTTAAAAAAGAATTCTCTGTATGTATTCTGTTAAATATAATTTTTCCGATTTGTGTAAAGGTATGGCTGTGAATCCGGTGAGTGACTGCACTACAAAATTTGTGTATGTTAATAGTGGTTGATGTATTCTGAGGTTCATGAATATCGAGGAACCCAGAGAAGTTTTTTTCTTTATATGTACGCAAAGCGCACATACGCGAGTAACAGTGATTGCCTCATATCTCATTTGGGTACAAATTTAGTTATAAAACCATCTTGATGATTTATAAATTTTTGTCTCATTTTTGCGATAAATTAAAATGGCTATCGCAGTTGCGTTATCAATGGCTTTGACGAGAAACGTCTGACAAGGAAACAGTCAAAAGGTGTCGTCTTCAAACAATATTGAAAAAAATATATGTGATTCTACTCTTCCTAAAACACCAGAAAGTGAAAAAATTATCGGCTGAAATGAATTACAGAGACCACAAAAAATTATCAAAATTAAGCATATTTGGTTATTTCACATTTTTAGGCGATCGATTTTGAGTACTTGTCAGAGAAACAAAACACGGTTCTGTTCGTACACGGCAATCTCGGTGCTAGCGAACTTATCGCCAAATATGCTTGATTTTGATAATTTTTTGTGATCGCTGTAATTCATTTCAGCCGATAATTTTTTCACTTCCTGGTGTTTTATGAAGAGTAGAATCACATATATTTTTTTCAATATTTTTTAAAGACGACACCTTTTGAATGTTTCCTTCAAAAACATAACATTGTGAGTTACAAATTTCAAATTTTGCCTCGGGGATACTATACTAAATTTCCTGAAAAATTTGTTGGCATTTCGCGATGAATGAAAATGGCTATCTTAATTGCGTAAATATAGACTTTGGCGATATATATCCAAGATACTTGCATGTAAAATTTCACATTTCATTAAGGGGGTTCTATATTAAATGTTTTCCAGGATTGCTACAATACCGAATTGTGTACATTTATATCATATAATCATATGTTTTATGATTTGGTTTTTTGGTTCTATTCAAGAATGAGCGACGATAATCAAACAGACGATAAGCACGCCATGTGATCTTTTTCTCGCCTAATCGCATACGAGGAAAACAACACGATGTCCTGTTGGCATCGTTGAAATTTGAAACTGCACCAAGGCTGTCGCTCATTCTTGACTAGACCCATAAAATTTCTATACATTTTTTTTTTTTTTTTTTTTTTAAGGAGAAAAAAAAAGTTTCCTTGGATCTAAAATTTGTGAATTTTAATAATAAGATTGGAATTTATTGTTTCTTTTATCTAATCTAATTTTGTTTGCTTTAATTCTACAGCGTGATCTTTACTTGCGTTACTTACAGTGACTCTTTCATCCTGAACAATTTTGTCTTTTTGTTGAAGCAGAATTTTCTTTTTTATCATGAACTTTCCTCTGCGGACGAAATTACTGCTATACTGATACAGAGGTTTAAAAAATCTAATTGAACCATGATTCAGTTTTTGATATATCAGATCTATATTTTCAATGCAGACTGAATTCATCGGCTCTATTTTGAGCGCTTTGCGATAGCAGCGTAAAGCTTTGATTGGATGATTCATCAAGGAGTTTGTAAGACCCATCCAGCAGTAAGCTTTGACGTAATGTTTGTCCAACTGCAATGCTTTCTTACAATCTGTTATAGCCTCAACAAGCAAATTTTGATGAATTCTGGAAGCAGCTCGATTGCAAAAGTAGATAGCATTGCGTGGGTTTAACTCAATTGCTTTTGTGTATTCCGTATCAGCATATTGAAACATCTTCTTATTCATAAATTCGTTTCCTTTTTGTTTATGTGATTCACTAAGAATTCGATTCTTTACAGGTATAGGATGACGTCCAAAGGCAAAGATATAATCCAGAGAATATGTGTCATTGGACAATACATAATTAAAAAATTCCACTTCATACACTTTCTTAATACAATGAGAGGCTTTATACAATTTATTTCTCAATTTCTTAGAATGCTCCTTTTTCTCACATTCCTCTAGTAAAAAATCATAAATAATGATGGCCAACTGTTTCGAATTCTTGAAGAATTGCTTATTAACTTTATTTTTAGCCATAAATGATTGTAAAAATTTTAAACAGTAATAACAAATTAAATTATCATCGAATTTATAATAGAATTACTTGACTGTAATCAAACAAGAAACTTTCATAATTTTCTATAAGAAAAATTACAATTATTAAGGGATTAAATATTACTGCCAAAAACAATATCATAAATAGTTAAACTTCTTTTTAATGGACCATATTCTTACTTTGGGTTCGAGGCTACAAGAATATCAGCTGGTTAGGAAAACAATCCTCAACTCTACCATAGCAAAGCATTGTGGCTCGCAAATTTTTATCTTGCAATATTATTTATAAAAGTTAGATTATATGAAATTGAAGTAAGAGTGATATAGTGATACTTTTGTTTTGTTTTTAATCCAGTTTTAGTAATATACTTTAATATTAATCAACATATGTAATATTAAAAGTTGCCATGTGAAATGTGGCGATGTTACCAAATTTAAATGGATGTTCCATTTAATAAATTCCTTTATTAAAGTGATTGAAATTCTAATTATTTAAGCTTTGATGTCTACATATATGTGTGTGTGTATAAAATGTTCTTATTAATCTTTTATTCATTATATATATATGTGTGTGTGTATACATAAAATGTTCTGCAATTTTACGATATGGAATAGTCTTAACTTCACCATTCGATTCAGTTGTTTACATTTCTCTTTTGTTCTTGTTTGAACAGATATCTGATTATTAAGTTTCACTGGAGAAATATTTAGGGAAATGTTATGCGTAACAATAAAATGGCATCTTGAATCTAATTTGTTTACAAAATATCGGCCACGTGTTCGGCGATTTTACCCAATGTGACGTCACAGAAATATTGTCCATTAAATCTCTGAAGTACTATTAAAAAAAAAAAAAAAAAAAAAAAAAAAACCTGTTAATCTCGAAAAGTTAAAATGACGTCATTAAAAAAAAAAAAAAAAAAAAAAAAAAAAAACAGAAACAATACGCAAGCGAAGTGATGACGTCACTGACCATCAGTGGTTGCAAGAAAAAGATTTCCTATGCTAATTGTCCATTGGATTTTTTGTAAAAAATTATTAAAAATCAAGGAAAATTATTTCCCGATTTTAATCCCCATATTTGGATATAGGTATGTATATAGAATAATAATAGAGGAAGAAGGAGCACGCCAATAGTCTTAATGCTTACAAACCCCTTCTAGTGAAATGCCAGCGAAAGCTACTTTTGCTCCTCTCAACATTGAAGTTTGTTAATAAAGGCTTGTTAATAATCGCTGTTTTTTGTGGCAACACAACAGCTTATGTAGAAACCTTATGCTCCTTCTTCCTTTATTATTATTCTATGGGTATGTACACGGAGTAAAAAGACAGGAGAAGAAGGTAACGCTGAAATTTTGTGATGTTGTTTTCTAATGTTTACAGATGGCGCCAGCGTGCAATCCTTCCTTCTCTCCAGCTTCCGCAATGTTATTCAATGGGGAAATGTCTCGTTTTAATTATTTTTTTAAAAATAAAATCAAGCTGAAAAAATTTCGATTGAAAGCAAATTTTATTAAATAGAGTGTTCTAACCAACATGTATTTTTTAAGAGCCATTTTATGCCAATTTTACTTTCAAAGAAAGCTTTTAAAAAATGACGATTCTTATGAACCGAAGCTAGCTAAAACAGACAATTGGGAGGAAGAAAAATGGATGAAATTTTGTAAAGAAAAAAAATAAACTTACTTTAGGTGCAGAAAACACGAACTCGAACTTTATTTTTCTCCTAGGGCATTTTTTTGTTTTTCTTATCACTATCATAGCCTGTTTTACAACTAGGAACGAAGCATTTATTTGAAACATCTGAATTATGCAGTTTTAAGAACTTACAAACAAATTAAATTGCTTAAAATAAAAAATTTTAAATGTACTTCAGCAAAATTCTATTGAAAACAACAGTATATCCGCGCCGAAGTAGGGAGGAATGACAAGTGGCGCCCTCAATATTTACCAAAAATTTAGATCACAGTTTCGTAGCTTTCTCCCATTGGACCTTCAACTCCTATTAATATTACTCCGTGGGTATGTATTAGTTATCGTCTATATGTGTTAGATTAAGTTGTTTTTGCTGTAAAATTGATAAAATTTGAATTTTTAATTTCAAAACTCTAGAAAAAAAAATGGCAAACTTCCATATTCGATTGAAAACATAAACATTTCATTTAAGAGGATGATATTTACACAATAAATATCCAACTAATATACTAATTAAAAGGAAAAGGATAAATATTTGTAGTATCCATCAGACGGCGCTGTAAGTTGTACATCTATGTATATATTTTCTATGCTTGTACATATTATGTAAATGTGTAAATAGAACATTCAGTCTAGAATAAACACATTAAATGTATCGTCTGCGTTCTCTATATTCAATATCAAATCATATCAAAAAAGTATAAAAGTGGCGACGATGAAAATTGTTCGTCATTAGTATTACTTCGATTTATAAATATGGATCAAGCACAATTTCAGGAATTATTGCGAACGTTAACAGAAAGCAATAATCGAATAGCAGCATTGTTCGCTTCAAGCAAAGTTGAAACAGATGCGCCGAATAAACTGGACTCACAGAGACAGGTACTGTTAACTTTTTATCAAATTTCGAACAATTTAATAGTAATAATGAAACATTCACTCAGTATAAACATCGCTTCGAAAATTATTTAGAAATTAAAAATATTTTTAATGATAAAGATCTGTGTTCTAATATATTACTTAATAGTATCGGTTCAGAATTATACAACTTATTAACATCCTTGATTGCTCCTAAATTACCTAATGAAGTAACATATGATGAACTTATAGTAACTTTAGAAAAACATTTGTGTCCACCACCTAATGTTATTATAGAACAACATCGTTTTCTATCTCGATTCCAATCTGAAAGCGAAACGATAGCAGCCTACGTAGCGGCTCTCCGAAAATATATCTACCTGTGATTTTAATTGTGAATGTGGAAAATCTGTATCAGATTTATTTTTACGAGCCCAATTTACTCGAGGATTAAAAGATTCAAATATTAGAGAACAGTTGTTGATAATACCTGATTTAACATTCGATAAAGCAGTTACACAGGCTTTATCTTATGAAGCTTCAAAATTAAATAACGCAGAATTATCAAAAAATCATTCATCAAAAATAACTGAAGATATAAATAAAATTTGTAAAATTAGGAAGAATAGTATTTCGAGAAATAATTCTAAAGATAGAAAACGTGATTTTTCTAGCAAGCGCACCCGTTCTGTTTCCAGAGAAAAAACACCATTAAATTTTCGTGAACTTAGTATTTATAATACATGTCTTCGTTATGGCCGTGCAAATCATCTATCACGTCAATGTCGTGTAAATTATAAAAAATTGTATTGTCAAGCTTGCCATCGCACTGGTCATGTTCAGAAACTTTGCCTATATACTTTGCTAAAGAAAACAAAAGAACAAAAAATTCGGTCAATTGAAAATGTTTTAGAACAAAATGATCATATGACAGATATCGATGCTAATGATTTGTTTTCCAGTGTTACCAGGGTCATAGATATTTTTAAAGGTACTTCTAATTCATTATCACATGCGGAAAAATTTTATGTCGAAATATAAATTTAAAATAAGATGCAAAAATTTGAAGTAGATTCAGGCGCAGGCTATACATTGTTACCAAAACGAAATTTCGATTCCTTGAAATTAGAAAGTGAAATCCACCCTACACGTGTAAAATTTCGGTCATACACACATGGTGTTTTTGATCCATTAGGAATAGTAGAAGTACCAATTAAATATAAGAATCAACGGTGCAGAGAAATCTTTTTATAATACCAGATATGTTTACACCTGTATTAGGTAGAACATGGATACGTCGATTAAAAATAAACCTATTTGAACTCGATAATGCAAATAAATACAACAATCTCGAAGTGAATTCTATCTCTAACTCCAACCTTATTGATGATAATTAATCAATTTTCTGAAATTTTCGAACCAAAAGTAGGGAAAATTCCCCATTTTACATGCTCTTTAAATCTTCGAGAAAACGCAAAGCCAGTATTTTTAAAAGCCCGTGATGTTCCTTTTGCTTTACGTGACAAAGTTGAGCAAGAACTGAATGCACTTAATTCAGGAATACAAGTCATTTCTGTAGCGTGGACTGGAATTGCTGCTATGTTGCTTCCCCATGATCGTACAGTTCATAGCCGATTTAAATTACCTCTAAATTTACATGAACACTCTGTTTCAGGTCTGAATGTGAACAGTAAAGAGGCTAATATTATTCGTTCTGCTAAGCTCATCATTTGGGATGAAGCACCCATGGCAAACAAACGTTCTTTAATGTCTATAAACCGGTTACTGAAAGATATAATGGGTAATGATGTGCCATTTGGTGGAAAAATCATCATATTGGGAGGAGATTTCCGACAAGTATTACCTCTTGTTCCTCATTCATCACGAGCTGCTACAGTACAAAATTCAATCAAGTTTTCACCTCTGTGGTCATTTTTTAAAATCTTCAAGCTCAAGAAAAATCCGCGATTGTAATGAAATGCTCGCCCTCTGGTGAGCTAAGGGGAAATTATCATACCACTGATAGCTTTCACGCTGAAACAATGATAGAACAACAAGAAAGCACAATAATAAATACACGTGGCAATTATTACACGTGGCAATATTTACTAACAACTGCAGTTGAGAAAGCGTCATCTATCGATCATTACAAACGCGGTATGCGAGCTAAGGTGGACGAATCTGAATTTGCAGACTTCCTCTTGAAAATTGGTGATGGTGAATACCCTTCTAATGATGAGAATTTAATTGAATTGCCTTTTTCAATGATTTCAGATAAAGATATTGTCTCTGAAATTTATGGTGAAAGTCTATCTTCATCCTCACATTACCATGTGAATCTTTCCACAACTGCAGTTCTTGCACCAAAAAATGAACATTGTGACGAAATTAATAGGACAGTTTTAAATCTACTTCCAGGAATTTCAAGGTCTTACACCAGTATCAATACTTTGATAACTGAAGAAGAAGGTGAACTATTGCAATTTCCTCCGGAGATTTTGAACAGCCTTGAGATGAGTGGTCTACCTCCTCATGTGTTAACTTTAAAAGAAGGTGCCATTGTAATGCTTCTCAGAAACATGAATGAAGTTAAAGGATTACTGAACGGGACGAGACTATTAGGAAAATGTATGACAATATCCTAGATTTAGAAGTTTTAACTGGTGTGAATATTGGAGATCGAGTACTGTTACCTCGCATCGATTTATCACCATCTGACACGACAATGCCCTTCTCTTTTAAACGACGGCAATTTCCGATTAGATTAGCGTTTTGCATTACCATCAATAAAGCGCAGGGTCAAACGCTGGATCGAGTTGGAATCTATTTGCCTGATCCTGTTTTTAGCCACGGACAATTGTATATTGCTTTATCTCGAGGAAGAACATTCAGAAATGTAAAGGTAGAAATTAAACCTAAGGGCCAACGCACAGCTAATATTCTCTGGAAGGAAGTACTGTAAAATGATTTTATGTAATAATTACACCCTCTCATACATAGTCTATCCTAATGCTGCGGAGCAGCACGGGTCCTCGAGTATTTATTATAACTCAGTACCTATTTCGCTTTCTTCTTCGACTCGTTTTAATAAGTAATTTTTATATGCATGGGTAAATTTAATATTTTTTAATTTTTCGCATGAAAACATTATTTCATCTTATGCCTCCCCCCCCCCCTCAAAAAAAAAAATATATATATATATATATATATATATATATATATAACAATAACTGGTAATTTCTTTTGGCAAAAATCATAAATTTAAATGTCCAATTTTGAAATTATTTTCATATTTTAATTAATTCTAAAATATCTAATCAAAACTTCGTTACAAATAAGGTACCAAATGAAAGGTACCATACTTGTAACGAAGTAACCTTTGGTACCTTATTTGTGACCTTATTTATTTTAACTAGTTTGATAAATATGACGTCACAATCAACTGTTTGTTTATATCAGATAAGTACATTATCATGATTGCAATAAAATGATGTAATAACTATTAGCCCATAATTTTTATGATTGAATTTTATATTACATTTTAATTTTATCCGCCATGGGTATTTTAGAATTGCAATGGTAGTTATAAACTTTCCTTGAAATCTTTTTACATATTGAGATTAAGGGAAAAGTGTAAGCATAAAAAATGTTCAGTTTTGAAAGATCTTTCTAATGATGTAACATTTATGCAGATTAATAAAAAAAATAAATAAATAAAAATAAAAATACATAGCATTTCTATGGAAAAAAAAAAAATGGCTACCAAAAGTCTCTGTTTTGAAGCGGTCTAAACCGGAATCGTTCCTGACAGAAGATGGTCGTTATTATTATTAATACTCAAATATGGGGATTATAATTGGGAAATCATTTCCCTCGATTTTTGATAATTTTTTACAAAAAATTCAATGGGCGATTAACATAGGAAATACTTTTCTTGCATCCACGGACGGTCAGTGACGTCACACTTCGCTTGCGTATAGACAGAATAACTAAACTCACTCAGATCGGAACTTTGACGAAATCAACTGATTGTTCCGTTAAACTTATCTCCGGAGATTCAGTTTTTCATAAAATTTTGGCTGACTTTCCAAATGTAACAAAAATTTCTCATAAGCTTACACCTGTTAAACAAAACGCTGTACATTACATAGAAACAACTAGCCCTCCTGTACATAGCAAACCCAGACGTTTAAACCCTAAACTTTATAATTCAGTAAAAAAAGAATTTCAATTTATGATGGAACAAGGTATATGCAGACCTTCAAAATTCCTTTAGTCGTGTCCTTTGCACGTTGTACCAAAAGGTTCAGATAGCGTTCGTCCAGTGGGTGATTATCACCAACTGAATACCCGCACGATACCAGATCGGTACCCTATACCGCACATACAAGATTTTTCCAATTCTCTTTATGGCTGCAATTTTTTTTTTCAAATATTGACATTATTCGAGCCTATTTTCACATACCAATATATTCAGAGGAAATTTCAAAAACAGCGGTTTGTACTCCATTTGAACTTTTTGAATTCCCTTAATTAAACTTCGGTTTGTGCGGAGCAGCTTAAACTTTTCAAAGGTTTATGCCTTTGAAAAGTTCGGGGGAATTTACATTTTGTTTTGTCTGTTTGGACGATATTTTAATATATAGCAAAAGTGAAAAGGAGCATAAAGCCCATGTGCGTTCACTAATCCATCATAAACTAGATCAATATGGTTTAACACTAATCACTTCTAAATGTGTTTTTGGAGTAGCAGAAATTTCCTTCTTGGGTCACCTTATTTCAGAAAACGAGACAAAACCCCTACCCGATAAAGTAGAACCAATATTAAAATATCCCTTACCTCAAACTATTAAAGAATTTCAGCGCTTTCTGGGATTTTTTTAGGCGTTTTTTAACGAACCTAGCCGAGCACCAAACATTCTTAAATGATTACTTGAGAGGTGCAAAGAAAAAGATAAAACAAAATTTGAATGGAAAGCTGCAGTACAATTTGAAAAGTGCAAGGAATTAATCTCAAATGCAGTCCTTCTGATTCACCCAAAACCAGAAGCTAATTTTGCAAGTAGATGCATACGATTTCGCAATCGGAGGGGCTTTATCATAATTAGTTGAAAACAAATTACAACCCCTTGCGTTTTTTTTTTTCTTCTTTTTTTCGAGAAAACTCTCTCCAGCGGAACGAAACTAATAGCGCATATGAGAGGGAATAACTTGTCGCATATCCTGCTGTCAAACACTTTCGTCATATGCTTGAAGCAAAATATTTTATATTATTTACTAAGTGCTCCTATATCATAGAATAATAATAAAGGAAGAAGGAGCGTACGTGTTTTGGTTTCTGTTTGTAAAATCCAGGAATGCCGGGTATAGGATTATAATAGTGCTTCCATCTGATTGGTTGGCGACTTGTTGGCGAGATTTTTGAATCGTCTCGTCTCTCTGTCAATCAGTCTGCGAGGCAGCACCCACAACAAACAGCGATAAATGCGCTGAGGATGGGTGCCCTACTTCAACGTTGAGAGGAGCAAAAGTAGCTTTTGCTGGCATTTCACTAGAAGGGGTTTGTAAGCATTTAGAGTATTGGCGTGCTCCTCTATGTCCTATTTAAACGAACTGGCGCATCAGGCATTTTGTTGCCTTAGGGTTGCCATGTGTACCCAGTCTTTTCCGTAGATAAACAAACGGCAGCCATTATTTCTATCGTTTTGTATTATTTTGGAGTTACTTTTTTAATTATTTTCATAATTTTAGCTCGGTAAATTATCATATAGTTGATTGTTTAGTGGTACATTGCTGTAATCACTCAAGAAACGAACATAAAATGTTCAGATTTCCATAAGAAAATTTAGGAAGAATAAAATAATATAACTTTTATTTGCTTATAGTTTTCTCTGTTTCTTTCACATATTCAAATGTAAAAATACAAAAAATGTGCTATTTTAATCATAATATTAATGTTAATAACAATAAATTATTTAAAGAAGACCTTTTATTACTGTGCGTTTTAGTTTTGGCGACATTTTCTGGGGTCGCCAAAGTTGTTTCATTTCCATGTCGTAATTACATTTATTTATAAGGTTCGTATTTTAAATAAATAGTATGTGCTAGAAATAGCAGAAAAAGTAAGTAAGTAAATAAAGATTTGGTACAACTATAGTATTTCCCCTCAGCTGAATTTGGCGATTTTTCTTTGACGCCGAATTGAACGATAACGATGTCGTTCTGGATTGTTTGCGATATAATATGGCAGCCTACATGCTATTTATTTTGGATTTATAATTTAGCTTACGATTTTATCATTTATGCTATATGATTTATGATTTTTAGATTTATGATTTAGCCATAATCGCCAACGAAAAATCGCCAAATCTAGCTGAGGGGAAATACTATAGTTGTTCCAAAGATTTTTCCACTTTTAAACAATAAGCTCTTTTTTTTTTCTTTTTTTTTTCAAAAAGTTATGATTTGTATTTGAAACATACAGAAATAGTCCTAACAACATATCTTATCCCCAGTACATCCACACAATATCCTGAGGATGAAAAACATACCAAGAATGTACTGTGTATAAATGTGTTGTTGTTGTTATTAGGGATATTATTTATTACACTTGACCGATCGTATCTTCCGATGAAGATTTCTTAAAATCGCTAGTTAAGCGATAAGGGTGCCAAGCGGGAATTCTGCCCTCATCCGAGGCAACAAAATGGCGGCGATGCGCCGTTTACCGACCACAAGCTCCTTACGTATTCTTTCCAACAATGGCCAGAAAGAAGTTCTCCAAGACAAACGAGTCAGTTAGATTTCATACAACTCATATCCGTCACATAAAAAAGCGGACATGCTTTCTAGGATTGGTGCTACAACAATGCCAAATCCTGTTGATTATGAGGAAATTTCGAAGGTACAGGTTAATGACCCTGAATTAAAAACTTTAATAAGTAAAACGCAGAGTTTATACTTAAACAAAATTATTTTACTAGGGCAAGAAACTCCCCTTTACTGCGATTTATCAACAAGTAATGCAAGACCCTATATTCCTGAACTCTTTCATAAACATTTCTTTTTTAAGCTATTGTATAGCTTTTATCGCGGGCTTTGAGCGCGGCGACCGAATCAGAAAATTCCGTAACGAAAAAAAAAACCTAACACAGTTCGGCAGACTTCGGTAGACTTCGGCTGTACGAAGCTCGCACGAATCGAGACGAGCTGCTCCGAAATTGGACGAATACGTAAGCAGCTGTTTGTGAGAAAGTATATAGGTGTATAGGTATCTATCATTTATGTGCAACAGTGAATAGCTGTACGCGTACAATTTGTGTATAAAGTGTCTTTAATATGAATAAACAAAGTGCATTTATTTGTGTATAAAGTGTTTTTAATATGAATAAACAAAGTGCATTTATTAATGAAGAAAGTGATGAAAAAATAGTGAAAGAAAATGAGTGAGTACTCTATATACATGCATTTTATTATTATCACAAATGCAGTATTTTTTAACACGCTTATATTAGCTTCACCTGTATGTATGTATGTATGTATGTATGTATGTATGTTTGTTTGTAACTTCTCTGGGAGCAAACAAAAAAATTATATTGTGAAATAAAATCTTTTTGTAAAAAAATAGAACCGACTCCAAAAAGCAACTACTATTAAAAAAAAAAATTGTATGAAATGAAACTAAATTGCGCCAAAAAGTATAAAATAATTTCCTTCGCCAAACAACCTATAACACTACAATTAATCATAACTTTTGAAGTCGGCGCAAAATTAAATAAAATTTAATTAGTTTTTAAAGGTTTGTTTTTAGATCGGTAGCAACAAATGCTGTCGTCTCGAATGATCCATTTTCATGTTTCCTTTATTATTGTATTCACTGTATGTCCATTGGTAGCATCTACACAGAACAGTGGACATTTTTCACAATGCAGAATTTATGTTTCTACGAAGTTAGAGTTTTCTTTGCAAATTTGGTATAACTTTGATAACTATCATCCTTGGTGGCTTTTGGATTTGGCGTTGAAAACGTATTGCAAAAATATACACGCAAGATGTATATTTTCATAATACATTTTGTACGAAGTATTGTTTCATATTCTTGATTACTCTCTTAATATACCTTATCAAATTAATCATGATATCCCAAAGAAATTAAATATGTTTGCCAGATAATTTTGCGATTTTTCTTTCACCAAGGACGTCAGATACCAGCATCTTCGCCAACTTTTGCTGCTTACAAAATCTTATTTGTTTTCTTGAATCAAAATAGTTTTCGGCTGCGTTTTGCAAGTGACAATGTGAGATGTGTAGTTTGAATAGGATTCGATTTTTGTATTGAATAAAGGTATCAATTTTTATTTAATTTTGCGCCGACTTCAAAAGTTATGATTAATTGTAGTGTTATAGGTTGTTTGGCGAAGGAAATTATTTTATACTTTTTGGCGCAATTTAGTTTCATTTCATACAATTTTTTGAAGTCGGTTAAAAAAAATACTTCCCTTTTCTTGAACGATATGGCGTAGAGGTAAGGCGCCGCGCTACGAACCTAAAGGTCCAGTGTTCGATCCCCGTCAGGGGAAATTTTTTAAAAATGGTTTTTGTTAATTCTAAGTTATTTTAATTAAAGATTTAAATGTATGTAAATATTACGGTGTATCACTCACACGATTTTCTCTTACCCTGAATCTTAATACTAAGATAGATATTTACATTTCTCCGAATCCAAAATTGGACGAGGTAGAGCATTTTATTCATCGCACTTTACTGGAGTATACTGAAGAAGGGTCGAAAATACTTGGTACAAATGGTAATAAATTTCCACTTATCTTGGCTGGCGATTTCAACATCAACTTCGCTGATAAAAAATCAGAGCGGTTGACAACTTTTCTTTCGGAAAAATTGAATTTGAAAATGAATAATGATCCACAAGAATCCACAACAAAATATGGGACCACCATTGACGCGGTATTTTCCAGATATTTAGAGGATATCAAGTCTGAAATTTATGTTTCTTATTTCAGTTACCATAAACCTATAGTTTCAATGATAAAAATTCCTGAATAACCCACATGTATTGTAAGATAATAAAAATATTTTAAACAATATTAACTTCTCATTTATTCAATAAAAGAAAAAAAAAATTGTTTTCTTATCGGTCACCACGCTCAAAAAGTGTAACTTGAATTAATATCAAAGAAAAAAAAAATACTGCATAAATAAAATAAATAAATAATTATAATTGCATAAGTTGATAAAAAATGCTATGCAATAGCTTTACCGCGGCAGTCCCCGAGTGCCACACGTTTTTTTTTTTTTACTTTTCATAATCTATCACATCCTGGTATTAGATGCACTACTAAATTAATCAAATCCCTATTTATCTGGCCGTCTATCAGCATATATCAACGATTGTAATGAAATGCTCGCCCTCTGGTGGGATAAGGTGAAATTACAATAAACTTGCTTTAATTCGGCTTTCATAAGCCGCCATTGCTGGCCGATGTTTAGTTTCACATATAGTATTTATTGAATAAAAATGAATAAATCCGGTAAAAAAGATAACACAAACTGTTGTGTGCTACAGTGTAACTCCAAAGGATCAAGAAATCCAGAATTAAGCTTCCATTTATTTCCAAATGGCAAATTTAAAATTTCAGTTGCTTCGTCTAATGGAAGTAAAGAATTAATCAGATGATTTGAAACTAATATTTGTTCAGCTTCAGTTAGAAATCTACTTCCGATCGAACTTTGAATAAATTGAAATATTTTTTTCCAAAAGCAATCAATTTTCCTTGATGTAATGACGGAGAAATTACAGTACGAATATTAAGTAGAATAGCAAAAAGAACAATGTGTGCTATTATATTTACTAACACGTGGCTATTATATTTACTAACAACTGCAGTTCAGAAAGCGCCGTCTATCGATCATTACAAACGCGGATAGTGACTGACTCTATCACGCTTAAAAATGCTAAGAGATGTCCTTGGACTCTGTGTGTGAACGCAAGTTGCCACCTAATTTTCATACTTTAGTTAATTTTAAAAAATCTAATTCTCCGATCGATAAGCTGATTAATCCGACGGATTCAGAAAAATCTCCCCTTTCATTTGGTACCTTATTTGTAACGAATTTTTGATTAGATTTTTTAAAATTAATTAAAATATGAAAATAGACATAGTTTTAAAATAGACAGCTAAATTTTTTAATTGCTGCCATTTTTTTTTTTTTTTTTTCAACATAAAATAAAATATACTTTCGCGTGAAAAAAAAAAAAAAAAAAAAAAATGTAAAATATTAAATTTGCTCATGCATATGAAAAAATGACGTCTATAAAATAATAATTTTAAATTTTAAAGGTAACGAAGAGATAAATAAAGTGCAAAAATTTCGTACGCGCTTGCTAGCAAATAAATTATTTGAAGTGAGAAATAAATAAAATGAAATTATCATTTTTCAATGGGCGCTATAGTCGCCCGACAACTAACTAGTTAATAAAGATTGTAATACTTGGTCGAGACAATTCAATATCAAAAGGCCAAAATCAGCCGGCATACTAAAACTCCATTAGGTTTTTTTCTGATCAAACTATGAGATTTGATGACGTGCACCTCGACATTGTGGGTCCACTACCACCTTCTCGAGGAAATTCTTACTGTCTCA
This sequence comes from Salticus scenicus, assembly GCA_963930645.1. Taxonomy (NCBI): domain Eukaryota; kingdom Metazoa; phylum Arthropoda; class Arachnida; order Araneae; family Salticidae; genus Salticus; species Salticus scenicus. The sequence continues at coordinate 78,401,664 of OZ005655.1, read as the reverse complement.
CTGTGATTGACAGATTTACTCGATGGCCCGAAACAATTCCGATTTCAGACATCAGTGCACAGACAATTGCAGAAAATTTTTACAACCATTGGATTACAAGGTTTGATTGTCCATCCCGCATCAGAACCGATCAAGAACGGCAATTCGAAAGTGCTTTGTTCCAGTAATTATCACAATTTTGGGGGATCAAACGGATTGGTTCCTCACCTTATCATCCGCAAGCAAATGGAATGATTGAAGAATTACATCGTCCACTGAAAACTGCTCTAAAAGCCTATAATACAGATCAGTGGGCTGTACGCTTGCCTACAATTTTACTAGGGTTCCGTGCTGCTTATAAAGAGGACATAAAGTGAAATACAGCAGAATTGCGGTTTATGGAACCAGTTTTCGACTACCGGGAGAACTATTTGACCCCACGCCAACAGATACTTCTCAACATCAATTCGTAGAGGAACTTAGAAATCATTTCAGCAACGTCCGATCAGTACCAGCTTCAAGTCGCGGAAATAAATCAATTTTTATACACCCACACCTAAAAGACTGTTCCCATGTGTCCTTAAGACATGATGATGTGAAAAAGCCACTTTAAAATCCCTACGATATACCTTTCAAAGTGTTAAAAAAAAAAGACCAAAAAACTTTTGTAATTGATATTAATGGGCGGAGATGCACAGCGTCATTAGATAGACCTAAGGAGCCTTCAAACACTGGCAACTGGAAAGCTTCAAATTCGGCTTCTTTTGATATTTCTTTGATGTGGTTTTTGAGAATCGAAGCTCCCTCGAGCCCTCGCTCACAACCCCCCTAGTGCGATAATTGCATGGGAACTGGTTTCTTTTGTAAAAGAGCAATAAAAAGTAACGTACTTCATTGTAAATGTGTGCAAAATTTCAAGGGTCACTTTCGGACAATGGATAATTTATGACTTTTGAAGCTCTGTAATGTTGCCAGAGTTTGAAGGAAGCTTTAAGCCTGCTTTCCTTCCAGCCATCACTGTTAAAGACAATACTACTGAAAAAACTCAGACTTCTATTGTTACCCGCTCAGGACGAACCGTCCATTTTCAAAACGTTTTCTCACGTGAAATGTGAAACTGCAGGGAGAGTGTGCGGCTGTGGTTATCGTTTGCAGTTATTCCATTTACAAAACATTTTATTATCATTTGCATTTGAAAAAATATTATTATTTTGTATCATTCTTAAGTGGCAACTGGCAACGAGTGTAATACACTTGTTTTTGTCGAATGTGAATAAATGTTTTTGTGTGTTTTGTTATGTCGTGAACGTGATGTGCTTATTTATTTTACATATAAAAGTTATAATAATTAATACAACATCCGACAAATCCTTAGAGAAAACTGTTATAAACTAAGCAATAAATGTTTACAGATTCTGCAATAAAAGTAATTTTTTAAAATATCTCTTCAAAGGCTTTTATATATTATGTAGGACACATCTGGAATATCTTATCCAGTGTAAAAATGGAGGGATTTAAATAAACTGCTGACAAAACATTTCAGTTTTTATTCTAGATATTTTCTATTGGGATTTACCATCTGAAATAACTTTTATTTTCGAAGTGAAGTTTTCCAGTCTTCTTTTTCTCGATTTATTGGAACTTTGATAGCTATTATGAACTCTTGGATATACATAGTTTAATCCTAGGTAAAGTCAATAAATTAAGGGTTTGCTTTCCATTGCTAGTACTAAGAAATAAACTAATAAAAGTAAAAAAGTTTAAAGAGAAAATGAATTATGTTTTACATTTCTGAAATACTTTTATATTTATTATTAGTTCCCCATCATACTATAGGTATAGGGAACTTAGATAATCGTGAAAATTTTCGACCTCGGTTTTTTTGACTTTTTTACACGTTTTCAGGTGTGAGGAATCCGAAAATGACAAAATTTGTATGGTGTCTGTCTGTAGGGTGTCTGTTAGTCCGTTAGTTTGTTTGCTGTGTACACGATATCTCAAGAACAAATTGTCGCAGAGAGGTCAGATCAGTTTTAAAATATTACTTTCGACACTGGCAAGAACCCTATTAATTTGCAACATTCGAGTCTAAAAGCTTCGTAAGTTATTAGAAATTTACGATTTTCTTAACATGGGAGAATAGGACGAAAATTAACTTAAACGTGCATTAAATGGAAACTTTTTATTGTAAAAATGTCAGACCAGTTTTAAAATATCAGTTTTGATGCCGGAATGAATATCAGTAACTATAAATATGCTACTTTGAAATTTTCGCAAGTTATTGGAAATTTACGAATTTCTTAACATGGCAAAATACGGCAAAATTTCGCATAAATGTCACTTTTGAGGTATATTTTCATCGTAAAGTTATCAGACTACTTTTAAAATATTATATACAGACATCAGCAAAAGTATCCGAGCACTAGCAAAAATTCCTATATAAAAAAGGTACACTTAATACTGTTTTGTTAAATAAATCCTTGTCGAATAATGTTCTTAGACTGACTAAGAACTGAATTTGACAAGGATTTATTTAACAAAACTGTATTAAGTGTACTTTTAGTTCCCCATCATACTATAGGTATGGGGAACTTAGGTAATCGTGAAAATTTTCGACCTCGGTTTTTTGACTTTTCTACGCGTTTTCAGGTGTGAGGAATCCGAAAATGACAAAATTTCTATGGTGTCTGTCTGTAGGGTGTCTGTTAGTCTGTTAGTCTGTTAGTGTGTTAGTCTGTTAGTGGGTCAGTCCGTTAGTTTGTTAGTCTGTGTACACGATATCTCAAGAACAAATTGTCGCAGAGAGGTCAGATCAGTTTTAAAATATTACTTTCGACACTGGCAAGAACCCTATTCATTTGCAACATTCGAATTTAAAAACTTCGTAAGTTATTAGAAATTTACGATTTTCTTAACATGGGAGAATAGGACGAAAATTCACTTAAACGTGCATTAAATGAAAACTTTTTGCTGTAAAAATGTCAGACCAGTTTTAAAATATCAGTTTTGATGCCGGAATGAACATCAGTAACTATAAATATGCTACTTTGAAAATTTCGCAAGTTACTGGAAATTTACGAATTTCTTAACATGGCAGTATAGGGCAAAATTTCACATAAACGTCAATTTCGAGAGATATTGTCATCGTAAAGATGTCAGACTACTTTTGAAATATTATTTAGGACACTGGTATGAATATTAATGACTGTGAATTTTCCAATATAAAGATTTCGTAAGTTATTGGAAATTTACGAATTTCTTAACATGTCAGAATAGAGCAAAATTTCACATAAACGTCAATCTTGAGGGATATTTTCAGCGTAAAGATGTCAAACCACTTTCGAAATATTATTTAGGATATTGGCATGAATATCATAGACTATAATTTTTCCAATTAAAAAAAATTCGTAAGTTATTTGTAATTTACGATTTACTTAACATGTCAGAATAAGGCAAAATTGATCATAAACTTCCATTTTGAGGATCCTAAATACATTAGACAACTTCAAAATTAAGTTTATAATATTTGTTTGAACATGATTGAATACACATGTTCTACTAGGAAATTTTCGTAAATTATTCGTAATTTACGATTTTATCAACATAGCGAAATTGTAAATTTTTTATATAAATATGAATTTTGAGGTTTATTGCATTGGAAATAGTAGCATGAAAACTAAACAACAGAATTGACCCTGATAAAATAAATTAATAAATTAGAATAAGATAATTATATCCAAGTGAACGGTGGATAGCCTATTAGGTGGGGATTTCATTCTGTCACTGTATCAAGCTTTGGTCAAATTCATTTCTTTTAACATGATTATAATATGTCTCGCACTAGAAATTTCTGAGAACATAAATATGATGGGGAACTGAGCAGAGTCCACTATGCCAACTAGTTTACTTCCATTACCCGACTACCGTAGGTAATGGAAGTATTGTATTCGGTCCAAAAATTTAATGTCGAGTTTTCACCTGATTTACATGTTTTAAGATCCCCTGAATCCAAAAAAGTGGTTTTTGGCAATTGGTCAGTGTGTGTGTGTGTGTGTGTGTGTGTGTGTGAGGGGGGGGATCTTCTGACTATTATATCTACGAAACCAATAAATATAGAACCAGAAACTTTCAGAATTGAGACAGGTCTGGTGTACAGATGATTTTTTTTTAATTTTGGTGAATATTGGAAAATCGGAAGAGCGATATCCCTAAACCGGAATTGGGCCCGTAAGTCCGTATCTCAAAAACGGCTCAAACGATTTTCTTCAAAGTTGCTATGTAAACACTTCACTAGATATCTTTTCGTGCGAATTACTTGGTTAGTTCAGTAAAATTGATAAGCGTATTGTATAAGTATTTCAATTTCAGGTCCCGCAAGTGAATTTTTTTTAAAACGGCTGTACGATTTTTTTTTCAAACTCGCCATATTAACTTCCTTTTAAATATCCTTTTGCATGTAATTATTGCTTTCCGGTTAACAATTGAATATGCCAGGTTTTGGTAAAAGTTGGTATCTCAAAAACGGCTGTAACGATTTTCTTGAAAATTGTTACATAAACCCATTTTAGATATCCTTTCTCATGCTTTACGTGGTTATTACAAGAAAATTAATAGTCATCCGGATCAGATAGATCAGTTTTAGATCTTGGAAATTGGTGTTTCAAAAATAAATAAATAAATAAATAAAAACACTCTACTTTTTTTTTTTTTTTTACTCTCTATGTAAACTTTGTTTTATATGTCTTGACGAGTGTATTAATTTTCTCTTACTGGAAAATTTTTAGTTGTCTATTTCATTAGGTCAATTCTATGTCTTCTGGTCATCTCCAAAAAGTGCATATAATACGTGTAATAGTGGGTAATGGAAGTCGTGTGTTTGTTTCACACCAGATTTTTTATATAGGAATTTTTGCTAGTGCTCGGATACTTTTGCAGCCGACTGTAAGATACTGGTACAAACATCCTTGACTATGAATTTTCCAATTTAAAAATTTCGTAAGTCATTGGAAATTTACGATTTCTTTAATGTGGTAGAATAGGACAGAATTTCGCATAAACATCCATTTTGAGGGATGTTTTCATCGAAAAGATGTCAGAACACTATTAAAATATCATTTAGGATACTGGCATGAAAATCCCTGCCTATAATTTTTTTAATTTCAAAATTTCAAGATTATTTGGATTTTACGACTTACTTAATATGGAAGAATAGGGCAAAATTGAGCTTAAACGTCCATTTTGAGGATCATAAATATATCAGACAACTTCAAAATAACATTTATGATACTTGTTTGAACATGATTAACTAGGAATATTCTAGTATTAAAATTTCATAATTTATTCGTAATTTAAGATTTTCTCAACATTGCAAAATTGAGAGATTTTCCATATAAATATGCATTTTGAGGATTGTTGCATTGGAAATTGTAGCATGAAAACTAACCTACGAAACTGACCCTAATAAAATAAATTAATAGATTAGAATAAGATAAATATATCGACGTGAATAAGATAAATATATCGAAGCCTATTAGGCGGGGATTTCATTCTGTCACTGTGTCAAGAGTTTGGTCGAATTAATTTCTCTAAACATGATTATAATATGTCTTGCACTAGAAATGTATGAGAACATGTGTTTGATGGGGAGCTGAGAAGAGTCCACCTATGCCAACTAGTTTTTAAAATGTCTTTTATTTTATCGTGTTAAAGAAATAGATTTTGTCGGATACAGTCGCTTTAATCGTATTGATGAAAAAATGTAGGAAGAGGGATTAAATCGTGACGTTCTTGATATAATAAAAAACAAGGAAGAAAAATCATGTGTTCCCACAAATTTTATTTATTACACTTTCCATCTGTACTTACGTGCTACATCTCTGTAATGACATCTTAAAATAAATATATGTTGTCTTTTACTGTGAAGGAAAAACTCTCAGAATTATGTTGAAAATTTTTATTTGAAAGAAAAAGAACGCAATAGGTTGCTTTTGCTTAACATTGTATGCCTAAAATTAGCAATACTTTAGAATTTTTTTTTTTTTTTTTGCTTATTACATATTGTTTTGAGAAATATTGTGCTCAGAAGATATAAAGTTGACGTATTTTCAAATCCGACACCTAACAATTTCCATGTAAAAGAAAACATGGAAATGTATCTTTGAGTATCTTTACTTATTGAGTATCTTTACTTACATGCATCGTAAGTAAAGATATGTAAAACAGAGTTTAAAAAGAATAAATAAATAATCGTTAGAGCTTTTTTTTTTTTTTTTTTAATATAAATTTCCGAGATCTAAATCTGACCGTACCTAATAAAGATGTATGCTAATTTTCTTGTAGTAACCAAGTAATATATACGAAAGGATATCTAAAAACAGGTTTATCAAATTTGAAAGAAATTGTTAGAGCCGAGTTGATACAGATTTTCAGTTTCCCATTCGATTTTCACCAAAACTTGGCAAATTTATTTGCTTACTGGAAACCAGCAATTACACATGAAGGATATCTAAAGGGGAGTTAACAGAGCGAGTTTCAAGAAAATCTGTAGAGCCGTACGGAAAATCCGAGAAAATCCGTAGTAGAACATACACACATAAACATTAACCAAATACCGAAAACCACTTTTTTGGATTAAAGAGACTTTAAAACACATAAATCAAGGGAAAACTCGATACAGAATTTTTTTAACTAAATACTATTATCCCATTACCTACAGTATAGTCGTATAATGGAAGTGAAAATCCGTACAAAGGAACGCACTTGCGAGATATCAAATTGACCTACATATACAGTACGCCAATCATTTTCCAGAACTAAATAACTGTTGTAAACGAAAAGATATGTAAAAGGGATTTTACACAGCAAATTTGAAGACAATTGTTAGAGTCGTTTTAGAGATAGATTTTTACCCTTCCTGTTTTCCAATTTGTACCGAAAGTTAGCAAAATCATGTACACCGAATCTGCCTTAATTCTGAAATTCCGTTGTTCTATCTTTATTAGGTCAGGATATATGCATTAGGTAAGAAGATTCTCTACACTCACACCCTGACCAATTGTCTAAAACCACATTTTTGGATTAGGAAACTTTAAAACATATAAATCAGTTGAAAACTCGATATCAAATTTTTTACCGAATACAATACTTCCATTACCTACATTAGTCATACAATGAAAGAAAAAAACATCACCAAAAACTTACATTCAGAAAATTTCCTTTCCCATAACGCAACCGAACAACTTTGTGGAGTTCTGTATACCAATAAATTTCACTAATCCGTACCATATTCCACAGGAAAAGTGGTTTAGTGTGTCTTAATTTTGTTATGTTGTGCGGTATAAGAAAAAAAATTAAATACACTTTAAATAAACCTGTAATATTCTGTAATGCATCAGACGTTTTTTGGATGTCCCTGTAGACAAACGGTTTGCGCTATTTCTGATATTTTTTATACAAAACTTGCCACACCGAATAAATGTTTTGTTGGGAAAACTAAATTTAATCTTTTTATATTTATTTATTTTATTTATTTATTTATTTTAACCGTTATTCTGTACAATTAAGGATACACATCAGTCAGATTTGTACTTTCTTCCTTCCCATGTATTCCTATGGGATTTTTAATGCCTCGTATTATAAGAATATGCTTTTGTGTGTAGCCATATCTGCTTGTGTTTTATTAATTTTCAGATATCGTGCTTCTCTGGTGAAGTTTTATAAATATCTTCTATGTGAAAGCCATAAAAGAAAAATACATTTTAATTGCTTCTTAAAAGCTAGTAGATGTTATTAAAATGTTCCTCTCTTTTCTCCTATTCAGGGTTCTGAGCAATAAGTGCTCCGAAACATAACATTTCAAAACCTTGAAAGACTTAATTAGTTATTTCATAATCTTGCTCGTTTAGCCTTTTATAACTTTTAAATAAAAGATTCCATGTTGTTTGTTACTAATTAACTCAAAGTTCTGCATTACTTACGGTTTTAAGTAATCTTGTTACAATGACTTATAATTAAGAAAGTATTCACTTCATTCATTTTCCCTTTAACATTTACCTTTTTAAAAGCTTATACTCTTAATTAAAAGCATTTTGAAAACGTTTAGAATCTAGATATTTCAAGTAGTGCTCTCAAGTGTATATTTAAACGCCATACTTATTAGCAAGTTTCAGCTAACAGCACAACTAACTAACATTTAAAGAAATTGCTTTGTGGAATTTGATAGAATAATTTGCACTCCGGAGAGAAATCATTCATATCAGGAAACTGCAACCCGAACTTCACAAAGTAAAATAATTGCCCTTCATTATGTATTTTCTATACAAAACTTAATGCTTTCGCTGGAGTCGAAATAAGTAACGCAATAAGAATATACCAGTCCAAAACTTTTGATTTAATTCATCTCTTTCTCACAACTAGGTTATAATTAAATAGCTCATTTGTAGAAAAGGGGTTTTTTTTCCCCTTTAATGTCATAATTTGAGTAATAAGTGTTTTAAAAATAAATAAAATACAGCTTATGATTCGTAAATGTTAACTAAAAGAAAAAGAGTTTTTCAATAAGAAGATCAGATGAAAATTTTAACTTAAATTTTTCCTTTTTCTTTTTTTGTTAACTTTTATTACCTGAGTACCGTAGGTAACAGAGGCTGTTCGCACATTTTTTAGACGATTTTGATGGAGTGTACTGAAGCAATTTCACTCATATTTCGTGTTTTATTTGTTCAGTTTGATAGCCCTTGTTCTTAACTATCATTTTACATCGTAATTTCTATGATAATAATGCTTTTTATAATATCGGAAGAAGTATATTTTTCTACTCCTCTTGAACGGCTTTCCAAAGTTCACAAAGCGTTGTAGGTCAGTGTTTGGATAATGTTCATTTTAAGAGTCGAAAAACACAAAAATCCAACAGTGATACATCAGGAGATTTAGCAGGAATATCAGTGAAGGGTATGGTTTTAATTCCCGTTTTTTGTTCCATTTTTTTCTAGAAAAGCAATTGCGGATTGTGATGTGTGGCTGCTTGTTTTGTCTTGATACAGTTCAACGGATTGATAGCATTGTGGATAAAGATCTGGATTTTCATTTTTAAAAATTGGAATTAAAATATGTTCTTGATAGTATTTAGAGCTGATTTTGACGTTTTTGTCACATTTTTTTTTTTTTTTTTTTTTTTTTTTTTTTCTTTTATCTTGCGCTTGTATGAAAAACCAGTGGCAATCACAAAAAACTTTTTTTTGATGCTTTGAACCATGTAGCAAAAAAATTTTTCTCCACTTTTGTGATAATAAATTGATCTTTTTTTATTGCAACCACTTAAATAGACCCAAGATTCATCTATTGTTGCGACATTTTTCCATTCTTCTCCTGATAAATACTTTTCATAAAGATTTCACTAAAAACTGTCTTTGGAAAAAGCGGAAATGTATCCTTTCATCCACTGCTTTTTTAAAAGCGCATTTTTGCATATAAACAAAAATTCTAAATATCAGAAGATAAATAAAACTTCCAAAAATATAACTGTTGTGAAAATAAAATTCTCCATGCAAACGATTTTTTCTTACTGCGAAATAAAATCGTCTAAAAAATGTGCGAACAGCCTCTGTATTTATGACAATGACTTTTTTTCCCCCCAAATTCTTATGTACTTGCTCTCATCTGGAACGGTAAGTTTGTGAATTTTATTGTTTGAAATTTCGTTTAAAAGCGATGGCAGCAGCAAGGCCGTTTAAAGGGCCGGATAAAATAGAAGTAACTGTAACGGTCTGATTTTATTCAAAATTGGTACCATTAGATAGGGGCAATTTTTCTGAATCCCGGAGTATAATTCGCTAATCGATGCGATAATTAGAATTTTTTTAACTAACTAAACTAATATCTCTAATGGCAACAATTGATTTCTTAATGTATCATCCCGGACAAATGTCTAGGAAAATAAACTATACAAAATCCTTTGGAGTTAAAAATTTCACATGACGTAAATCTAAGTTACAAATTAACTTTTAATCCATTAATCTATTGTTGTCGCCAACAAAGTTGCATGGCGAGATTTTGTAATGTTAAAAAACTATCGATGTGAATTAGAAGATGAACTTATATATGAGTTATAATGAATTTTGAGTTATGTAAGTCATTTATAAATGAGTTTGAATTTGACTCTATCTTTTTTTATGCCAAAATATATTCGAAGTATTTTAAATATTTTTTTTAATAAAAAAAAAAAAGATAAGTATGCAATTTACTTAATACTTAAATACCTTAATACCGTCACCTTAATGCAATAAAATTTGCAAAATCATAACTTCGAAAAGATTTATGTGATACGATATATTAAGAATTTGGGTTTTAAAAGTTTTTTTTTTAATAGCTTATTATTATTATTATTATTATTATTATTTTAGGAAGTAGAAACTGGTAGTAAAAAATGTTTAGCTGTATGAGAATAAATAAAATTAGAAATATTCTCTGGTTTCCGAGCTTTTTCATCATTTTCATAAAATTTTAAATGGGATGGTAATAAAAAACTGAGATTGGGAACAATATTTTATGAATTATGGGTTAAAATTTATGATTTTTACTATTTTTAAATGTTAAAAAATTATGACTTCTTAATTTCGGAAATAAAAATAATTTCAATTAGGCTATTTTATTTTGCTTATATTTTTATTACTTTAACTTATATTTTTTTCTCCCTTTTTTATAGAATATACCCCTCTTTTATAGTAAATGGCACCCTATAAGCGGAAATCTGATAGAAAAATATTCACAACGGAGATGATAGTAGAAGCTAAACGAAGATTGGAGGCTGGTGAAAGTAAAAGGAAGGTGGCGAATGATTTGGAAATCAACGAGTGCACTTTAAGAAAAAGAATTAAGACTGTAAGTACTTTTATTTAATTATTCTGATTCAGCATACATGTAAGCAAACATATATTTTTTATTTAGAACTGAAGACATAATTTTTAGATGTTTCATATCGTTAATCTAACCTATTATTACTTACCTCTTAACCTTTTTTTTTCCTTTTTCAGAGCACGGTTCCGACTGCACTTGGACGATTCAAAAGAGTTTTAACAGATGAGATGGAAAGGGAAGTTGCTCAACATTGCAGATACTTGGATAGTAGGTTTTATGGGTTGACCCGGAAGCACATGATGAAAGTTGCTTTCGAGTATGCTGATGTTAATGGAGTTGCTGGTAGATTTAATAACGAGAAGAAATCAGCTGGTAAAGATTGGTTAAAATCATTTTGTAAACGGCGTAACCTTTCTGTTCGAAATCCAGAGCAGTGCAGTGTCGCTAGAGCAATGGGTTTCAGCAAAGTGCAAGTGAAACGGTTCTATAATAATCTGAAGAGCTGTTGTCTGGAGAAAAAGTTTCCCGGCCATAGAAAATTCAATATGGATGAGACTGGTATCTCAGCAGTCCCCAATAGACCCCCGAAGGTGATAACACCAAAAGGCAAAAAAACTGTTTGTAAAATTTCTAGTGCAGAAAGAGGTCAAACAGTCACTGCTGTCTGCTGCATGAGTGTTACAGGAGTTTTCGTCCCGCCTGCATTGATTTTTCCTAAACAGAGAATGAATCCTCTTTTGTACAAAGATGCACCCATTGGAACTTTACCCTTGATCAGCGACACTGGTTACATGAATTCCGATTTGTTCAGTGACTGGCTGAAACATTTTGTCAAACATGCTAAACCGTCTGCAGAAGACCCTGTTCTGTTAATAGCAGATGATCACGCGTCCCACTGCTCACTAACTGCAGTTTTGTTTTGTCGAGAGAATCATATAACGCTTTTTCTCTTCCACCACATACGAGTCATGTATTACAGCCGTTGGATAGAGGTTTCTTTGCCCCTTTCAAAGCTTTATACTTATCTGAAGCTGAAAAATGGCTCGTACAAAATCCAGGAAAAGTTATAACCCTGTACGAACTTTCAGGGATTTTTCATAAAGCTTATAGCGCCACAGTTAGGGTTCAACTCGCAGAAAAAGCGTTCCGTGTTACAGGTATTGAGCCATACAACCGTGACATTATAAGTGGAGATTGCTATTCTCCTTCACTAGTAATTTTAGCACCTTTGGATAACGATTGTACAGTTGCAGTAGCACCTGAAGAGAACGAAGTCTCACCTTCCACTTCTCAGATAGATATCAGTATCCAGTCAATCGTGCCACTTCCTAGACATGAACAACGAGGAACTAAAAAGAAAAGAAAATCTCAAAAATCTGAGATCATGACTTCGTCTCCAGTCAAAAATGCGTTAAAGGAAAAGGTAGAGAGAGAGAGAGAGAATTAGAAGAAGCAAAGGCTAATCGAGCTGCTATGAAAAATAAAAATGGAGCCAAAACTGAAAAAGGACAAACTCTGAAAGCAAAGAAAAAACTTATTCTGAATTGTATCGACAACCCAGCTCCCTCAACAAGTTCAGCAAACAATGAGGCGACAATATGCCCAGGCTGCGAACAATCATATGATGAAGACTTGATCGATCCAGTGTGGATTATGTAAGGAGTGGTGGCATGAGGACTGTTCAAGTTACGAAGGCACTGGAGCATTTGTATGTGACTACTGCTAAATTTTCTGGGTGCGTACATTTGGACTCACGCCCTGCGTACTCTTACCCGCCATGTCTGGTAAGAGTACGCATTTGCTATTTTTTTCCCTTGCATTCTTTAATATATATATATATTTTAAGATAAAACTTTCATTTTGTATATTCTTCTTTCTAAGTTAATAAACTATGATTCAGTCTATTTTCGAGGTTCTCTCTCTTCAATTCTCATTTTTATAATGAAAAATCCACTAGGTGCGTACTCTTACCTTCCTTTCCCTTATTTTCGGACACTTGGCGTTATTCTGTCAGTTGGATATTGACTGTCACAAAGCGAACAGCGAACTCATACATTTCGCTCCTAATCCACTGACTCGGTAACACTAGAGCCCCTTAAATAAAATATGTAGGCCGGTGCATCGCCGCCATTTTTTTTTTTTTTTTTTTTTTTTTTTGTCTCGGGAGAGAACAGCATTCCCGCTTGACGTCCTTATCGCTTTCCTGGTGATTTTAAGAAACACTGATCTAAAGCTACAATCGGTCAACAAAAGCTACAATAATATTCCTATCAACACATTTGTTTTTTTTTTTTACATTATATTATCAGGATACCCATGTGATTGTATTGGAAATAAGATGTCTTATTAGGGTTGCTTCTGTTTCTTATACAAAATGTCGCCAAAACTCAAATGCACAGTAATAAAAGGTCTTAAATTGATTTATCAATATTAATACAAATAATATATTTGCTATAACACATTTTTCTGCATTTTTACATTAAAATATGTCAGAAATACAAAGAAAAATGTAAGTAACATTGTTTTATTCTTCTTAAACTATCTTATGGATATCTGAACATTTAATGTTCTTTTCTTGACTGATTATAGCAGTTTATCATTAAACAAACTCTCATATTGTACTTCATTTAGCTAAAATTATGAAATATAATAAAAAGAGTAATTCTAAAGTAACACAAGTCGATAGAATCAATGACTATCGTTTGTTTATTAATGGAACGCGCTGGGTACATGTGGCAACCCTAAGGCAACAAAATGCCTGATGCGCCAGCTCGTATATATAGGAGCCTTAGGTAACACGTAACTCCGAACTCTGTCATCTAATATTGCCAGAATAACCCTCTGAATATTTATTAGACCTTTTAAAAATATTTATGTCATCTCGAAAAATGTTTTTTTTTTCCATGATGATTGAATAGCTCTTCAAATAAAACTGATTTGTTTCAATATTGCAGTTTATTTTTTATCATGGCTGTTGTTTTTATGAGACCTGGAAGTTATTAGCGGACAATATTATTTATGCAAAAATTTTACATTATAACTCGTTCAATTATAGTGCCTACATTTTTTTAAAAAGAAAAGTCAAGGCTTTTATTTGCCTTGAAATTTTCCAGTCTTGATCGAATTTTTAAGCGGCAACCTTCAAGGTACCAAATTCAAATTTTCTGCAGTTATTTACTTTTAAGGTATGCTGATAACAGATACACATACAGATCAACCGCTAAATATTGGACTTTCGTATTCAGGGAACCTCAAAACGTGATACTGTACTAAAAAACAGAAATGAAAATAGAACTTCAAAAATTACTTTGTTTACAGCATGGGTATGAAAAACAAATTTTCTTTCCTCAGCAGTGTTCGTTGACATAGTAATATGCAGCAAAGAACTTCCATCAATTACGTTCAAAAGAAAAGAGCGTTTAGCTCAATTTTGGGTAGCCCTGTAAATTGTCTATAAACAATATGCATTACAAACAATATTGTGCACTTAAATTTAGTCTTACATAAAAAGACATCTAACATAAAATGACTTACAATTTCAGCAATTTCCAAGTATAATCCCAATATATCCAAATACTTTGGGTAGCCCTGTAAATGAAGGATAAATGATTTCTATAGTGCAGTATACGCAAAACATGCTTTTATGCATATAAAATATAGATATTTATTTCATTTGATTTAGTGTAGCTTAAAGATGTTAAACTCTACTTAACTTCAGTTTTCCCCATAGATGTAATGTAATTGAATTCTCTTGGATGTCCCTGTACACGAACCATTTGCTTGATCGCAACGAAAAGCTTAGTTTAGCATACCTATATGATACATATTTAGTATACCGAGTTTGGACTTTCTGCCACTATTTATTCTTGAGATATGCTGATAACAGACACACAGACAGCCGCTAAAAACATGATTTTCGGATTCTGAAGATCTCAAAACGTGTAAATATGACAAAATCCCGATTTTGAAAATTTTACCCAAAAAACATATTTTCTCTACCATAGGTAAGAGCAAGTAAATATGTTCAATCCATTTTGTTTAGAGCAGTCTATAGATGTTATACTGTACTTACCAGAAATTTCGCCCGTAAATTTACTGTATTTGAATTCTTTTGGATGGCCCTGTACAGGAACCAATTGTATGATCTCAACAGAAAACCTTAGTTTAGCATAACTATATGATACAAATTTAGAATACCGAGTTTGGACTGCTTGCTTGTATTTGTTCTTGAGATATACTGATAACTGGCACACACATAGTCTAATCGTTAAAAACCTGTTTTGGGGATTCAGAGGAAATCAAAACGTCTAAATACAACTAAAGCTCAATTTTGAAAATTTTACCCCAAAACTATACTTTTTCTACCATATTGGTCTGATATATATATATGGGGAAAATAAAAAAAAAAAATTATCATAATTTCACGACGTATATTTATTAAACTGGGGGAAGGAAATAGAATCGTTTTATGAAAGAACTATAGCATTCAAGTCACGATTTACTGACTTGAATGCTTTTAATTTCCTAACAGAAAATTTCAAATTTCCTGCAAAATCATTCCAAAATATCCTCTCGAGTATAAAACGATTTTATGAAACAGTGTTATTGTACATTTACTTTTTGCTTCTCTTTCTTTTAAATATTGAAAATGTATATGTATACACTGTCGAACTTACAAAAATATCCATTTTGCTTTGATAAGTTATCTTATAAAGCATAATATTTTCTTAACAGCATAACACTCTAGCGTGTTAATGTAAAAGATATTATTAAAGCAAATAGGGAAAATGCATTATAGTAACATTTTTACATCGTTATGATAGGGGATATCGTAATATTTTAATTATTACTGAGAAATGACCAAGATATATGAATAAAGTTTATTCTGCGTGTTAATTGATCCATATATTAATTTACAGCTATTACAGTGCGTCCCAAAAGTTTATAGACAATGGATTTTTTCTTATTTGACAATTGAAAAAGATGAATAAAAATTTCAAAATCATTTTTAATTATATGTAATTCCAAGACAATAGTAATACTATACAAAAATATTATCTTACAATCACAGACATTGTGATAGAAACTAAAAATGAAAATTTACTGTCCCAAAAATTTATAGACAACTTTTTTTTTTTTTTTTCTTTAACATTCAAATTTTTGAGCCATTTTCCCTAATCAGTTCAAAATCTCGATCCGGCATGCTCAAAATAAGAGTTTTAATAAATTCTGGCTTTAGAGATAATCAACTTCTTTCAGTTTGCAGCTTTAGATCTTGAACTGTTGGAAATTGACGCCCATTAGCATATACTTCTCTAGATAATATTTCCCAAAGGTTCTCTAGTGGGTTCAGGTGAGAACTTAGGGCTGGGCAGTCCATAACATTTATTTGGTTTTATCTAAACCATTGCATTGTAGAGTTTGACACGTGAATGGAGCAATTGTCTTGCTGATATATGCATTCGTGCTCCCCTAGGAACTTTCCAAACAGAAGTAACTGTACTCCTAACATTTTCTGGTAATCTTCGGAACATTGACGACCTTTTAAAAAAACAATATCAGTATTTCCATTAAAGGAAAATGCTCCCCACACCATGAATGAGCCCCCTCCTTGTTGTTTGCTGAAAACAGTTTGAGATTCCTTGCGAATATCGTGCCAGTAATATGACCAGCCATCAAGGTCATCTAAATTGAACTTCTTTTTATCACTAAACAGAACATTCAACCATTCATCTTTTCAATTCATAGGATTTCGACCCTACTGAGCACGAGCGTCTTTACGATTTCGACCCTACTGAGCACGAGCGTCTTTACGTCGTTTTGTCAACTTTGGTGAACGACGCATTTTGCGATAAACAAACAATTTACTTATCTGCAGCCATCAATGCAACATGGATTTTGATACTGGACCGGTCACTTCTCTAGAAATTGACGTTACAGACAAGTTATGGGTTGAAACCAACGAGATATATAAATTAGAGTGCTGATTCAATGGATGAAGGATTAGCTTTCCGTGGTTCAAGATGAATCACGTGACATGCTCGAATAGGTTGCTGTGTTTGGCCCTTTATCGCTATTTTGGCATTTAAAATATCAGTTCGACACATTCTCATCATTATTAGGTAACATGACAGTCCTATGACCGAAATAAATTGTTTTTAAAATAATTTTACACATGTTTCACATTTTAATAAATAATAAAATACCTTTTTTTTCATCGTTTCCCAACAAAGTTTAGAAGTGCTTATAAAAGAAAATTTAAACTTTTAAAGAGCTAAATTTAACAACAAATAATAATTTTTCAACTATTTTTACGCATTTTGTCGGTTAAAGTTCAACTACACGAAATAAAAAAGAAGTAAAATCAAAATCAAAATGATTTAGAACAAAAGAATATTAAACTACGTAAGTAAACAAAAACATTGGCGAATTATGATTTATTGGAAGAACAATCTCCAAACCGTTGCCATAGAAATTTACTGAAAATAAGCTGTTACCAAGGGAACCACCGAATAAACAGGTGCAAGGAGAGCATGTCACATGACTCATCTTAGACCTTCTCAAGGGTTACCATTTATCACTCTACTTTATATATCTCGTTGGTTGAAACTAATCTGAAAATCTCTTTGTCTTGCCGTTTAGTTGTTTTCTTTGGTCACCCTGAACGTGATTTTGTTTCAAAATTGTCACCTTACGGCAAAATTTGGTAAATACTAGCCCTGCTGTGTCCAATTTTTCTTGCAATGTCCACAATTCTATTCCACGAGCTTTCAAACGATAAATTTGCAAAATTTCATTTTTCGAAAACTGCACGTTGCGAGGCATCTTTACAATCAGTCGAAAAAAGAAAGACACCTTCGCTTTTATCTCAGAAAAACTACTGCGTCACAAGTACATGACCTTGGAAAATGCAAATTTAGAAATCAGTGCTTCAATCAACTTTTAACAACGGTTGTCTATATATTTTTGGGACAGCATTATTTTGTTTTTAATTTTTTATATTCAATGCATGACTGTTAAAAGTTCTTTAAGTATTTTATTAATTTTATTACGTCAATATATATTTGCATAATTTACCTCATCTTTCTTACTCGTTTAATTCGCTCTTAAATTAAAAAAAAAAAAAAAAAAAAAAAAAAAACGGTTGTCTATAAACTTTTGGGATGCACTTTATTACTAATTTGCGTAGATACAGAAGCCGTAGATGGGAGTAACCCACATCCACCTATACTTCAATGAACGCAGGAAGAAATGTTAGAAACTGATTGTGACTTTGTGGAGAAATCTTCTGATTAACAAACATCTTTAGAAACTATAAAAGTAAAAGAAAATATTTGTGTGTGAGTTATGCATTTGGTGAACATGCGACGCAAAATTACAGAGATTGGCATATAGGTAGAATAACGTGCTACGGAATTGGTAGTGAAGAAAAAAAAATCTAAAATTTTAACTAGTTTTTGAGATATAAATTAAAAGTTAATTTTAAAGATTGTATCTTTGCAATTTGAATAGATCTGTTTTTCAAACAGCTGCTGGCTCGATGCAATGGCAGACGATTTTCTCGAATAATTGCTTTACGTTTCATAGTCGCGTTATATGGCAATAGGGATTTTAAAAAAATCTGGTGTGTAATAACCACACGACTTCTATTACCAACTACTATATATAGTATTACATACTCTTTTTGGAATCAGTGTGATCGGAAGACAAAAAAATGATTTAACAAATTTTATACGTAACAGATTTTCAGTAAGAGCAAACAGCAAACTAATACATACGTACGTTACAAAGATCTAAAAAAAAATGGAGCGTTTACACGTAGAGAGTTTACACATAGCGAGAAAAAGATCCGTATAGCAGTTTTTTGAAACATCCGCATTTCCCGAAATCTAAAATAGACCAAGCCAAAGAACAATTAGAAAGGTATTTTTGTAGCAAATTTGAAGAATATACTTTGAGCCGTTTTTGAGCTATCGACTTCTATTACCAACTACAACATATAGTATTACATACTCTTTTTGGAATCAGTGGACAAAAAAATGATTTAACAAATTTGATACGTAACAGTTTTTCAGAAAGAGTAAACAGCAAACTAATACATACACGTTGCAAAGATCTATAAAAAAAAAAAAAAAAAAAAAAAAGGAGCGTTAGTAGGGTGACCATACGTCCTCGAAATTCGAGCACTGTCCCCGAATTTTCAGTTATTTCACTTTTTGTCCCCAAAAAAAAATTATTTATTCGAGGACACGAAAAGTCCCCAAATTTCAATATTTGTATTTATTTGTCCTCGAAAATCGTGGTGGTTTAAAAATTTTAAAAAATAGTTGGTTTTATGGAAAAATATCAGAATGAAACAACTAAACACATATAACCGCAGAGAGAAGAGAGAAACAACTAAACTCGTATCTGATTTGGCAAAAACGCAGTTTGCATTGTGTTTACGTTTGCAGCCAATGAACACGGATTTCCGTGCCAATGAATGAATGTTTTGTTTAGTAAGTATTTAGATATCGCGATGTCGAAAAGAAAATGTTCATTCACAGACAGATTGCAAGAAAAGTATCCTTTTCTTAAAAAATCTACTGACGACCATAATGTGTTTTGTACTATTTGCAATTGTGAATTTTCAATCGGAAGCGGTGGAGATTCACATATAAAATCGCATATGAAATCAGCACGTCATAAAAGGCGATATAAAACCGTCGAAAGAACTGAAAAGGGAAAATTAAATTCTTTTTTAAATATCGGAGAGGAAAGGCAGAAAAAAGCATGAAAAGTAGCACTTGCTGAAGGAAGTTTTGCTTTTCACAATGTAAAACATAACTTTAGCTTTAGATCAATGGATTGCACTTCTAGTATTTTGAAAAAAATTTATGATAAGTCATTTTCATGTGCAAGAACTAAAACAGAAGCAATTATCGAAAATGTTTTCGCAAAATTTGCTCGTAGAGAATTATTGAGTGAGCTAGAAGAAACATCTTTTGCATCATTCTATTGTGATACTTCCAATCATGGACATATAAAAGTTGTTCCTATTTTAGTGAGATATTTCAATATGCAAAAAGGGATTTGTGTGAAACTTTTAGAGTTGAAAGACCTGCCAGGTGAAACATCAGATTTGATTTCAAACTATCTATTAAATGTTCTTAAAGATCTTAATTTAGAATCCAAAATGGCAGCATTTTGTGCTGATAATACCAATGCTAATTTTGGTGGACCTCTTCGTAATGGAACTAATAATGTCTACAGTAAATTGCAAGTAGATCTGAAACGTAGGATTCTAGGAATTGGATGTGCAGCCCATATTTTAAACAACACTTTGCAGATGGCTTCAGATAATTTACCTATTGATATTGAGTGTATATTGATAAAGATATTTTCTCATTTTCAGGTATATACTGTTCGCGTTGAAGCTCTAAAAGATTTTTCAAACTATGTGTCAACTGAATATCATAAAGTTTTAGGTTATTGTAGAACTAGATGGCTCTCACTTCTTCCAGCCATAACCAGATTTACAGAAATGTTCGAGCCATTAAAAGCTTATTTTCTCTCATACCAAAAATGCCCAATAGTATTACGTGGATTTTTTGAATCTGAGTCGGCCTTATTATGGCTAAACTTTCTTCAAATTCAAGCACAAATTTTTCATGATGCTGTAACTAAAGTTGAAGGGCAGTATGAAACCGTTACGGATGTAGCAAATGTAATGTTTGAAATAACTAATAAATACAAAGACAGAGCTACAGATAAATTCATACCAAAAGAAATAAAAAATGCATTAAATAGTTTAAGCGACAAAGATAATATTAAAGAACACATTATGAGTTTTTACATTAACTGTGTCGATTACTTACAGAAATGGATAAAACCGTTTGAAGATTTTATTCCTTTTGCGTGGATAAATTTAAAAGATGTGCCTACATGGAATGAAATAGAATCTTCTGTTGCCAATATTTCTGAGCATGGAATAACCATTGATGAAAATGTGTTATATGAAGAATTTACCTATTTAAGAAAGTTCTGTACAGAAAAAGTCTCATCATGGAATGCAAAATATGATAGAGTTGATGTTCGCTGGATGGACATTTTTTCGTACTATAAAAATCACAATATTTCTATGGAGAATTGTTTTAAGATAATAGAGTTCATTCTTTGCTTATCAGGGACAAACGCTCCTACTGAACGAGTGTTCTCCGCAATGAACAGTTTTTGGACTTCCGAAAAAAACTCCCTTAATATATCAACATTGAAGGCTATATTATGTGTCAAAACAAATATGAATTACGGCTGTGTCGAATTTTATGATAAACTATCAAATGATAATGAAATGTTGAAAGCAATTGTATCTTCCCAAAAATATAACTACTATGCTTCTAATTAGCCCTTTTTTAAGTTTTGATTTGTTATTAATATAAATGTTGAAATTTTTTTATTTAGTATTGTATGTATATTTAATAAATTACAAAATTCTGTTTTAATATTGCAGGTATCCTAATTTCAAATTTATGAGTTATTGGACATTATTTATAATGAATTTTTGGTATTGGCATGAATTTGATATAATGAAAAAAATACCATATTTCAGTAATATCTAAAAAAAAACTGAAAAAAATGTAAGTTAAAATAAGACGAATACATGAGTATTATGCCAAAGTATTAATAATATCACAATATTTACAAAGTAATACGAGTATTTTTGGGATCTTCATATGAATTAAAATTTTGTAATAAAAAAATAGCACTTTACTTCATATAATCTACGTATATATAATATACTTGGGTTGCTGGAAAGAAATTTCAGGAGGTAAGTAAGTAAAAAATCAACATATTAATACTCATCTTGTTAAATTTATCCGTAGAAAAAACTTATTTGAAGATATTTTATTTTTATTGTTATTAAAATTACAATATATTTTTTAATCCTTTTTCTTTATTATATACATGCAATTAAGTAAATAGCATAACCCTTCATATTTTGATACCTTAAAAAGAAGTAAGAATTTAATTTGGAAATAGTAAATACTCATGTTGTTTCTTGTTTAATTATTTTTAAGGCAAAATTACAAAGTGTAAATATGTAATACAGATTTATTAACTTATATACTGCGCTGGGTTAAAATCTTGGTTACAGGTGCCTTTTGGTGACTTGTTGATTCAGTGAAAAAATGTCGCACAACTTACCTGTCACAATGATAGCCATATTTATTTTAATAATTTGAACTCTTGAGAAAGAAAACAGTTTTTAAAAGCAGAATTAATTGCTGTAACCATATAACACAAACATACATTTTAATAAATTACAGGTATATTTTTATACTGGTATACATATTTTTAACTATAAGCACACTCATTCATATTTCAAAACAATCATTGTTTTCTTATTCAAGAGTTCAGAAATATGACAACAATTGATGTTAACAGCATCGTAACCCAATCACACTGTTGAATTTGAAGAAACAAGGCAGCAAAAGGCTTTATTTAATTTTTAACCGTTACATTACCTCACCTGGCAATGTTTGTTTAATTGATGGCACTTTTCGAAACAGCAGAAATATCTGCTAAACAGGTTTAGAAATAAGCGGTCGTTAGTCTTATTTTGCAACCAGTTTTTTCATTTTGACGTCTAGAATTTCAATCATAGGTGCCATATTTGACGCCTGGATATTTTCCTCATATCTAATAATTTTCCCAATCCCATCAGACAGCAAACAAGTCTATTTCACCTAACCTAATAAAATCCTAATTTGAACTTACCTAATAAAAACTGATTTAAGAAATCATTTCTCTATGAAAGTAGTTGACAATTTGTTAATGATTAAATTAAACAGTCCCAAATTTGAAGATTTCTGCCCAGAAAATGCTATTAAATTGTGGTGGAATGATGTATTTTCTGGGTGAAGAATGAATTTGTGATTTTAAATATGTACGTTTAATATTGTCAATGTAATTACATTCATTACATAAATATTTTTCATATAATCTTGCATACCTAAATTATTTACAAGTTGATGCTTTATTATTATTATTATTTTAGATATACATATTTAATTATAGATGGCACCTAGATTTTTAATTTGGACGCCCAAAAAATTTAATCCAGGCGTTATTTTGACGCCTAGTTTCAAAATTCTTATTTCTAACACTGCTGCTAAACTAATCAGAGAGAAGCACTGATAGGGTTGTACAAGGAGAATGGAGGCGAGCAAAATTACAAGATTGCAAGTCGGTTAGTTAGGCGCAACATCAGCAGTTTTGCCGGGACACCAGATACTAGGATGAAACTCTGAGTCGATTTAGTTTTCATGAATATTTTTCCAGTTTATCATGATATTTTGCAAATAAGAGGAATTTAATGCATTTTCTAATGTATAAATGAGACAAATTTTAAAAAATATGCATATATAGACATTTATTTGTTGTCCCCGAAAAAGTCCCCAAATATACTTCTCAATGTCCTCGAAATATTGTTTGATTCGGGGACACCGCGTTAATTTGTCCTCGAAGCAGGGCTTAAAAATATGGTCGCCTTAGCGTTAGTGATGAAATGGTTCCTCATTTGATTTTTCACCCAACTTGTGAAACTCATATATTCACTGGAAACAAAATGTATATACAAAAGGACATCTAAAGGGGAGTTATTATAACGAGTTTTTACGAAAATTCGCAGAGCCGTTTTAAAAGAAACGCACTTGCGAAAACTAACGTAAAAATATGTTTATGTAACAACTTTGAAGAAAATTAGTTAGAGCCGTTTTTGAAAGACTTGCGGTCCCACTACCGGTTTTCCATTTTTCACCAAAAGTTGTCAAAATCATCTGGACACTGGGCTTGACTGAAATCTGGAGCTTCATCGTTCTGTCTTTATTCGTTTTCGAGATATGCTAATGAGAAGATCCCCCGCATACATACACACTGACGAATAACTTTAGCAAAATATACATATGTACACTTTACCAAATATAGCATATCAATATAGCATACACTGTTAAAAAAATGCAGAAAAAATACAGAAATTCTCTGTAATTTCAGAAAAAAAGTCGTAAATTACGGAAAAATTACGTAGACAAAACGTATTTTACGACTTTTTTTCTGAAATTACAGAGAATTTCTGTATTTTTTCTGCATTTTTTTAACAGTGTACATTCACTTTACCAAAAAATATATTTTTTAATTTAGGAGACTTTAAAATATGTAAATAAGGTGAAAAGTCGATATCAGAATTTTTGACTGAGTACAAAGCTTCCATTACCTACGGGTAAACGGGTAACAGACGTAAAAAGCAGTTTTTCCAATTTTAAACCGATTTTAACAGAAATTTGATTACTAGCCATATGATTCCCGCTCAGATGTTTTCAGTTTAATAATATCCAAATCACTTAAGAAACGGAAATTTTAGACATCTTAATATTTATTTGAAAGAGCTGGGGGGTATTGGAGGGGCAAAAAATGTTTTATTTATTTTTTTTTTTTTTTTTATTAAGTTACTAAAAAATAAATAAATAAATAAAATAAAATAAAATTAGAAAATCAAACTAAATAAATAACATTAGAAAACTATACTCATTAAAATTTACTACCTTCAAATACTTCTGCTTCCTTGAAAATATTTGAAACGAAGGAACGAAGATGCGAGGTCTTTTTCTGTCAACTATTCTGAAGAAAATCTTTATGGCTCATTCTCCTTCGTCTTTTTAAATCTCACTCTTCTTTCTTGGAAATAATGTTTTCTATTCGAAAAATTACCCCTTGTTTTGGTTATTATCGTGTAATATTGGCCATATGATCTGCCTTTTAGAGAAAGGGAGTAAAATTAAACATTTTCATGTCGAACGCATAGGTTGTTTAAAAAATATACTCTAACTTTAAAATGGTATAATTTTTTAAGGTAAAAATGAAAGAAAAACTGAAATAATTTGTGTTTGATATTTCGCTATTCAAGAACTCTTATTCTGATAAACATTTTATTTTATTCTAGAGACAATCTTTATAAATGTACGCGTTGCAAAGAGGAATGCACCGCTCCCAGTTTTCACCCTTTAAACTGCTTTAGTCGTCATTTATAAACTTTCTCTCGCGCGCTTTACCCATGTATGTGTACTCACTTCTGCAATATGTAACCGGTCTAAAAGGAGCTCTGTTAAACGCTCCGTTATAGTATTATACTTTAATTATATAAATATACTTGTGATTGAAATAATAATCAAGAATTAATTAAAGGAAATATATCATCTAAAAAGTTTTTTTAATCATGAGTTCAGTAATTATATATATATAACAAATATTAATTCTCCAAAACACACACAGAGTTTATTTTCAGTTTCTAAGGCCGATGAAAGATGCTACGCACTCAAAGAGATGCACTGGCTCAGAATCTCTATCTTTGGACTGGAAGTGAAGGTGAGTACGAATCTTACCTTCATATAAACTATTGATGTGTAATTACTAACTTTGTACATAAAATAAATTCCTTCAGCTCTCTCGTAAAAATGTATAAACATAAATATATGAATATTATTCATTTGGATTGGATTAAAATTGAGCGCGCTATGAGCAATCTAATATATTAAATATTGAATATTTATAATAGATATATGAGACTGAGAGTCTCAATTTTATCCAGAAAATTGCTCTATACGCAATTTGAAAAGAAAAAAAAAAGAGAGCTGAATTATAAAATTATATTACAAGTGATAATAATAAAGGTAATAAATATACAAATAAAAATTATTCGTATATAATCGCATATAAGTACTTGCAATATGAATAAGAACAATAACAAAGATATACTTTATTAAAATATGCAAAAATGGTTACAAATTATCTATAACGATTAAATATATGTGAATATGTTTCTGAATATAAATAAATTAAATTTCAGTTTTGAAAAGAGAAAGAATATAAATAAAAGTAAATAATGGCATTATCCAAAGACATAACACTAGTAGCGAAACTAAATGCCACTAACTATGATTTATGGTGCTTTAAGGTCGAAATGGTCCTAATAAAAGAAGACTTATATAGTGTAATTACGGATCAACCCCCAGAACCTTTGACTGCCGAATGGCAGGCAAAAGATAAGAAGGCCAGAGCCTTCATAAATCTTTCAATCGATGATAGTCAGATTATTAATGTCAGGCATCTGACTACCATAGATATAGTAATATACATAGATCTATCATCCCCATGTTAACGTGCAAAGATTTTTGATGCCGAAAAAGTTTTTGGCATCAGCCATGATGAGAGAGTATAAAACTCGAAAACAACAATGGAATAGAATGTTGATATCATAGATATAGTAATAAGACATGGTTGATATATATTGAAAATGCCGAAGTACTGCGTGGCTTTTAATTGTAGAAATAAATTTATGAAAGGAAGTGGAACAAGTTTTCATAAGTAAGTTAAATTTAACTAATTTATGAAAAATATGATTCTTTATAATCAGTTGCTTTGTTATTATTATGGTTTAAATGCTGTTTTGATTTTTAATGAAATACTTTTTTTTTTTAATTATAATATTTTTTAAGTTTTTATATTAGTAAGTAATATCGAATTTTCAAAATTCTTTTAAATGTAGTTAGCAGTGGCAGAGGTAAAACCCGCTTGTTTTAATATATTATAACTAGTATTACCACAAGACTTTCTTCTCTATTTAATTCCTATACCAATTTACGCAATACAAATTATTTATTAAGTTATAATTTATTAAAGATATTTTCCATGATGAATGCAGACGATTTTTTTCTTAAAGCAGTATAATAATAAATGCTGAAAAAAAATCATTTTTGTGCAGACAGTCGAATTTTGTTAACGTGAATCTCAAGGGGGATCAAAAATCTTTTCATCTTATCAGTAGTTCATGCTATCAGTAACTGATCGTCATATAACTAAAGTAATCTTCATTTTGACGGGGATTGTGGTAACAGTTCATGTTAAAAGTAATTCACGTTAACGAGGTTCGACTGTATATATATATATATAACATTAAAAATAAAAGAAATCGGTAGCTTCGTTTTAAATTAATACAGATGTATGGTTCAACCATTCGTTTTAGGAATATTGACTAGTTCTTTCTAAAATATCCACATTGAAAATTTACACAGGCCCCGGGGGAAGAGCACTTCCTTCCCAGGAGGAAAGCAATGCTCCTACATGCACACAATTTTTTTTTCAAGTTTATTACTACTATTATCAATAATTCATATAAATTTTACATTATGCGTTAAAAATAACTCAGATTATGTACATTTATATGAAATTTTGTCCTATACTGTCATGTTAAGTACTTAGAAAAAAATAGGATGGCAGCACCACCTGTTGAGCGATTGATTCCCAGATCTAATCAGCACCAGTTTAGGTCAAGGTCCAACTGAATACAAGTTTAGTCGAATTTCGTTTACATTAGGGGCTATAATTCGAAATTGCTAGAATTTCATTTTTAGTTGTGTTAAGCGTTTCTTACATTTTCGAACAAGGTTTAAGAAAATATTATGATATTAATTAGTTTTTCTGCCTGTCTGCTTGCCCACCTGTTCGCGCTCCATTTCCGAGTAAACCCAATTTCTGCTATATGTTGTGACTGGCCGTTGAAGGGTTAACGCAAATTTTCTTGAAGATGAAGATATGTCCAATCGTTTTAGCTCTCTAAAAAAACACTTAACCCCAAAATTTAATCAAAATCATTACATTTGTTTCCGAGTAAACTTAATTTCTATTATATGTTGCGATTGGCAGTTAAAAGTTTAAAGCAAAATTTCCTGAAGATGAGAATATGTTCAATTGTTTTAGCTCTCTCTAAAAAAAAAAAAAAAACTTAACCCCAAAATTTAATCAAAATCGTCACATTCACTTCCGAGTAAACCCATTTTATGCTATAAATTGCGACTGGCCGTTAAAGGGTTAACGCGAATTTTCCTGAAGATGACGATATGTTCATTCGTTTTAGCTCTCTAAAGAACACTTAACCCCAAACGTTTATAAAAATCGTTATATCCATTTCCGAGTAAACCTAATTTCTAATATATATTGCGACTGGTCGTTAAAGGGTTAACGCGAATTTTACTGAAGATGAGGATATGTCTAATCAT
Organism: Salticus scenicus; assembly: GCA_963930645.1. Taxonomy (NCBI): domain Eukaryota; kingdom Metazoa; phylum Arthropoda; class Arachnida; order Araneae; family Salticidae; genus Salticus; species Salticus scenicus. The sequence goes on along the minus strand of OZ005655.1, from coordinate 78,373,741 downwards.
TTTAGCTCTCTAAAGAACACTTAACCCCAAACTTTTATAAAAATCGTTATATCCATTTCCGAGTAAACCTAATTTCTAATATATATTGCGCCTGGTCGTTAAAGGGTTAACGCAAATTTTACTGAAGATGAGGATATGTCATTTTAGCTCTCTAAAGAACACTTAATTCCAAACTTTTATAAAAACCATTACATTCATTTCCGAGTAAAACTAATTTCTATTATATGTTGCGATTGGCCGATAAAGGGTTAACGCGAATTTTCCTGAAGATGAGGATATGTCCATTCGTTTTATCTCTCTAAAGAACGCTTAATCCCAAACTTTTATAAAAATCGTTATATCCATTTCCGAGTAAACCTAATTTCTATTATATGTTGCGACTGGCCGTTAAAGGGTTAACGCAAATTTTCCTGAAGATGAGTATACGCCCATTCGCTTTATCTCTCAAAAGAACACTTAATCCCAAACTTTTATAAAAATCGTTATATTCATTTCCGAGTAAACCTAATTTCTATTATATGTTGCGACAGGCCGTTAAAGGGTTAACACAATTTTTTCTGAAGATGAAGATATGTCCAAACGTTTTAGCTCTTAAAAAAAAAAAAAAATAATAATAATAATAATAAATAAATAAAAAAAGACACTTAACTCCAAACTTTAAACAAAATCGTTATATCCATTTCTGATTAAACTCAATTTCTACTACATGTTGTGATTGACAGTTAAAGGGTTAACACTAATTTTCTTGATGCTAAGGATGTTCCAATTGTTTTAGGTCTCTAAAAAGCACTTATCCCAAACTTTTATTAATATCTTTATAATCATTTCCGAGTAAACATAAATTTCTACTCAATACAGTCGGTAACAAAAGTGTCCGACTGCATTGCGATTGGCAATTAAAGGGTTAACTCTAATATCTCAAAAGATGAGGATAAGTCCAATAGCTTTTTCGACCATAAAAACTTCTAACCAGACAGAAATAGTAGACAGAAACGATAAATTTCTTTAAATGTCGTTATTCCATAAAAAAAAAAGAAAAAAGAGAAAAAGAAGAAAAGAAAAAGAAAAGAAGAAGAAAAGAGAAAAAGAAAAAAGAGTATCTGGAGTTTTTTCATTCATCTTTAGTACATAAATTATTCATAAATTTTATTTGCTAAATTATCTGTGTGTATTCCCGTGTATATTCAGTCGGGGAAAGAGATCCACAAGAGAGTAAAATGGCCGTCTTTTCCCGAAAAAAAAAGGCATCACTTTTTCGGCCTCGCTGATCAATCTATGTCTTATTACTATATCTATGCTGACTACAGCTAAAGCGACCTGGGATACCCTCCAGAACATTCATCAAAGGGCAAATTTAACAAATAAATTATTTCTATTGCGAAAACTTTACTTAGCTAAATTGGCTGAAAATGGAAACTTGGTCGACCACATTACCAACATTTATCAAATACGCGATAAGCTAATTGCTATAGGTGAAGAGATACATGACCAGCATTTGGCAGCTCTAATGTTATGCTCTTTTCTCCCCTCGTACGACACTTTCATTACCGCTATTGAGAGCAGAAATGAACAGGAATTGACAGCCGAATTTATACGAAGTAAACTAACTGACGAATACATTAAAAGAACACAAAACAAAAACATTCAGGGAGAAAACGCATATAAAATGCAGGTTAAAAATAAAACACAAACTGGCAAATATTGCACATACTGCAAAAAATCCACACATACCCGAAATGAGTGTTGGCACTTAAAACCATGAGGAGGTAACCCACACTGCAATAACAATAACTTCAATAATAGTAGTGGTAACAGTACTAAATATAGAGGTAAACAAAAAACACAGTTAATTAAAGAAACAGAGAATAAACTGAAAATTTTAACTTTTATTATAGACAAAACTGAAAATGATGGATTCGTTATCGATAGTGGAAGCAGTGCACATGTCTGCAACGATTTGCGTAAATTTACATGTTTAAAAAGCGACGAAAAAGTAAATGTCATGCTAGCAAACGGACAGACCGTAGTTTCTCAGGGATATGGGGACATAAATATAGATGTAGTTAACTCCGATAAAGAAACGAGCACTATTACATTAAAAGATGTATTATATATCCCTGATATGGCTACTAACTTGATCTCGATAAAGAAAGCAACTGAAAATGGCTGTGTTGCCATATTCAAAGACAAAAAATGTCAAATTAAATACAATAGCAAAACATACATTGAGGCTAACTTAACCGATAATTTGTATGAGATAAAAACACATAAAAATTTATCGTAAAGTATAAACATTGCAGAAACATGCAATGATAAAAATTGTATTAGAATATGGCACCAGCGGTTAGGTCACAGAAATTATCAACAGATCAGAGAGCTCACCGAGAGTAACATGGCAACAGGAATAAATTTAAATAAATGTACACATAATGAGGAATGCGAAATATGTATAGTTTCGAAACTAGAAGACGACTCATATCCAAAAAGAGCTAATTACCGAGCTAACAGACCCCTGGATCTAGTCCACTCGGATATATGCGGACCTTTTCAAACGTCGACCGTCGGTGGTAAAAATTACTTCCTAACCTTCATTGATGATTATAGCCGATATCTATTGAAAAACAAAAGTGAAGCATTCGAAAAATTTTAAGAATATCATGCGTTGACTGCGAATAGGTTTGGAAGGAAAATAAAAATACTCCGCTCAGACAATGGTGGGGAATATACAAATAAACAATTTGAAGAATTTCTCACCAATGAGGGAATAGAACATCAACTTATCGTACCTCACTGTTCACCTCAAAACGCCGTCACGGAAAGAAAAAACAGAACCTTAGTTGAAAAGACTAGGTGTTTATTAAAACAGAGCGGATTACCAAGTAAATTCTGGGGCGAAGCTATTATGACCACAACTTATCTGCAAAACAGATAACCCACGAGAGCTTGCGACGTAACACCGTATGAAAGGTGGATAGGAAACAAACCAGATCTTTCAAATATTAAAACTTTTGGTTGTAAAGCATACATATATACTCATAAAATAAATAGAAGGAAACTAGACAGCAAGGCTAAATTGGGTACATTTGTGGGATATGACCTCAGAAGTAAGCGATATAGAGTTTACATAGATGATAATGTAAAAATATGTAGAGCGGTCAGATTTATCGAAACAGATCAAATGAGGGAAATAAGCAATAACAATGACGATAAACAGTTACTAATGAATGAAAATGAAAATGAAACCGGTACTGGCGAAATAAATAATAAATCATCCTTTCCGGTAGTTTTAACTGAACAAAATCAGGAATCGGATCACACAGAGGAATCAAATTTACAGAACGAGGAAATTTCAAATCAAAATATTCCCAGAAGATCATAAAGAGCCAACAAAAGCGTTCCACCTGATAGATTCGCTTTGTTATCAGATACCTTAAATGTAGTCGAACCTAAAGCCTTTCATGAAATATTAGAATTGAAAAACCCTGTAGAAAAAGAAAATTGGCTAAAAGCAGCCAAAGATAAAATTAATTCACTCAAAGAGAATAATACATGGACACTAGTAGACCCTCCACCCAACGCACATATAGTAGGTTCCAAATGGGCGTTCAAAGCCAAATACAATCATATGGGAGAAATTCAAAAATATAAAGCGAGGCTAGTAGCAAAAGGATTTAGCCAAAAATTCGGGGTGGATTACGATTAGACATTTGCCCCAGTGGCGTCTCACACGACTATCAGATCATTTTTAGTCATGGCACTATACAAAAATTTAGAATTAAATCATTTAGATGTAAAAACCGCGTTTTTGCATGGGGAATTAGAAGAAACAATTTACATGTCACAACCAGAAGGATTTATAGATTCCGGGGATGAGAAAAAAGTTTGCAAATTAAGTAAAGCAATCTATGGTCTCAAGCAGGCAGCCAGAGCCTGGAACTTGAAAATAAATGAGACATTAATTAATCTAAATTTCACGCAAAGTCAAACTGATAAATGTCTATATAAAAGAAGTATTAACAGTAGAAAAGTCTACGTGCTAGTATATATAGACGATATATTAATCGCTGGAACCAAAAACGACATAAAAGAAATTACTGAAAAACTCAGCCGCGAATATAATATTACTAACCTAGGGAACGTAGTTAATTATCTCGGCATAAACATTACTAGACCGGATAACAACACATTGTTATTAGATCAAACCAATAAGATTAAACAATTAATAGACAAGTTTAACTTAACAGATTCAAAACCTACTAATATCCCAATGGATACAAATTATTTAAAAAGTAATAATAACGACAATTTTTTGCCAAACAATACAGATTACAGAAAAGCAGTAGGGGCATTATTGTATATTTCCGCAGCATGTCGACCAGATATAAGTGCGGCTGTCAACTTTCTGTCCAGACACAACGAAAACCCCAGGAAGTGTGACTGGGAAACTGTAAAAAAGGTCATGAGGTATCTTAAGTCAACAATGAATCTGAAACTATCGTATAATAAAAACGCAGTACCAGTGTTACCAGTATATGCTGATTCAGATTTTGCTAACGATCCCAATGACAGAAAATCAGTCACAGGCAATGTTTTCTTTATTGGACAGAATCCAATATATTGGATTTCTAGAAAACAGAGCAATATAACATTATCCACCGCTGAGGCAGAATACGTCTCTGCCGGCAATGCAGCTCAAGAAACCGTGTGGCTGCTACGACTCCTAGAGGATCTAGATTTGAAATAGAAGAACTCTATAACTGTATTTGAAGACAACCAAGTATGCATCAAACTGATAGAATCCAACAAATACCAGTCACGTACCAAACACATAGACCTTAAAGAACCTTATCAAAGAACCTTATCAAAGACCTTATCAAAGAACTTTATGAAAATAAGATAATAAAGTTGGAATACGTTAATAGAAGCAACATAACTGCTGATATAATGACTAAACCATTACCGAAGACGATTCTCATAAAATTCAGGAAAAATTTAAACTTACTCGATTACAGCGAAATATAAAACAAGTAGGGGTAAAGTAAAAAAGAAAGAAAAACTGAAATAATTTGTGTTTGATATTTCGCTATTCAAGAACTCTTATTCTGATAAACATTTTATTTTATTCTAGAGACAATCTTCATAAATATACGTGTTGCAAAGAGGAATGCACCGCTCCCAGTTTTGACCCTTTGAACTGCTTTAGTCATCATTTATAAACTTTCTCTCGCGCGCTTTACCCATGTATGTGTACTCATTTCTACAATATGTAACCGGTCTAAAAGGAGCTCTGTTAAACGCTCCGTTATAGTATTATACTTTAATTATATAAATATACTTGTGATTGAAATAATAATCAAGAATTAATTAAAAGAAATATATCATCTAAAAAGTTTTTTTAATCATGAGTTCAGTAATTATATATATAACAAATATTAATTCTCCAAAACACACACAGAGTTTATTTTCAGTTTCTAAGGCCGATGAAAGATGCTACGCACTCAAAGAGATGCACTGACGCATAATCTCTATCTTTGGACTGGAAGTGAAGGTGAGTACGAATCTTACTTTCATATAAACTATTGATGTGTAATTACTAACTTTGTACATAAAATTAATTCCTTCAGCTCTCTCGTAAAAATGTATAAACATAAATATATGAATATTATTCATTTGGATTAGATTAAAATTGAGCGCGCTATGCGCAATATAATATATTAAATATGTAATATTTTTAATATTTTTAAACAGTGATAATTAGAAAGATGGAATATGTGAAATGTTTGCCAGACAGGTCCTAGACCTTTAAATACATTTGTTTGAAAAGATAGTGACAAGATTCGATTTCAAATAACTTTGATACTCAAGATGAAATAGCTGCAATTTCTGGGGTTGGTTTGTTGCTCTTCAGTAATTTTTCGCACAGTCAGGCTAATCTGTCCTGGGCTGGACCTACGACTTAAAGTGGATTAAAAACGACTAGAGTGATCCATGACCGAGCTGGAACTCGAATATGGAAACTAAAGGCTAAAATGCTAACCATTCGGAAGCAGATAAGCTTGTCTTTTCTCAGAGTTTGCAACAGAGAAAATGACTCACTACAACTTTACCTACTTCCTTTCATACGTTCATGTTCTTTCTTCTTTCAACAGCAGAATTGTCCAAAGACTGGCGTTCTGTCCCTGTGATTAGTAGTCTTACATATTTTAGAACACTAATTCTAAGCAACGTTTGTAACATTTGACTCTATTGTTTAAAAATTATGTCCTTTAAAATTTGGGAAGTTTTTATTTTTTTATTTATTTTGAAACACCCTGTGTATACATGCACTTGAAAACAATTTAGTTTAACAACTTAAATAATACGAACTCTTCCATAGTCTTTTTTTTTTTTTTTTTTTTTTTAATGCAGTATTGAGAATAAAATTTACTTTTTTTTAATATTTAGTGTCCTACATCTCTAACATGGAAATCGTCTGCATTATCATGAAAGATAATTTTTTTTAAATAATAATTTTAATAAATTATTTTTACTGAGTGAATTTGTATAGGAAAATATAGAAGAAAGTCATGTGGTGGCCACAACATACTAGTTTTTACCTTGTTATTAACGCTTTCCAACAAAGTTCAAAAGTGTTTATGACTTCGGTTTATTTGTACTCGCTTTAACTCCCATAAATAATCATGGGCATTTTTAAAATAATATTAGGTATAATATATTTAAACTAATTCAATTTAGAGAATTAAGCATAGCAATTATAAGCATTTTATAAAAATATTGCTTAAAAAGTACGAAATAACAAAATATAAGAAAGAATCTTACCTGTGAAATAAAATCCTTATTTTACATAACTTTTAGGGCTTTTAAAGTACATCTAATCACTATTTCTTGCTATGGAATGCTTTTTAGATTCAAAACAATCTAACTTTTCAAGTGAAATAAAAATTTTAAAAAGAACTTTCAAAGAAAAAGGAAATGTATCGTCTGCGTAAGAGAAAGCAGAGTTTAGAGCATGGCGAGAAAATTTCAATGTTGGCCAGTTTGGCTTCCTGTAGTTCAAGCAGTCGCGTGACTTTTTTATGAGTGATCTTTGCCACTGAAAAAGGTTGTCATTGTCCCATCCACTTTTATAATAGGTCTATGGCACTGACACGGATTAAGACTATCTACAGGATGAAAAACAAGATAGGGCAGCCAGCGCAGAAACCGGAGCTTTCTATTCCACATTAATTCAGCCGATTGGAGGAAAACGATCCGATCGCCGCCTGGTGTAGTATCTTTGAAACTTATCGGAAGAAAGGGAAATCCCGCCCTTTCGGCTTCTGTCATCATCCGATTTCCGAGAACGACCAATGAACCGCTACAAATGTAAACGAACACGCTGATTGGTAGATTGTTAAGATCTGTTCACCCTCTATCTGTAAGATGAAAATTACTACTTTTCCGTAGCATTCGTAATACATCCTAAACTCTTAATCCGTGGGCACTGAGCTGAAGAACAACTGGAGGAAAAGCTAGACCGGTTTTCGCGTGCCGTTTTTTGAAAGATTCGTCTTCCTCCTATAGTTTTATTTTCTGAGCGGTGTACGGCAGAAAGCATTTGATACCTTTATATTTCAATGTAAAATTTCGTAAAGGAATGGAATCTTATCGGCTTTATATGAAATATATTTATGAATTTTTTGGTGGAACATGAAAGAAAAAGAAATAATTTATTAATTTCCGAAGCTACATTACTTTAAAAATGAATTTTATTAAGAAACATTATATCATCTTTTGAGTAGTAAGCAGTCAGAATTCCATATTGCTGATCCTTTTTTTCCCTCTCTATTTATAATTGCCCATCTGCGCAGCACTAGTGCGACGTAAAATCCAACCATCCCTCCATCCCTCTGTATTTATCGTTATTATTTTTTTTTTCAACTGGTCCTATTTTTGCGACAAAAAGGTTTCATGAAACTGTTTAACAATTCGTAATTAGTGCCTAATTATAAATATTTCCACCGCTGATTAAATAAATATGCCAAAATTTCTGTGATAAATTGATAGAATTAGCAGTTTATTAACTTCCTCCTATATCCAATAGAAGAAAGTATTGGATGCGTATAAATTTTCGACTTTTGGTTTTCGATAGATTTATACATTTTCTTATCTATTTAACCCTTTAAACGCCGGTATATCAATCCCACTGAAAATATTTGAATTTTCGTATGTGTTGTGTTTTAATGTGCATTTCTAATTATACGTAGTTTAACTAATTTAAAAAAAGTTTATTTTGTCAGAAGATATAATATGGTTCCAAAATAGGAGACTTGACCCCTAATGAGCTTAAAATAGATGTTGATAAACTGAAAAACCCTTTTAAATTAGTTATCTTGATGTCATTCCTTTTTATAATAATACTAGCAGGCTTCGCCCGCTTCGCTGGACCCTATTTTTAAATTAATCACTATAATTACTGAATTCTCAATTTTTATTTTTTTGCCCCACCACTCTCCCCCCCCTTCCCAATAATTTTAAAAATTCGAAAATATCCGCAATCGATTTGTAAGTATCGAAAACCTCTATGTACCAATTTTGAATGATCTAATTCTATTTTTTTTTTTTTGCCCCTCCGCCCCCCTCCCGTCCCTCCTAATTACGTTACACTTTCGAAAATATCCCCATTCGACTTGCAGGCCTCTAAAACCAATCTGTACCAATTTTGAACGGCCTAACTGCATTTCTATTTGTTTTTGCCCATAGCCCCCCCCCCTTACCACCCCTCCTAATAATTTTACAAAATCAAAAATATCCGCATTCGATTTTAAGTATCGAAAACCATTTGTGTAAAAATTTTGAACGATCTAACTGTATTTTTATTTTTTTGCCCCCCCCAACCCCTTCCCCCTTCTTGCCCCTCCTAATAGCTTTACACTTTCGAAAATATCCCCATTCGACTTACAGGCCTTTAAAATCTATCTGTACCAATTTTGAATGCCCTAACTGTATTTCTATTTGTTTTTGCCCATAGCCCCCCCCCCTTACCGCTCTACCCCCTTCCCGCACCTTCTAATAATTTTACAAATTCGAAAATATCCTCAATCGATTTGTAAGTATCGAAAACCTCTATATACCAAATTTGAACGATCTAACTCTATTTTTATCTTATTTCCCTCCCCCTCTCCCTCCCCCCTCTCTCCCTCCCCCCCTCTCTCCCCTCCTAATAACTTTACACTTTCGAAAATATCCCCATTCGACTTGCAAGCTATTGAAACCTATCTGTACCAATTTTGAAAGGCCTAACTGTATTTCTAATTGTTTTTGCCCCTGCTGCCGCACCTGGGGGCTGACTTTTTAAAATTCCAGAAATTGGTTTTTAGATATTTGTATTAGCTATATTTTATAGCAAAAATTTCACGTATAACTGTTTTTTTTTTTTTTTTTTTTTTTTTTTTGCGATACATAGGATTATGCGAAATCGCGTTTTACGCAGCTGAAATCCCGTTTTGCCCCCCCCCCCTCCTTGGGTACCGAATTTCGAAAATTCCAGAAATTGGTTTTTAGACATTTATATTAGCTATATTTTACAGCAAAAATTTTACGGATATCTGTTTTTATGTTTGAGATATGAAGGATTTTTTGAATTCACGTTTTGCCCCCCTCCCCCCCCCTTGGGGGCGAATTTTTTCAATTTTTTTTTCCTAAACCATCCCTGACCTATAAGGAAAAAAACAAAAAAAGAATGATCGAAATCGATCATGCCGTTTACGAATTTATAAAGGACATACAGACAAACATTCATTTATATATATATAGAAGATTCAATATAACAGTATAGGAGAAATTTTTCATTTAAGTGTATACAATGTGGATTGGATTGGATTTGGGAATAAGGCCAATTGACTGCTGTAGGTCCTAGGCCTGAGGGGGAGTGCCCTCCGTGAGGGGTCTTTCTAAGGGGTCCTAGCCCGTATTTACGCAAGTTTCGGAGAAAACTACAGAAAACTCCGAACGGCTAGGCCGACGAGCGCGACCTGCGATCGAACCCGATACCTCACGTCTAACAGCTTTCAACGCAGAACCTCTCGGCCGCTGGTGGGCTGCATACAATGAGGAATGTTTTTAAACAAACATTATAACATTGAAAAATTTAAATTTTATTTAGAATACAAATAATCAATCAGGATAACTTTTTTGTATATGTAATACCATCGCTCGACACCCCCCCCCTTCCCACATACACACACCGCATCACCAGTGACTGAGCGGTTCTGCGGTCAAAGCTGGTAGACAAAAAGTGACAATTTCGATCCTAGGTCTCACTCGTCGATCGAGGTTTTCGGAATTTCCATGGTTTTCTCCGAAACTCGCGTGCATATGGCAAAGATCCCTTAGAAAGACCACTACGAAGGGCATATCACATAGGTCTAGGACCCTTATGTAGACAAACGGCCAATACCAATACCAGCCCCTCCCTTTCCTTGAAGGAGTAAATTTTTACTGTGAATATTTAAAAAAAAAAAAAAAAAAAAAAAAACTCGTGTTTATCTTTAAAAAGACAGGTTTAACCATGCATCAGTGTAGATTTAAAACTAAGTTATCCTTTATTTATTTATATATATTTTATTTTTTTAACAAAAAAAAAAAAATCTGATGTGGGCACCACATGACTTCCTTATACACTTTTAGAAATATTCATAATGTTAAAAAACATTGACATTGGGCCCGAAAAAGTTGGATAAAAATATTTTAAAAAAATGAATTATCACCGTGTTCTGAGCTTTTCTGAAAGTTAATTAAAAACAGATTGCAAGATTTGTACTGGTAATGCTGACGAAGGCAGCAGGGACCCGAAAATATTGGCTAAATTATTTAAAAAATGCATTTTCACCGTGTTCTGAACTATTCTGAAAGTTTCAAATGTCTAGCTAGTCGGGAAGTTAGTTAAATAAATTTTCTGTTGAATCATATAAACGCTTCCGAAGGTAGCAGGGACCTGAAACTGTTGGCTAAAAGTATTAAAAAAATGCATTTTCACCATGTTTGAAACTATTCTAAAAGTTTCAAATGTATAGCTAGTCAGGAAGTTAGTTAAATAAATTTTCTGTTGAACCATATAAACGCTGCCGAAGGCAGCAGTGACACGAAACAATTGGCTAAAAATATTTTAAAAAATGCATTGTCACCGTGTTCTGGGCTTTTCTGGAAGTTTTAAATGTCTAGCTAGACGGGAAGTTAGTTAAAAATCGATTGCAAGATTTGTACTGGTAACGCTGCTGAAGGCAACAGGGACCCTAAACAGTTGGCTAAAAGTATTTAAAAATGCATTTTCACCGTGTTCTGATCTATTATGAAAGTTTCAAATGTCTAGCTAGTCGGGGAGTTAGTTAAATAAATGTTCTGTTAAATCACATAAACGTTGCTGAAGGCAGCAGGTATCGGAAACAGCTGGATAAAAATATAAAAAAAACGCATTGTCAACGTGTTCTGAGCTTTTCTGAAAGTTTCAAATGTCTAGCTAGTCGGGAAGTCAGTTAAATTGCAAGATTTGTCCAAACCGTTTTTTGATACATTATGGCCAAAACCTATGTATTTTTGGTCATTATGAACCTAATTTTCCTAAATATCTCCAAAATGGAAAATCATACAAAGTCCAAAAAGGGAGGTGCCCAACTAGATGTTATAACAAACCTATGTATCAATTCGCAACTTTCTACGTAAAATCGTTTTTGAGTTATTACCGTTTTTTGATACATTATGGCCAAAACCTATGTATTTTTGGTCATTATGAACCTAATTCTCCTAAATATCTCCAAAACGGAAAATCATACAAAGTCCGAAAAGGGAGGTGCACAACTAGATGTTATAACAAACCTATGTACCAATTCGCAACTTTCTACGTCCAACCGTTTTTGAGTTATGCGACATACATACACACACACAGACACACACACACACACACACATACAGATGTCACGAAAAATCGTGTAAAATCGCTTATATCTCTAAAACGAGAGCTCGTGTGAAGACAACACTTGCAGGTGTACAACTATACATCATGACAGTCACACGTATAAATTGACAACATTCAGCGATCATTCGTTTTCGAACAATGTGAAATACAAAATCCATTTCGCAAATCGGGATTACTATACTTCCTTATACTTTGTATAAGGAAGTAATAAAAATGTTTTTTTTTTCGCCATTTTTTTCTTTCTTGTAGATGGGAAGTGCTGAGTTCGATCCTAGGTCGCGTTCATGAGTTTCGCTGTATGGCGTTTTTCGTGTTTTTTTCTAAAATTCGCGTAAATACGGATAGGAACACTTAAAAAGCCTCCATGTAGGGTACACCACCTATGCTTAGAACTCTTGTCTAGTCATTTGGTGTTCACCCTTACATCAGCACTTGCTTTCCCACTTCTTCGGAGTAGTAACTTTTTTACATGAATATCTTTTTTAAATAACTCGTTGATACCTTTAAAATGAATGTTTGAATCTTGCATCTGCAATGTTTTAAAACAAAGTTATATTTTTCTTTTTTCATTATAAAATAAAATAAATAAATAAAAAGCTATTTTTCTTGCCTTTTTTTTTTTTTTCTTTAAAGAGTCCTAGAAAAAGATAATGGATATTGGCATTTTGTTTGACATAAATTGCTGTCTATAAACTTCTTGTGCTTATCGCTCAATAGGTGACGCTGTTGTCCCGTTTTATCTAGCGACCCTTCACTGAGAGATACGACAAGGTGTTCATACTTTTTGTTTGGTGGAAAGCTCCCTTTGACCGCCCGAGGCGATTTCGCGCACCACTACCATAGACAAGGCAGGAAGAAATTGTGACTTTCAAAAATGCTTATAATTCATATTAATTAAATGTAATTTAAAATTTTTGAAGCAAATTTTCATGTTCCTAAGTGTTTTTTCTATTAACAGAAATAAAAATTTTCATTGATTTTCGTCAATTCTTTTCTAAATAAGTACTTTTCTTAAAACAGTTTCGTATTTGGCGATAACTTCAATAATTACACAGCCAACCTCTTTCGGAAAAAATCGCACTCTTAACATGCGGCGTTCGATTTTTTCCCCCTTCTTTTTAGAACAATTTTGAAAATTAAATTATGTAAGTTAACATTATTAACTAATATACACTTATTATTATTTTATTTATTTATCAATTTATTTTTGTTTTACCTGATCTTATTAAAAATTATTTTGATTAATATAACAAACATTTAGATATAAATACAATTGATAGAGTAAAGCATACTTTTGGAAATTTTAGTGTTAAAAATACATAACTAATAAATAAAAAGGCCTTTTTATTATTTAGTTTTATTTTATTTTTTTCCCTTCAGGAGTATATAAATAAAGGCTAGTACATTTATTTAATCATAAAGCTTAAACTCAATAGGTGCCTTATATTTTTCTTATATTTATTTACAAATACGGAATACGAGGGGGAAAAGAATAAGGTTAAAAGTATTAAAATGCTTAATGTTCTTCTATTTATTAATTTTAAAACATAAAATTATTTTATTTGTTTATCTATTTTATTTTATTTATTTATTTTTTATGGAGAAATCAAGGCATTAATAGAAGTAAATCCCTCTATGGTGACCAAGCGGTTCTGCGGTCAAAGTTGGTAGATGTGAAGTGCCAGGTTCGATCAAAAAACGCGCTCATAGATCTAACCGTTCGGAGTTTTCCGTAGTTCTCTCTAAAACTCGCGTAAATACGAACTAGATCCACTTAGAACCCCCCCCTCCCCACGGAGGGTATTTCTCCTGTAGGCCTAAGCCCCTTGAGTAGGCAATCAGTCTTAAGCCATACAACCAACCAACCATCCTTTATGAGATTAACATATGTTAGAATTTTATGTTGTAAAATTATAAGTGCTTATTTCTTTATTTAATTTATTTGTTTATTAATTAATTTATTTATTCATTAAGTGTCTTTTTTTTTTTTTTTTAATCATACTTTATTCTTTGTATTACATTTGAAGAAAAATAAACTTTTGACATGAACAATAAGGATGTATCAAACTTTTAAAGTTAATAAATATTTTTACAAATATTAATATTATTAATGATTATGCATTTAACTATAAAATATTGGTATGTTTTTAAGTATTAAACTAATTCAATTATTTTAAGAAAAGTATGTTGGTGTTAATGTGCCAGTTGCCTACAAAAGAAAGGCCGAGGTATGGGTTGAATAACTTAAGTAAGGGGTGGTCTTTTTAAGATGTTCTAGCCCATATTTACGCTTGTTTCGGAGAAAATTGTAGATAATTTCGAAAAGTTAACCCGATAAGCGCTACCTGGTATCGAACCTGATATCTCCCGTCTACCAGCTTTGAGAGCAAAGTGAATGTTACAGTCTCAAAAACATTTGACCCCCTGAAAAACCTTTTATAAACCAACTAAAACAATTTTTAAACATTTAATGTGCTGAGAATGTATATATTTGTAAGTTATTACAATAAACAAAATTAATCATAAAGCTAAACGTTCATCTCTCAAATGAATATATCAAATCAAATTAACTGTTAAATCGTCAATTTTTTACTAATTAATCTTAATATCGATGAACTTTCTTACCAGTAACTACAAGGACATATTTGATAAAATAAATTATTTTTTTAAATAAATAAAAATAATTTTATTATTATTATTATTTTTTATTATCAGTTTGTATAAATATATATTTTTAGACTACAGTTGTATAGTATATTATTAAAAACTAAAGAGTATTAAAATTCAGAATTTTTGATATGCAGTATGATAGATAAGATGGAGTAAATTATTTCTATGAATGTAGAAGAGTAATCTAAATTTAAATAATAATTAAAATGATAATAAAACGAATGTAACGTAATGCATAATGTATCTTAGTTTGACTGCAAAGAAAAAGTTTTTTGCTTTACTTTAGAGAATATTTTTAAAAACTTACACCGATAAATCACCAAAGCGCCAAGCACTGTAAAAAGGGTTACTGTAGCAAGAGGGAATCTGGACAAGCGTTTGTCCACTGAGCATGCGTACTAAGTACCTGTCGTATCTCTGAGATTATCCAGGGTTTCTAGTTTTATCATAGACTTTACGATGACAGTAAAGGATAAAATTTTGTATAAATTTAAACTGATTTTCACCGAATCAATGTGAAAATGAAAATTTTGTTTGCAACAGTAATAGGCAATCCAGGTCTAAAGTTTTGTGTACATGCACGAAAATAAGTCCCTGATTGGGGTGTAAACTTTTAAAATGAGGATCTGACCAAAAACTCTGATGCTTTAAAATCAAAAGGGAGTACTATGGATTTGTGATGATTTGAAACAAAATTTCTTTCTCTTTATTATTATTATTTGCCATTTATAACAAAAACAAAAACAAAAAAATATTTTTTATCAATTTTTCCCCTTTAAATTATATTTAGTTACATGAAAAGTTAACTGATGTTTGCACCTTGACATAAATTGGTTTTTGTCACTTATAAGATTTCTAGTAAAATTAAGCTGAAAATTAATGGCAAATTTTAGCAAAAAAAGAAAGAAAGAAAGAAACGATAACCTATCACATAATCACAGATTAGATAAACAATGTAATTGTGGCACATAGATACATTATATAGCAAGATCTGAACATGTAGTTAAAATGTTATTGCAGGTGTAATTTATTGAAATTTTTACAATGAATCTGCTAATATGAAGTATCTACATGATAATCAAATCTCATAAAAAAACAATACTCTTGTAAAAGTCACCCCGCCCAGCAAAAACTCTTACCTTTCTTATGCATACGTATTATATTTATAAAAGTACATACATAACCTGCAAAAAGAAGTGATATCTCATAAAAAACAATACTATTGTAAAAGTCACCGCGCCCAGCAAAAACTCTTACCTTTCTTAAGCAGTCAAAAAAAGGATTGATATCAAATTTCTCCGCCGCTATTCAATCCCGGGTACTCAATGCCTAGCTTAAGGATTATCTGCCAATAACACTGCATGTATCTTTCTAATAAATTATAATCTCTTTCAACATTCTTTGTTATCTGTGTCAGTGTTTTCGCTGCATTATAAAGTTATAATTTAAAGTATGTTTACGGCGGGGTGCGTAATAATATTTTAATCTTTACTAACTAAATTTTTTATTAATTAAAACTTCTACATAGGGTACGCACCCCGCCGTAAAAATACTTTAAATTATAACTTTATAATGCAGCGAAAAAACTAACACAGATAACAAAGAATGTTGAAAGAGATTATGATTTATTAGAAAGATACATGCAGTGTTATTGGCAGATCTTCCTTAAGCTAGGCATTGAGTACACGGGATTCAATAGCGGCGGAGAAATTTGATATCAATCCTTTTTTTGGCTGCTTAAGAAAGGTAAGAGTTTTTGCTGGGCGGGGTGACTTTTACAAGAGTATTGTTTTTTTATGAAATATCACTTCTTTTTGCAGGTTATGTATGTGCTTTTATAAATATAATACGTATGCATAATGCAGGGCGCGAAATTTCCGCTCGCCAGCTTGCCATTGGCGAGTGGAAATTTTACTGTGGCGAGTAAAATTTCGGTCTAAATGTAAATGGAATTCTTATAGTATAAGGTGCTGCAAAAAAAAAAAAAAAAAAAAAAAAAAGAAAAAAAAACATTGACTTTGAAACGTAAAATTATGCTAACCTTAAGTAAGGTGACCAGTCATCCTCTTTTTAAGAGGACAGTCTTCTTTTTCAACGCTCTGCCCTCTTAAACGAAAAGACATTATAAGACTAAAAAATCCTCTTTTTTTATGTTTTTCGTCCTCTGTCTTCTTTTTCAAATGAAAAGGATTTAGTCCTTAATTTCAAAAATTTCGCAAAACTTGGGAAGCTCAGTCGGCTGTTGGCTTTATCAAACGGTGAACACTAACTTTTTTCTGCATTAGGTTCGCAAAAGAACAAATTTCTAATAAACTTGCCAAAGTATAGTATGATTTATGTCTATTCAGATTCTTCGAATCGCAAAAAAAAAAAAAAAAAAAAAAAAAAAAAATAGAAGTATTCTCCAAATTTGTGCAGTTCTTTGATCCAGAACACGGAATATATTGAAATTGTCATGAAATCATTAAGAAGGTGGTGCTCCGGTTGATACGCGGTGGGTTCACGTGTGTTCTCACTTTTGCATGAATAATATTCCTCGTAAAAATAGGCCCACCAGTGACCGAGAGATTCTGTCTGTTAAGCTGGTATATGTAAGGCACTGGATTCGTGCATGAAAGTACCACAAAAAAAAAAAAAAAAAATTCTATAGCAAAAATTAATATTTAATATATATATATATATTGTTCAGTGACACCTATAAAAATTAGGGCTTTTTCCTCTCGTATCCGTATATTATTAATTTAACCCGTTAGTAGTCACTATAAACAGCGCCACCTATTACAGATTGCACACTTTTTATTTAACTGTCACCAATAATTTTAAGAAGTGATGTGATGGACGTGTCTTCGGTTTTATTCGCGTTTTATATATATCAAATGCCACTTCTAAAAAATTTTGGTGGCCATTGAATAAAAAAATCTGGCAACACTGCAGGGTGGGCGGCAAATCGACCAACTAGCGACTACTAACGGGTTAAATTAAGGTGTACTGATTCAAATTCATAATTTGAAATGAAAATGTTTCCACCACTTGTGTAAAGTAGATTTTGAATCGGTTTTCATAATCATTTTCATTCAATTTTGTGTCCTCTAAAATGACCTCTTTTTCAAAATTGAATGTCTTCTATTTTCTTATAAAATAAAAGACATTGTGTAATTTCTGGTCACCTTATACGTAAAAAATAGAGTAAGTTAATCATATTTTGTGGCGAGTAACCTTTTTTTTCAGCGAGTGAAAGTAAGTTGAAATTTCGGGCCCTGCATAATGAATATATTTGTGTAATAGATCAATAAAAATCGTGCGTGTTGTGCATAGTTTAGTTATTATTAGTTATTTATTATTAGTTAGTTCGACCATGTTAAGACAACATCTTTCAAAATGAGCTTGCGATATGTTTGTTGATTAATCTTTATTCCTTGATCAACAAAAACAAGTGGTGTGTTCCTACTAGCACATATCCCACCCCAAACCATTACAGATTGGGGTCGTTGACGCCGTTCAACAATGCAAGAAGGCCCAGGTGCTTCTGCTGACCAAACTCTATCATTATGGCTATTGTGAGCTTGTTCAATCGTGAACAATTTCTCATCTGTGAAGACAAATCTTTGTCATCGATCACTTGCGGCCCGCTTTAACAATTCTTTACACCTTTGAAGTCTTGTGCGTTTGTTCTCTGCTGTGCTTTTGAGTCTCTTTCATTTTGTAAGGGCGAAGACTAAGTTCTACTCTTGCCATCAAACGTGCGGTTTCTCTGTTGATCTTCATCTCTCTAGCAAACTTTATCATTGAAATCCTATGATTTCGTTGAACTCGGTTTTTTATAACTTTCTGTTTTCTTGATGTGTTAACTGTGCGCTTTCTTCCTCTTCCTGGCCTGTCACCATCATGTCCGAGTTCTTTAAACCTTTTTATTGTGTATGAAACCGTCTGCTTAGGCACTTTCAGTAGTTGAACAATTTCACATCGTTTCTTTCCTTGCTTATGTAATTCAAGTAGGGCAGATCGTTTGTTAACCATACTGGTAATCACAATTAACTTACTTACACCTGTTTAGTCGCTTTCTAGGATCTAGGGTCGCTTTTTAGGCTTAATGATATAAATTTATAACTTTAGTGGTAGTTACAGATATTTCGTTTGAAACTTCGTCCAAGTTATTTCTTGTCACCCTGTATAACAACTATTTTGTCAAGTGGGTTAGTGTATTTTATTTTTATTTTTTTGGCTACTTTTTTAATGAATGAAATGAATTTAGTAAATTGCAGAATTTCTTTTAAGTTTTTTAGCGTTGAAAAAATCTCGCCAAGCTCACTGGTAATGTTACCAGGGGCTTTTGAAATAGATTTAGTAACATTATTATTTTATTCTTGTTCAGTAATGTTAACTGAGTTAGAAACAGAATTAGCAGCTGAGATGGTGTCAGCTGTGTTATTGGTTGCTGGAGCAACAGTATTATTTTCTTTATTGTTATCAGCATTATTATTAGTGCTGTTGTCATTAGAGTTTTCATTATCCTGGGTCTTAGTTTTAGAGTTATCCTTACTTTGAGTTTTAGTATAATTAAAGTCTTTAAGTATCTCCGCGAGTTGATAACTCTCCTTGAGACGTTTTTTGTTCTGTTTGGGCTCTTCCTGCTTAGATTTGTTGGTGGCAGTATTTTCTTTAAGTTGGTGGGGTTTTTATTACATCCCCTAAAGGTGGCAGGGTGGTCTTCTCTGCAATTGACACACTTTGGTGTGAAGTTGCTTTTAAGAGGGCAGTCATGCGCTCTTTAGCACATTTTACGCATTTTGGGGTGAGCCCGCAGGTCTCGGAGGCGTGTCCATAGTTCTGGCAGCGATAACACTACTTAACAGGGTTTGGTCTAAATATTTCAATAGTTCCCGAGATAAATGATAAGTTCGTTATTTCGTAAATTTTGTCAAAATCCTTTCTGGGGAGTATATTACACATATAGAGAGGCATTGGATTCCCAGTCTTTTTTATTTTTAAGCATAGCAGTACGTGTGCATATAAAATTATGATCAGAGAAGCCTTCAATGATGGTATTTTGGTCCGTGTAGCATGGCATGCCACGTACACAGACCTTTTTAGGACGTAGATCAATTGGGTTCAATGTGGTAAATTTAAGGTTTTTATCAGTTAAATAGCTTTGAATTTGCCTACAATCATTGTTAGTTTTGCAGTGGACTTTTAATAATTGCCCAGAAAGTTTTATTAAGGGTTTCTCTACGAATTTTGTAGAGATCTCTTTGGCTAGTATGCTCCAATTAGCATTTAATTCGATGAAAAAAGGGTTAGGTTTAAGAGCTTTAGAATTACTGGCTGTGTTACCGCCGCCAGAGTCAGAATCATCCATATTGTCATCGTCTAATTGGTTGAAGTTCTCCTGACTATGGGATTCGGTCTCTAGAGGAGCAAATGAGTTATAAGTAGTAATTTCATGATTATCAATATTTGATGGTGTTTTTCTTTTACTTTTATTAACCCGTTAGTAGTCGCTAGTTGGTCGATTTGCCGCCCATCCTTCAGTTTTTCCAGATTTTTTTATTCAATAGCCACCAAAAAATTTTAGAAGGGGCATTTGATATACATAAAACGCGAATAAAATCGATTTAACGTCGATCACATCACTTCTTAAAATTATTGGTGACAGTTAAATAAAAAAAAAATCAAAGCAGTCTTTGGGGACTGCCGATAGAAGTGAAAACTAAGTAACTTGTGAATTGTATCGTCCAGCTATTAGACTAGCATATTAGCACTTTATCAATGTGTAAAATAAATTTTAAATTAAAAATGACGTCAATTTTCGTGAGATGCATAATTTATTTTTATTTTATTTATTTTTTATTGTTCACGTTTAGATAAATGTATTTATTTTCCTGTTAGAAAAAAAAAAATAAATAAAACTCGTATTTTTTTTTTTTTTTTTTTTTTTTTTGGCAACAATTAAATTACAAATAAAATTTAAATGGCTAATTTCTTGTTATTATTAGCTTACAAAATTGCTATTTTATGCATAAAAATAACAAAAACAAAGATTTTTTCGGAATAAAAGGCAGCCAACTTTGTAAGTTAGGGTATAAGCTATCTCCATTACAAATTTCATCGAAATCCGTCGAGCTGTTTTGGCGTGAAACTCAGTTAAATAAATTCACGGACATTCACATTTATAATATATATAAGATTATTTGTATCATACAAGGATGGAAAGCGTCAGCTGACGATGACGGAAAATCAGGAATTTTTCTTCACCCAAAAGTGCTCAACGCGCCTAAAGAAGTTTTCACTTCAAAAGTTCACAATCTGTAATAGGTGGCGCTGTCGATAGCGACTACTAACGTGTTAAAATTAATCAGGCATGAGAGTGCAGAAAATTAAAAAAAGAGGAAACACGCGTGTTCATAAAATTAATAATAATAAGAAAAAAAAAATGCGCACGGGGAAATTTATACAAATGTACGTTCATAAAATTTATTTCAAATGAAAAATAATGCTCACAGGAAAAAAATATACAAAATATTTGACAAATTAAACTAAAAGAATAATGCACATCAACACAATAAAACATGTGTTAAAATAAAAAAAAATAAAATAAAATAAAAAAAAAACATTAGCTAGCAATCCACAATTAATCATTGGCTGGTGGTGGAAAATGGGTAAGAAGTCGGGGGGTGTAAAAAGTTGTTCATGAGATAAATATTAAGCACAATTCTACTTCTTTATGGGTTCTAGAATATCATAAAGTAAGTTTAAAATTAAAATTGTGGATGGATAAATATTCAAAAATAAAAGGCTACCCGCAGAATGTTTGATCGGCAATGGTTAGAGATGAAAAAGGGAGGGGGGAGGGACAAAAAAAATTACATGAGTGAGAAATATTGAATAATTCTGTTCTTTTATATGTTATAGAATCTGACAAAGCATGTTTAAAATGAATATTGACATTTATATTTTGGATGGAAAAAGATTGAGAATCTAAAGTTTTTCGTGGAGCGTTTGAACACTGATCGTTATTGGAGTGATTTTAACAAAATAAAAAATCGCGGAATTAACGAAAAGCGCAAAATCGCGGATCCGCGGAAAATTCTCATGCCTGAATTAATTAAGTTGAAATCAGCACCATTAACATGGGTTAGAATATCGTTAAGAGATGATTTTTTGATATCTGTGAACGCCGCACCTCTGATTTCGAGAGTATTAAAAAACAAGAACTAAAAAGTTTGGTACGAAAGTGTGGCAACAGTGTGTGTGCGTATGTGAATCAAGATGGACTAACGTTCCATTCTACATGTTTTTTAGAAAATACTTTACTTGATGTTAATTTCTGTATTCGTTATGTATTTTATGTTTGTGCCGTAAGTAAATACACGTTTAAAAGTAAACCAAGTGTGATCAGTGTCTTGATGTGTCTCGAAATGAATTTACCGAAAGAAAAGAACCAGGTGCGAAAAAGCAGGCACCACAATTGGCGAAGTCGACAAGCATATGTGAAATAGCTAGTGCAAGTATGGATTTTTTTTTTTCATGATAGTGATGAAAAAAAAAAAAAAGGGTATGTTTTTTTTATGTTCCATCAAGAGTCATATTTTGTATAAGTTTCATATTAAATAATTCGGATTAAGCATTGAGATATTTTGTTCCGATTTTGTATTCCAACAAGGTAAAGAGTATGTAAATGAAAATTGAATATTTCGTAATGTTGAAATAATAATAATTCTAGTGTTTGAAAAATGAAAAATAGAAATATATTTGTTTATTTGTATTTAAAAAGCCGGAAAATAGTAAAAAGAATGATGAAAAGAATATGTTTTTATGCTATTCAAGATAATTGTGATTAATTTCTGTGTGTTCTTTTTATTCATCACGTGATTTAGAATAAATAAGATTTCATTAAAGCAGATATAAAAAAAAAAAAAAAAAAAAAAAAAAAGAGAGAGAGAGTTCTGTTTTGATTTATTTGTTCTGTTTTATTGAATGATTGTGTATTTGTTAGACCTTGATAATTATTTATATTTATTTATCTTTATTATTATTGGAATATTAATGAAATATCTCAGTAAAAAAAAAAAAAAAAAAAACTAGTGAATTATTCTTGTGAATGTCCGGTTTTGTTTATTTTTTTACTTTGAGGAATGAATCGGAAATTGTTTTTTTTTTCTGTTTAAAAGTAAGTTTGATTAAAGGTTGCTATGGCAACATTATTTCTAATTTATTGAAAGCTGGTTATGCAATAAAGTATATTCTGATTTATTTAATGAAAGAGTTGATTGTGTTGCTATGGCAACATTATTTCTAATTTATTGAAAGCTGGTTATGTAATAAAGTATATTCTGATTTATTTAATGAAAGAGTTGATTGTGTAAACATTTTTTTTTATTTGTTATTTCGATACATATTATTTTTTTTTCTCCTTTTATGTATGCATTCCGACTTAATGATTATTTTATTTAATTTGGGGGAAAATGTTGTTTAAGATAAAAAATGAGATGTCAAATCTGGCGTTCTTAAGGAAAATTTGAACTTGATTTGATTTCATCCATCCGAAGATGGCATTTTTGGGTAAAGGGAATAAAAAAGATTTGCAAGAAGTTGCTACTGAGCTTGGAGTGGAAGGAACTCAACATTTAAAGTTATATGAGTTAAGAGATGCTATTTTGGCTTCAAAGAATTACGATGAAGAATTTGTTAAAGAAACATTAGCGAACGTACTTGAAGCACGGAAGAGGAAAGAAGAGATGGAGGAACGCATAAGAAGGGAAGAAATAGAGGAACGTAAGAGAAAAGAAGAGATGGAGGAACGCATAAGAAGGGAAGAAATAGAGGAACGTAAGAGAAAAGAAGAGATGGAGGAACGCATAAGAAGGGAAGAAATAGAGGAACGTAAGAGAAAAGAAGAGATGGAGGAACGCCTAAGAAGAGAAGAAATAGAATTGGAAAAAATGCGGTTGGAAAATGCAAGAATAGGACTTGAGAAGAAAGGAATTACAAATGAAACTTCTGAGAAAACGCGCGTAAAATTACATAACATCTTACAAAAATTTGATCCTAAAACATGCGAAATTAGCCTGTATTTAGTTCTTTTTGAGCGGCAGGCAAAGCGTGCCGAAATTAAAAGAGATGATTGGGTTTCTCATCTCATTGGGCTACTGCCATACGAAATCGCGGAAGTTATAGCTCGGGAAGACGAAGAAATCACGAATGATTACGGAAAAGTAAAAGAGTTATTGTTAAAGAGATATAAACTTACTCCTGAAAGATTTCGACAACTTTTCATTAAGCATACTAAAAAAGCTGATATCACATGGAGAGATTTTGCTTACGAATTGAAAAACTATTTTACTGAATGGATTCGGGGATTAGAAGTTAACACATTTGAAGAATTATATGATTTGATTATTACAGATCAAATTAAAAGGAAAGTACCTCCAGAAATTAAAGAACATTTCATCGATGAATGGTCATTGTTTAAGTCATCTGATATTATTTCCAGTAAATTAGATGATTATGAAAATGTCAAAATGACTTTCAATAAAAAACCGAGAGAAATTTCTCATAAAGAAAATTGGAATCTTCCATCCAAAGGGGCGAATTTCGGAAATAACAATAGAGATGAGAAAAGGGGTTTTACTAAGCCACAGCAAGAACAAAGAGACATTCGTCCGAAATTCTCCTGCTATTGGTGTGGAAAGGAAGGCCATATGAAAAAATCTTGCCCCAAATTGAATTCAGCAAGTACATCTTACGTGAAAACAAACAAAAAGAGTCAAGAAAGTAAGGGCCTTAATAAGGTCAGTGTTAATCTAAATAGCGCTTGTTTCGAGTGGGAATTTCCAGTCAACGAGAAAGATGGCGAGCTTCTGAAAGTGGATTTAGGAATCGGAGGTCAAAAATTTCAAGGCATCGTGGACAGTGGTGCAGAAATCACCGTACTACGAAAATCAGTTGTACCTGAGGAACACTTACAGTCAAGTGGGAAAATTCTTTTGAGACCTGCTATAGGTAATCCAGTGGAAGCACAACTTGTGTCAGTTCCGCTAAGTCTTCATACAGATGAAGAAATCATTCCATATGTTCAAGTGCATGCTGCAGTAGTAGAAGGGCTGCATGAGGAAGCTTTAATCACTCCCAGGGTATATGAATGGTTGAAGGAACAAAAGCGTTCTTATTTGGGAGAGGATACAGGAATCACTTCAGTAAAAGAAGCTAATGAACAATCTTTGTTCAGTGTGGAGGGAAGGTCTCCCGAAAACATTTCTTTAGGGGATAAAGTGAATATCCCGAAGAAAGAAGTCGATGAACAATCCTTGTTCAGTGTGGAGGGAAGGTCTCCCGAAAACATTTCTTTAGGGGATAAAGTGAATATCCCGAAGAAAGAAGTCGATGAACAATCCTTGTTCCATGTGAAAGGAAGAAATCCTGAAAATTCAGGGGTTGAGGTTAATATCACCCCAGTGGAAGAAAACAATGAACCGTCCTTGTTCAAAGTGGAGGGAAGGTCTCCCGGAAACTATTCTTCAGAAGAAGAGGTTGAAGTAATCACAATAAATGAAGTCGGTGAACAATCCTTGTTCAGTGTACCTGAGAATAATTCAAACGACAATTATCTTGGGGATGAGGCAATTAGTACCCCACTCACAGAAGATAATGAAAAGTGTATGTTCTGTATGGAGGGAGAAAGTCACGAGACTATTCGAAAGGCAAAGCTGAACAACAGCGAGTCGCATCATCCAGAAACCAAAGTCTTTAATAACTCAGTAGTTAAACAGACATTGACCGAAACCGATAGTAAGGATGAAAGAAATGAAAATATCCCTGTTCCACAAGCACAAGTGTTTAGGGATGAGCAGTTAGCCTGTCCTACATTGAAAAGGTGCTTCGAAGAAGCTAGACAACATAAAAATGGTTACTGGATTGAAAGAGGTTTATTATATCATATGGGTAAAGTAGGCGGACAGAAATATATTCAATTGGTCGTACCGGCAAGCAGAAGAAAGGACATTTTGAAATTAGCTCATGAAACTCCTACTGGTGGACATCTGGCAGCTAAGAAGACCAGAGACAGAATTGCAATGTCTTTCTGGTGGGAAGGAATGCCAAAAGAAGTCAAACAATTATGTGCTTCTTGTCATGATTGTCAAATGCGCAGGAAAGGAAAAGTAAACGATAGAACACCTATCGAAGCTGTTGGAAGGCCAGAACTCCCATTTCAAGTGGTTAATGCCGATATTTTAGGCCCAATAGAGCCAAAGTCATCACGTGGCCATCAGTATGTACTGTGCGTTATGGACCAGCATAGTCGTTGGCCGGAAGCAATACCTCTGAAGTCTTTAACAGCAAAGGCAGCCTGTGATGCATTTATAGAAATATTTGTACGAACTGGAATTCCTCGAGTAATTGCAATGGATAACGGAAGAAATTTTGCCGCACAGCTGACAAAAGAATTTTTAAAACGATTAGGATGTGTTCCTAAATTTTCCACTCCAGGTTATCCACAATCGAATGGTTTGGTTGAAAGATGGATAGGAACTATGAAATCTATGCTACATCATGCAATTAATTCACAAGGTCGAGGCTGGGATAAACAGTTGCCATTCTTGTTATGGGCATACAGAGAAGTGCCTAACGCTACAACGGGTGTTGCCCCATTCCTACTAGTTCATGGGCGACCACCTGTAGGACCTCTAGCCATCCTCAAATCAAGTTGGGAAGATGAAGTCTTACTTCCTCAAGGGATTGGAGAATCTGTAGCTGACTACCTGTTGAAACTCCGGAAACGTTTAGAAGACGCGGCACAGTATGCGAATAGCATAGCTCAAGAACAGCAGCAGAAATATGTACATTATCATAATTTACGGTCAAAAGATACCGAATTTTCTGTTGGGGATGAAGTTGTAGTGTTAATCCCTGATTCAACAAATCGTCTTTGTTCAAAATGGAAAGGACCAGGAGAAATAGTAGAAAAGAAGTCTCCACATTCTTTTTATGTCAAACTACCTGATGGAAGTGTTCGACATCTTCATCAAAATAAATTGCGTAAATATATTCAACCTGTCAGAGCTGTAGGAATTATTTACGAAACAGATGAAGAGTTTGGAGATATACAACATGCGCCCGTAGAATCACGGCAAGTAACAGATGAAGAACTAAAAGCTGATATAAAATCAAATTCGATATCAGCAAAGCAATATAAACAGCTGTTGAATCTGATTAAAGAATATCTAACAATATTTGATGGGGAATTAAGGAAAGCCAAAGTTCCGCCACATGTTATCCAGTTAAAGTCTGGAGTAGAGAGGAAACAACCTCATCTTTATAAAGTTCCAGAAACATTAAGATCTAATATAGAAAAACAGATAGCAGAATTATTGGAAAAAGACCTGATAGAACCCTCTTCAGCAGAAATAGCATATCCATTGGTATGTGTAGCCAAGAAAGATGGAACTGTCCGACTTTGCGTGGACTACAGAGAGCTGAACTCAGTTAGTAAAATTCCACCTTTTCCTATGCAGAATTCAGAAAATCTTAGATTTAAAGCTGGTGGAGCTCGTTACTTGACAACTTTAGATATCCTTAAGGGATATTGGGAAATACCCTTAGCAGAGCAAAGCCGAGAATTAACCAGTTTTGTATCTCCAAAGGGTCAGTATCAGTGGAAGGTGATGCCATTTGGATTATCTGGAGCACCAGCAACATTCCAAAGAATAATGAATCAAGTATTACGACCTCATAGTGACTACGCCGAAAGTTTTCTTGATGATATTATCATATTTTCTTCAAACTGGGAAGATCATCTTAATCATATTAAATCCATTTTAGAAACTCTGAAAAAATTGAATTTTTCGGCAAATTTAAAGAAATGCTCTTTTGCGATGTCGAAAGTAAAATATTTAGGACATGTTGTAGGCTCAGGAGAGCACGGCCCAGATCCGGACAAGATATTAGTTATTAAAGATTTGAAAGCCCCTAAAACTAAGAAAACATTGAAGTCACTCCTAGGATTATTTAACTATTACAGAGACTATGTGCCTCGGTATGCAAATATAGCAAAACCTTTAACGGACTTAACTCGAAAAACTGTGCCAAACGACCTTCCATGGTCAGAAGAAGCCGAAAGCGCATTTAATTCGTTAAAGAATTGTTTGTGCTCTATAACATCTCTGTATACACCTGATATGTCGAAACCTTTTGAAATCGATACTGATGCTTCAGTGACCGGAATTGGAGCCTGTCTAATGCAGAGAGATGAGCAGAATAAACTGAAACCAATAACTTTTGCAAGCCAAAAACTGACCCCTGCTCAATCAAAGTGGAGCACTATTGAAAGGGAAGCTTATGCTGTAATATGGGCATTAGGTAAATTCGAAATGTGGACTTATGGAGCCACTATTATCTTACACACGGACCATAACCCTTTAAAATATTTGACAGAAACAGTTCCTAAGAACGCCAGATTACAAAGATGGGCATTGGCTCTATCTCGCTATCAAGTGACTATTGCTCATAAGCCAGGAAGCAGTAATACTATTGCAGATGCTTTATCACGCATTCATGAATAAAGTCATAAGTTAGTTCAATATTGTATTTGTTATTACATATATATATATGTGTGTGTGTTTATTTTGTTTCTTATATTCAAGTATATTAATTCATTAAGATTATTTAAAGTGCATAAGAAAATCCATGTCGGGATAAATGTTTATTCATATATATTATATATATATTTTATTTCTATTATGTGTTTAAATGTTACTTATTTTATACCATAGAAAATATTTAAATATTAAGTGAAATATAAATGTTATTGCTCTTGATGGAACATCGGATATTAGGTCAAAGATGAGACAATAATTAAGAATTTAAAAGGACAATTAAACTTTCATGAACATTTATTTAAAGATGAAACAATAATTAACAATTTAAAAGGACAATTAGACTTTCATGAACAGTTATATAAATTATCCACAAATTTTGGTTAGTAGTTTCACTGTGAAGGCCATTGTCCCTCAAGTGAAACTGGAGGGAAGGTGTGAACGCCGCACCTCTGATTTCGAGAGTATTAAAAAACAAGAACTAAAAAGTTTGGTACGAAAGTGTGGCAACAGTGTGTGTGCGTATGTGAATCAAGATGGACTAACGTTCCATTCTACATGTTTTTTAGAAAATACTTTACTTGATGTTAATTTCTGTATTCGTTATGTATTTTATGTTTGTGCCGTAAGTAAATACACGTTTAAAAGTAAACCAAGTGTGATCAGTGTCTTGATGTGTCTCGAAATGAATTTACCGAAAGAAAAGAACCAGGTGCGAAAAAGCAGGCACCACAATATCTAAACAAAATTTCTCAAAAAAATTTAAGTTTAGTAACAGTTTCAAAATTGGGCTCAACAATAGCAGAGAAAGCATCAAAGCAAAATAGACTAACCACTTTTCCAGTTCCGATGTATCATCAGATTGTAGCATCTCTTGGTGCAGTCCATATATGCAATTATCAATATATCGGAGGTATTCTTCCAGTTCCACGTAAGTTCATTGTGTTCAGTAGTCTTTATGTTGAAAAAGTCTTTGAAAATCTGGTTTTAATGCTGCAGAGTCAATTTGTGAAGTAATAACTTCGGCAGAGATTATGTGTCCATTAATATCGAACATGGTATTACTAATTTTAGTTTTATCTGCCATATTTTGGCGAAAAAAATCGATAAAAGATACTTAAAATGATGTTAATAGTGAAAAAAAGTATACGACCAATCCGAAATAGCCTCGCTGAGCGAGTAGGTGTGGCCGACTGGGCGAATACACACCCCGATCCAAGGCTCAAGTAGTTGGCAATGAAGGCAGTATAACTCGAAAATAAGTCGAAAAAAGCATTTAACAACAAAAATCAGCAATAGGTGGCGACACATGGCAAAAAGTGTCTGCATCCCACAGAGGCAGAGTACTGACTGACAATTATCCAATTAAGGATGCATTTTTTCATTCCTAATAAATAAAGACGAAAAATAAAGAATTATTAGTGCTAGAGGCCTATTTCAGTCGGTACAGTTGTCGAATTTTTATATGTCACTCTTAATTAGTGCTAAGGGCCTATTTCAGTCGGTTTATTGAATAGGGATTTATTGAATGAAGTCCCCCCAAGGCACAACTTTGACATGAGTCCCCCCCCAGGCCCAACTTTGACATGAGTCCCCCCCAAGGTACCCCTATTTCAGTCGGTACAGCGTTGTCGAATTTTTATAATACACTCTTAATAGTGCTAAGGGCCTATTTCAGTCTGTTTATTGAATGGGGATTTATTGAATGAAGTCCCCCCAAGGCACAACTTTAACATGAGTCCCCCCCCAGGCCCAACTTTGACATGAGTCCCCCCCAAGGTACCCCTATTTCAGTCGGTACAGCGTTGTCGAATTTTTATAATACACTCTTAATAGTGCTAAGGGCCTATTTCAGTCGGTTTATTGAATGGGGATTTATTGAATGAAGTCCCCCCAAAGCACAACTTTGACATGAGTCCCCCCAGACCCAACTTTGACATGAGTCCCCCCAAGGTAAAACTTTGGCATGAAACCCCCAGGCCCAACTTTGACATGAGTCCCCCCCAAGGTACCCCTATTTCGGGTACATGACACTTTGGTCCCGCCGTTTTGGTCCCGCCACTTTGGTCCCGTGGAAATTTTGGTCCCGCCGTTTTGGTCCTGCCGTTTTGGTCCCGCCACTTTGGTCCCGATATCAGGAATAATCAAAGCATTACAGAAAAAAAGCGAAATTCTTCTTCATATTTCGAATTTTTGTCATTTGACTTGAAAACATCGGGGTAGGAAAATTATTATTATTATTATTGTTATTATTATTTTGCAACAGAAAGTTGTAGTAACAAATAAAACTGAAAAAATCCCTTTTCGGCAAGCTTAAAGGCAAAGGTAGATTCCTTTACGTTAACGTTACAATTGTAAAGGAATTTTACATATGCATTAATACCTAGCCAATGGCTTTGTTCCCACACATTGCATTATTTACGTCGCTATTCTGTTTTCAAGAAATTTAATTTTCAACTACAAAAGGGTTTTATTCATTCTACTTAAAATTTTAGGCTAAATTTATTGGTTTGTAAATGTTTCAATTTTTTAAAATTCAAGCTCATAATCATTCAACAAATAAAAGCCTTAAAGATATACAATCCCAGTAATGGTGAATTGCGGAGGGGGCTATTAGGCTACACCCCCCTCCCCACCCAAGTTTAATCAAAATTATAATTTTTATTTAAATTTCATATAACTGTTGTTCAATATCTTTCTTTTAAAAGAAAAAGTAATAGTAACGTGAAAATGCACTCGTGATCTTACTAGTTCTGAGGTGGTAAGCCTGGCATTGCTATGGTCAAGTCAAATACAGATAAGTGGTAGTGGTTTTTGGATAGTTATTTCATTGTAATTTTTATTGAATTATTGAAAGTTTTGTATTGTGTTTTTGTGATTCTTATTGTCAGATGAGTAAAAATTGTAAAGTGAAACTGTTTTGGTTCATATAAGCTGGAACATTAACATTAATATTAGTTAACATTTGACCATTTGGCACTGCTGAATTTCAATGTTAATTGTTATGAATTTAGTAAATTGTATGATTTGGCGAGATTTTGGTGACAAAACTTGCGACTTAGCAATGAAATTTGTGATTTGGCGGCAAACGTTGATAGTTGACGACGAAATTTTTGACTTGGCGACAAAATTTGGTGAGCTTGGCGATGGAGAAAGGCAGCTTTGGCGTCATTATATTTTCTTTCCACGCGAAAGCCTCATATCTCTTCACAGACCAATATCTTGTTTCGACAAGATAAAAAGTCAAAGGAAGCTGTAATGTATTACTCTCAATCGTAAATTTTAAAAATTTATTGCCTTTTCTACCATGCCAGTTTAATTCGGTTAGCACCGATTTACAAGATTTTTTTTTTTTTTTTTTAAACGATGACATTTATCTTTTACATTATAGCATCTATGTCATAAAGCTAAGTCTAAATCTGCTTAGCCCTAAGATATGTTGATTTTATTTACTTATTTTTTTATTAACTTTTATTTTATTTGTTTAAAATCACGGATAAAATTTTATTTCATTTTTCTCAGTACCTTGTTGTAATTGTGACGTCATATTTTCTGTTAAATTAAACTTTTTTTTTTAAATCAGATTACTATATTGTTTAAAAACATGATTAAAATTTTATTATATT
Source organism: Salticus scenicus (assembly GCA_963930645.1). Classification (NCBI taxonomy): domain Eukaryota; kingdom Metazoa; phylum Arthropoda; class Arachnida; order Araneae; family Salticidae; genus Salticus; species Salticus scenicus. The sequence continues at coordinate 78,341,903 of OZ005655.1, read as the reverse complement.
TTCATTGATCTTTTTTATTATCATTTGCGCGTGACATAAGCATCAGATTATAAATTTTTGCAATGAAAGCTATAGAAAATGTCGGCTTCAACACAAGAAAAATCACTTTTTAACTTGTAACTTTTAAGCAATTGAAGTTATCGAAAAAGTTTAAATACAAAAGTTGTTCTTTAGGGTAAGGCGGTAATTTGCCTGATTTGAAGTATTTTCCTATTTTCAATATTAAAGAAATTATGGGCAAATGAAAATTTCCACCCCCCACTATTTCGACCCCCTTTGAGCTGGATACCCCATCTACGAACTCGACCGAGATTTTTACTGTCCTGACAACATATCCCGAGCTGGTTAAATTTAAATAAAAATTACTCCAGTTATCGTGTTCACAACTTAACATGGGAAAAAGCGTTATACATATATATATATACCTATATATATATATATATATATATATATATATATATATATATATATATAAACTTTTGAACGGAGGGTGGTTTTGGGTTCTAGGGGTCATGATCGGTGAAGATATGAAGAAATTTTCCAGAAGTCGTGTCATGAGAACCATTGCAATAGGTAGATCTCCTATAAGGAATCTACCTAAAAAATTTCTAAAATTTTGAGATTTAGATTTTTTCTTTGTACGATAGAGGAAAAAGGACAGCAAATACTCGTACATGAGGAAACTTCGGGCAAAAGAGAACTTAGACGAATATTTTCAATTGGAGAGTTGAATATCTACAACCTTTGTTGAAAATGATGTAACTATAGGCCACATGGAACAGAAAATTTATTATTTCGGATCGAATTTTGAATGATAAACGTATTAGTTATTAGCGCAGATCTAAGCATTGTTAATTTATCTAAATCTGCAAAATTTTAGTTTAAATAAAATACAAGGTTTTTAATATAAAACACTGTAATGCGGCTCTTAATTATCACATTCATATTTAGAGTGCTCGAATACAAAATTTGTAGGAAATCAATGCTTTATCGAAGCATCTCCTAAATGTTAGAGTTTAATAATAAAAGTAGATACGAGGAACCTAAATAATGATCTCAGGAATAATTTGTACAGATCTGCTAAACTTATCTCATTTTCTTCTCTGTCAATCCGGATATATTTGTCAAACACAGGAAATAGTTACATATCACATAGAATTGGAAAAGCATTTTTATTCCATTATAACCCCTTACAATATTGTTTAAGAAAATGTCCATTAAAAGCCCCTCCCACCCCTCCTTTTTTTTTTTTTCAAATGCGCTGAAACAAAAGAGTGAAATGCCTTTTTATTGTCTGCGAAACGAATCTCAATGTGCTACAGAGATTTCAATGCGGGCATTGCTTTCAGACATATCAGACAGATTTATTTATTTATATATATATTTTTTTAAACATATTAAACTAAAAAGATAAAAAATTGTACATCAACATTTTCTGAACATTTATGCTTGCAATGCGCACAGTTAATTAAATATTGGACTGCTTATATTTTTTCATTTTTAAAATAAAACCATTGTAATTGAAAGAAAAGTAATTTATACACATATATACACGGTTAACGTAATTAAGTATTACGGACAAACAAACATGCATTTTATTATTATTATTATAAATATAACAGAACACAGATTTTGAAATAAATTCCTCTTAGATTAATGATAAAAATTAAATCACAATCAAATCGAATGAATCTCTATCTCTCTCTCTCTCTCTCTCTCACACACACACACACACACACACACACACACATATATATATATTTATGAATAAATTCATATATAAATTCAAGAACTTCATAAATGATCCCAAGCTTATGCTTATGAAAAAGAGTCTATGATGGGAGCAGGTCAATAATTAATTCTTTGAAAAAAAATAGCATTCTGCCACGAAAAGCAAATTATATTTAATATCGTAAGGTTTTCTTTCTTTCTTTTTCCCTTTTTTTAAAAAAAAATTTTCTGTATTTTATTATTTTTAAAATAATTCAAATTTTATCTACTGTTGTTATTGTTAACAATACTTTTAAAATCATAAAATGTTGTCACTGATAGTAAATTAAAATTCAAATTGCAATTGAAGTAAGTTAAATCGAAATCAAATTAAACTAGTATGCTGTGGCCACCACAAGACTTTCTTCTATATTTTCCTATACAAATTCACACAGTAACAATATTTAAAAAAAAAAAAAAAACGATTTTTTTTTTCAAAGTTTTTTTTCGTAAAAAAAAAAAAAAAAAAATCGATAACTTTGTTTTAAATTATCACATATTTATAGTTCAACCATTCGTTTTAAAGATATTGACGAGATCTTTCGAAAGATACCCATCTTGAAAATTTACCCCCACTTCCCCGGGGGTACTTTCCCCTGGGGGAAGGGAAGCGATGACCGAGATTTTTTTTTTCCTAATTAACTACTACTATTATCAATAATTCATATTAATTTCACAATCACAGGTTAAGAATAACTCCCATTATGTACATTTATACAAAATTTTGTCCTATATACTGCCATGTTAAAAATTTAGAAAAAATACGATCACAGCACCACCTGTTGAGTGATTGATCCCCAAATCTAATCAGCCCCAGTTTATGTCAGGGGCCAACTAAATACCAAGTCTGGTTAAATTTCGTTAAAAAAAAAAAAAAAAAAAAAAAAAAAAAATACGATTTTTTTTCTAAGTTACTTTTTGTTAAAAGTAAAAAAAATCGATAACTTTGTTTTAAATTATCACAGATTTATAGTTCAACCATTCGTTTTAAAGGTATTGACGAGACCTTTCGAAAGATACCCATCTTGAAAATTTACTCCCCTCAAGGGGGGACTTCCCCCCCAGGGGGGTCCACGAGGCTCCTACGCATACAAAATTTTTTCCCCAGTTGACTACCTCTATTATAAATAATTCTTGTAAATTTCATAATGATTACTAAAAAATAATTATCTTTATGCACATTTATACAAATTTTTGTCCTATATCACCATGTTAAAAATTTAGAAAAAGCGGGATGGCAACGCAACCTGTGAGACAATTTTTACCAAAAGTTGATAGGCACTAATTTATGTCAAGGTGCAACTACATACTAATTTGTATGAAATTCTGTGCAGTAGTTCCTGAGATACAGTTGCCACAAAATTTTGTCACACACACACACACAGACAGACTGACAGACAGACAGACAGACAGACAGACAGACATTTTCTAAAAAGGGTCAAATCGTGTTCTACAGCTCTCAAAACGTGTAAATCCATCAAAAACTCGAGGTCGAAAATTTTTACGAATCCAATACTTTCTCTATATTACATATAGAAGAAAGTAAAAATATATCAATTAATAAAAAGTGCAATTTCATAAAATAAATAAATAAAATATTCGTAAAAAAATTAGTACAAAATTCTCCGAATCTCAATAGCTACGCAGCAATCGTAATGTCGAAAATTTATATATTTGTATGTAAGATATTCCTTAATTAAAGATATTCTAAGAGCACTTCAATTTTCCCGTATCAATAAATATGTTATCATATTAAAAAACTAATACATATTTAAACTAGTATGTTGTGGCCACCACAAGACTTTCTTCTATGTTTTCCTATACAAATTCACGCAGTAACAATATTTAATATATATATATTTATATATATAAGATTTTTTTCAAAGATTTTTTTTTTCTTAAAAGTAAAAAAAATCGATAACTTTGTTTTAAATTACCACATATTTATAGTTCAACCATTCGTTTTAAAGGTATTGACGAGACCTTTCGAAAGATACCGACCTTGAAAATTTACACCCCCCACTGGGAGGGGGGTACTTCCCCCTAGGGGGGGGGAAGCGATGCCCCAAATTTTTTTCCTAATTAACTACTACTTTTATCAATAATTCATATTAATTTCACAATCACAGGTTAAGAATAACTCTCATTCTGTACATTTATACGAAATTTTTTCCTATACTGCCATGTTAAAAATTTAGAAAAAATACGATCACAGCGCCACCTGTTGAACGATTGATCCCCAAATCTAATCAGCCTCAGTTTATGTCAGGGGCCAACTAAATACCAAGTCTGGTTAAATTTCGTTAAAAAAAAAAAAAAAAAAAAAAAAAAAAAAAAACGATTTTTTTCTAAGTTTTTTTTTCGTTAAAAGTAAAAAAAATCGATAACTTTGTTTTAAATTATCACAGATTTATAGTTCAACCATTCGTTTTAAAGGTATTGACGAGACCTTTCGAAAGATACCCATCTTGAAAATTTACTCCCCTCGAGGGGTGACTTCCCCCCCAGGGGGTGTGGCGAGGCTCCTACGCATACAAAATTTTTTTCCCAGTTGACTATCTTTATTATAAATAATTCTTGTAAATTTCATAATGATTACTAAAAAATAATTCTCTTTATGCACATTTATGCAAAATTTTGTCCTATATCACCATGTTAAAAATTTAGAAAAAGCGGGATGGCAACGCAACCTGTAAGACAATTTTTACCAAAAGTTGATAGGCACTAATTTATGTCAAGGTGAAACTACATACCAATTTGTATGAAATTCTGTGCAGTAGTTCTTGAGATACAGTTGCCACAAAATTTTGTCACACACACACACACAGACAGACAGACAGACAGACAGACAGACAGACAGACAGACATTTTCTAAAAATGGTCAAATCGTGTTCAACATCTCTCAAAACGTGTAAATCCATCAAAAACCCGAGGTCGAAAATTTTTACGAATCCAATACTTTCTCTATATTACATATAGAAGAAAGTAAAAATTGCAAAAAATTGGTGGGACCAAAATGTCTCGGGACCAAAATGGCCAGGGACCAAAAGTTCCTCGGGATCAAAACGGCAGGACCAAAATGGCGGGACCAAAGTGGCGGGACCAAAACGGCGGGACCAAAGTGTCCTGCTTCGCCCCTATTTTAGTCGGTACAGCGTTGTCGAATTTTTATAATACACTCTTAATAGTGCTAAGGGCCTATTTCAGTCGGTTTATTGAATGGGGATTTATTGAATGAAGTCCCCCAAGGCCCAACTTTGACATGAGTCCCCCCCAGGCCCAACTTTGACATGAGTCCCCCCCAGGCCCAACTTTGACATGAGTCCCCCCCAAGGTACAACTTTGACATGAGTCCCCCCCAAGGCACAACTTTGACATGAGTCCCCCCGAGGCACAACTTTGACATGAGTCTCCCCCAGGTACAACTTTGACATGAGTCCCCCCCCAAGGCCCAACTTTGACATGAGTTCCCCCAAGGTACAACTTTGACATGAGTCCCCCCCAAGGCACACCTTTGACATGAGTCCCCCCAAGGCACAACTTTGACATGAGTCCCCCCCAGGTACAACTTTGACATGAGTCCCCCCCCAAGGCACAACTTTGACATGAGTCCCCCCAGGCCCAACTTTGACATGAGTCCCCCCCAAGGCCCAACTTTGACATGAGTTCCCCCCAAGGTACAACTTTGACATGAGTCCCCCCCCCAAGGCACACCTTTGACATGAGCTCCCCCAAGGCACAACTTTGACATGAGTCCTCCCCCAGGCCCAACTTTGACATGAGTCCCCCCCAAGGTACAACTTTGACATGTGTTTCCCCCAAGGCACACCTTTGACATGAGTCCCCCCCAGGCCCAACTTTGACATGAGTCCCCCCCCCAAGGCCCAACTCCAAGGTACAACTTTGACATGAGTCCCCCCCAAGGCACACCTTTGACATGAGTCCCCCCCATGGCACACCTCCCCCTCATTGGGAAAAAGAGAAAAAACGTTGTTTTGCGGCTATAAGACAGTTTGGACTTCCAACGTTATTTGTTACAGTATCTGCAGCTGAAACACATTGGTTTGATTTAATGGAACCTTTATCATGGAATTTAGATCGTCACGAATTAACTAAAGAAGAATTTGTCGATATTAACAAGTTTAGCAGTAGGCCTCTGGCACTAAATTAAAATCTGTCAATGTCAGATTTTCATGTTTTAAATAATGAAATAATGTCGTGTCTGTATATATATATATATATATTTTTTTTTTTTTCAAAAGTAGCTAAAATAAATGATGAACGATGATTTCATGTGATGAGACAATAAAGTAAAAAATTAACATTGTCCTTCAGAATGGTACTTTTCATTCTCTTTGTTTTTTTTTTTTTTTTTTTGATTAATAATTTACTTTCTACAATTTTTTAAAACTTAGGAAAATGCCTTCAAAATAAAGGAAGTCCCCAGAAAATGGGGACATTTGGTCATCTTATTCTAGGGGGGAAAACATTGGTATTTATTTCCGACAATACAGATTGATCTTTACTTTTGCCACTTGAGAGTAGCAAAGTTTGATTGACAGAGCATTTTTTTGTAAACATGCCCTTTGCTTATACAGTCGGCTGCAAAATTATTCGAGCACTAGCCAATAATTCCTATATTTAAAAAGTACACTTAAGACTGTTTTGCTAAGTAAATCCTTCTCGAATCATGTTCTTAGACTGATTAAGAACATGACTCGACAAGGATTTATTTAACAAAGCTGTATTAAGTGTACTTTTTTTTGGCAAGGATTATTGCTAGTGCTCGAATAATTTTGACATGAGTTCCCCCAAGGTACAACTTTGACATGAGTCCCCCCCAAGGCACACCTTTGACATGAGTCCCCCCAAGGCACAACTTTGACATGAGTCCCCCCCAGGTACAACTTTGACATGAGTCCCCCCCCCAAGGCACAACTTTGACATGAGTCCCCCCAGGCCCAACTTTGACATGAGTCCCCCCCAAGGCCCAACTTTGACATGAGTTCCCCCCAAGGTACAACTTTGACATGAGTACCCCCCCCCAAGGCACACCTTTGACATGAGCTCCCCCAAGGCACAACTTTGACATGAGTCCTCCCCCAGGCCCAACTTTGACATGAGTCCCCCCCAAGGTACAACTTTGACATGTGTTTCCCCCAAGGCACACCTTTGACATGAGTCCCCCCCAGGCCCAACTTTGACATGAGTCCCCCCCCCAAGGCCCAACTCCAAGGTACAACTTTGACATGAGTCCCCCCCAAGGCACACCTTTGACATGAGTCCCCCCCATGGCACACCTCCCCCTCATTGGGAAAAAGAGAAAAAACGTTGTTTTGCGGCTATAAGACAGTTTGGACTTCCAACGTTATTTGTTACAGTATCTGCAGCTGAAACACATTGGTTTGATTTAATGGAACCTTTATCATGGAATTTAGATCGTCACGAATTAACTAAAGAAGAATTTGTCGATATTAACAAGTTTAGCAGTAGGCCTCTGGCACTAAATTAAAATCTGTCAATGTCAGATTTTCATGTTTTAAATAATGAAATAATGTCGTGTCTGTATATATATATATATTTTTTTTTTTTTCAAAAGTAGCTAAAATAAATGATGAACGATGATTTCATGTGATGAGACAATAAAGTAAAAAATTAACATTGTCCTTCAGAATGGTACTTTTCATTCTCTTTGTTTTTTTTTTTTTTTTTTTTGATTAATAATTTACTTTCTACAATTTTTTAAAACTTAGGAAAATGCCTTCAAAATAAAGGAAGTCCCCAGAAAATGGGGACATTTGGTCATCTTATTCTAGGGGGGAAAACATTGGTATTTATTTCCGACAATACAGATTGATCTTTACTTTTGCCACTTGAGAGTAGCAAAGTTTGATTGACAGAGCATTTTTTTGTAAACATGCCCTTTGCTTATACAGTCGGCTGCAAAATTATTCGAGCACTAGCCAATAATTCCTATATTTAAAAAGTACACTTAAGACTGTTTTGCTAAGTAAATCCTTCTCGAATCATGTTCTTAGACTGATTAAGAACATGACTCGACAAGGATTTATTTAACAAAGCTGTATTAAGTGTACTTTTTTTTGGCAAGGATTATTGCTAGTGCTCGAATAATTTTGCAGTCGACTGTACGTTGTACGCGTTGTACCACCCGACATAAATTGATCAGCGAGAGGGAAAAAGTAAGGCCTTTTTTTTTCGGGAAAAGTCACTCTAATGGCTGCCTTTCCCCGATTAAATCACACACAGGAATACACACGGATAATTTAGTAAATAAAATTTACGAATAATTTATTTACTAAAGGTGAATGAAAAACTCCAGATACAGTTTCAAATTCATTTTTCTTTTTATTCTTTTTTTCAATGCTCTCTGATGCCATTTAACTCAATGGTTTTGAATTTCAAAAATCATATCTGGCAAGTGGCAACTAAAGTGTTTGTTTTCAAAATTATTAAAAGGCTGAGAAAAGTGTTGTCGGCTTTTCAAAATTTGGATAATTTTATGCTAAACTGATTATATTAAGTAAGGCTAAATTCTAATAGTTATCTCTTATACGCTTTTTAAATTTTATTTTAAATTTCATATTTGTAAAACAATATTGCTTGTATTACTTACTTTTGATTTGAATTATTTGAATAGCTGTAGCTACATGCATATGTAATTTATTTCACACTACAGCAGACTGTTGAATATATAGTTACTTATTACCTTTAATTAAAAATTATTTTTAAATCATTAATAAAATACAAAATTATTTCAGGAAAAAAAGATGGGTGTGCGAAGTTATAATGAAGAACTTCAATTTTTGGAAAAAATGAGTCCAGTATGCTGGAAAATTAAGAAAGGATTTGTCTCGAATATGAAGGTTAGTTTATTAATACTTATATATGACTATATGTAATTTTCAGTGGAGGAAAATGAAATTTGTATATGGTACGCACTAGATAGAGTTGTGGAGGGAGTGAGTCAGTCAGTGGATGAGTGAGTGGAAGTACTCTTTTATATGTATAGATGTGTAATTTATTGTTTTAAAGTAAAGAAAGAAATGAGCTTCGAGTGCAAACTAAAACAAAATTAGTACAGTATATTTGATTTAAATGTCAAAAATTTTAACAAAATTGCAATTTTTTTCATACTTCGTTAAAAAAAAAAAAAAAAAAGCATTGTGTGAGTCCTGTAGTCCTGTATCGGGTCGGGTACCTGTGGTTACCCACTCTACAGGTCTGATGCAAGTCCAGTTTTCATTAATCTTTTAAACACAGTTCTACCCGTAAACTAATTTCTTCAAAGTACTTTCTAAAAAAAAAAAAAAAAATGAGTTTAGCCTTTTAAGTACAGATAGAATTACTCTCTTTCTCTACAGTAATTTAAAGCAATATGATTCATGCCATGAGTTTAATCGCAATTTCAGAAATATTAATACTTCACATTTAAAACTTTATAGTATGCTAAAATTATTTGTTGTCTGATGTTGATTTGATTCCTTGTTTTACATTTTCTATATACTGTTAAAATATTTAGAAGAGCACATTTTTTTTTTAAAATAAGTTTTATTATGTGTGAAATTTTGTTATAATAAAATTGAATTTTGTTTAAAACTAGTAATTTTTAATATAATTATAATTTTATACTAATTTAATTTTATACTAGCCACTTTTTATGTAGTATTTAATTCTCTGAAAGATCTATTCAGTATTATAACTGTATTTTGTATAATAGATTTTTAATTAACTTTCTTATGTAACATAAATTTAACATTACTTTAACGCGGGTTTGGGTCGAAAGTTTTTTTTGCAGGTCGGGTGCAGGTCAAGTTTGATCCACCTACTTTGATAGAAACAAATTCTTTTAAAGACCTTGCACTTAGTTAATTACAGTCTTAGACTATTTTCAATATTTGGACAAGCTTTGATGAAATCAAATAAATAATAAGTGGGGATAACAGTAAAACCTTGTTATGACTGATCAAGGCAGAAAAAAAATGTTCGTATTAACCAAGTTTATTCTAAAGTATTAAAAAAAAAATATATATATACAAAGCCTGGACTTAAAAAAAAAAAAAAATGCACAAAATAGTAACAGAATTTTTTTCTTTGTGAGTATGTGTGTAAAGATGTATATTTATATTCTGTAGTCAAATAGAAATAAAATCTTTTTCAACTTGAGAAAAAATATGAAATTATTTGCATATTTTAAGAATAAAAAAACATTTTGAACAAAATTAATAAGGTTATAAAGAAATTTTTCAGAATAATTTATTTACCACAAATGGCTTAAATAAATAAATCAAAATTGCTGTTTTAATTTTTGATTTTTATTGAATAATTTCACTTTATTTAAGTTAAAGGACAATCATTATTTTATTGTTGGAATGAAAAACCGTTGAATTATTTGCAAAGTTTTGGCTGCTTCATCAGACATTTACAAAATAATTTTAAGATTGCCTTCATCTTCCTCTTCATTTCTTTTATGGGGTTCGCCATTCGTCTTTTCAATTAATTTGATAATTATTTCTTCATACCTCAAAACATATAGTAGATACACCAAATTATCATAGATGTTTAATAGTATATATTCAGAAAGTAAAAAAGAAATATCCCAACAAATCAATAAATGGGACCTATTTTCGAAAAATACATCTTCCATAAGGTATGAGGGCTACGATCTTCAGCCATCTTTTGTGAAGAAAATATGATTATATGTGGGTTGTGTGTATGTATCTTATTATTTTTTTTAGTAGTCAAAAGTATTAAAAATTTGGAAATTACTGTAGTACATTATTAGCATAATAATGAGTAAATTAGGATTAGCTTTTTATTACTATAAAAGCAGAAATTTTTACCACAATAATATATATATATATATATCTTTATATATACATTTCTTTTGTGCGTGTGTATGTCACTGAACTCCTCCTAAACGGCTGGACTGAGTTTAATGAAATTTTTTGTGTGTCTTCAGGTGGATTCGAGAATGGTTTAGATTTACAAATGAAAGTTGTAACTTAATTAGTTCTTTCTTAATTAATTTTTAACCATCTCTTTCAACAACTTTTCCACCTAGATGGCGTGAGTTGTCGTAAACATGATGTCAGAATTTATTTAATGTTGAAATGAATAATATTATAGTTTTAAAAAATTAAAGAACACGCTTTTATAGAAATGTGAACTAAAAAGCACGAAATATCTATCTTAGTATTAAAATTCAGGGTAAGAGAAAATCGTGTGAGTGACACACCGTAATATTTACATACTTTTAAATCTTTAATTAAAATAACTTAGAATTAACAAAAACCATTTTTAAAAAATCTCCCCTAACGGGGATCGAACGCTGGACCTTTAGATTCGTAGCTCGGCGCCTTACCTCGACGCCGCATCGTTCACGTAGGAAAAGTATTTTTTTTACAATATAAATTTTTTGTTTGCTCCCAGAGAAGTTACAAACAAACATGCATACATACATACATACAGGTCAAGCTAATAAAAGCGTGTTAAAAATGAATTTTTAACCGTATCTTACGAAGTGTTTAAAATATTTTTTCAAAATTAATATTTTTAGAATCGTAACCGTATCTTACGAAGTGTTTAAAATATTTTTTTCAAAGTTAATATTTTAGAATCGTAAACACGATGTCAGAATTTATTTAATGTTGAAATGAAAAATGAATTTTTAACCGTAAGTGTTTAAAATATTTTTCAACGTTAATATTGTTAAAATTAGTTAAAATGGTATATTCTTTTAAAAAATTCGTCAATATCCGACGGAGTTATTTTATGTTAAAATGAAAAATGATTTTTTTAGGCCATTATTATTTGTGCAGATGGAAAATGTACTAAAAGTTTTCCGAAAAATTTCACGATCACAAATGTTGACGGATATCCAATATATCGTCGAAGAATTCCCGATAATGGCGGACAATCTTATCATCTATGGCGGTCATCTATGTCAACAACATAGATATTGACATTGATAACCGATGGGTGGTCCCATATTCGCCTCTGCTGAGCAAAACATTCAATGCTCATATTAATGTTCAGTTCTGCAGTTCAGTGAAGAGCATCAAATACATTTGCAAGTATGTGAATAAAGGCATTGATATGGCTGTATTTCGAGTTGAAAATACCAATGTGAATGCTCCTCTGGTGAATAACAACGATGAAATAACACTTTACCAAACTGGCCGGTACGTGAGCTCCAATGAAGCTGTTTGGCGTATCTTTGGTTTCCCAATTCATGAACGGGATCCAGCAGTTCTTCATTTAGCCGTCCATCTTGAAAATGGCCAGCGCGTATATTTTACAAGCGAGACAGAGATTGATCGTGCTATAAATCCACCAAAAACTACACTCACCGAATTTTTTGAATTGTGTAATCGTGCAGATGCTTTTGGTGCTTTTGCACGGACATTACTCTATTCAGAAGTACCACGCTATTTCACATGGGCTCCAACAAAAAAATGGATGCCCCGCAAGCAAGGCACGCCGATTGATGCAGGTCCCGGTTTATTCAAATCAAACACCTTGGAACGAGTATTTACGGTCAATCCAAGGCAGACTGAGTGCTTTTATCTTCGACTGTTATTGGTTAATGTCATCGGCCCTTTGTCATTTCAAGATTTACGTAAAGTGAATGGACAACAGTATCCAACGTATAAAGATGCATGCCTTGCACTCGGCTTGCTGGAAGACGACAACCAGTGGGAGTGTATGCTTGCTGAAGTAGGACTGAACTGTACAGCAAAACAAATTCGTCTACTATTCGCTATAGTGTTGACTACATGTTTCTCGGCCCGAGCAGAGACATTATGGGATAATCACAAAGATTCAATGACTAATGAAATATTGCATCAACATCGTTCACGGTGCAACGATCTAACGATAGTATTCAGTGACGCTATGTACAATGAAGCATTGATTGCTATTGAAGATCTTTGCATTATCATTGCCAACTTACCACTCAGTCATTTCGGTATGCATTCAACAAATCGAAATGCATCTGATTTAATAAGCACTGAATTGAATCGTGAACTACAATACAATACTGTAGAAATGGCAGCGATTGTTGCTCGCAATGTCCCACTAATGAATGAAGAACAAAGAACCATTTACGACCGCATCATGCTCGCAGTTTTGGCAGGACAAGGTGGATTCTTTTTTTTTTTGGGGTGCACCAGGTGGAACTGGCAAAACATTCCTTATTTCGCTAATTCTCGCCGAAATACGATCAAATAATGGCATCGCATTGGCTGTTGCATCATCTGGCATTGTGGCAACTTTATTGGATGGATGCAGAACAGCTCATTCATTATTTAAACTGCCACTAAATATTCAAAATAACCCAGACGCAGTGTGCAACATAAAAAAACAATCGTCCATGGCCACAGTGCTGAAATAGTGTAAAATTCTTATCTGGGATGAATGCACTATGGAACACAAACATTCGATTGAGGCGTCGAACAGGACATTGAAAGATATAAAAAACAAAAACAAACTATTTGGCGGCACTCTGTTACTCTTTTCAGGTGATTTCAGACAAGCATTTCCCGTTATTCCGTGTTCAACATACGCTGATGAGATCAACGCGTGCTTAAAATCATCATCATTGTGGCTTAATGTTGAAAAAGTACAACTGAAAGTAAATTTGTGTGTTCAAAAGCTTCAATATCCATCCGCTGAAACATTCTCAAAACAATTGTTAGATATCGGCGATGGAAAAGTTACTACAGATAAAACTGGATGCATAAAATTACCGACCGATTTCTGCACAATCATTGATTCTCAAGATGCTCTTATTGACCAGATATTTCCCGATGTACACAGACGATACACAAATCATGAGTGGCTGGCAGAAAGAGCAATTTTAGCAGCAAAAAATGTGCATTAAGGGAATGATATTGTTTTTTAGTAATATTGTTATAAGTAGCGATATGTATATAATTTTAAAGAATCAATTTTAATAAATTAAAAAAATAAATGATTGGTGTTTTGTTATTTTTATATTCTTCCACCGTTCACAGCGCTCCATACATCTTACACTTATATACCACATCCTAACACACTTACAATAAGTTAGTTATTTTTTTCTAGCAAAATATTCTCTAGAATTAATTTATATGACAAAACAACGTTTGTCGGGTCAGCTAGTATATATATATATATATATATACAGGGTGGCTGAAAAGTTCGGGCAATCATATTTGTATGGTTTTTTTTCATTGTCATTGTGGTTTTACATCACTTTGAACAATTTTAATGAATTTCTCATATAATTTCAACCCAGGAAATGTTTAATTTATTTGTTTTATTTCCAATTTGTTTACATTATGAGTCATGAAAATGAACGTATCACTGTTGTCGAACTGCACAAGACGGGAATGATGACAGCCGACAATGTTCGAACGACTGGTCTTAAGCAGAGGACCATCTACAAGATCATGAAACGCTTCAGAGAGAAAGATGGAAGTGGGACTGCAGACCGTCCTCGGAGGTGTCGTCCAAACACTGCCATCACTCCGGAGAACATCAATAAGGTGCAATGCTGGATTTGTTGAAATCCAGAGCTGTCGATGTGCAAGATGGCCACAGCAGAGAACGTGTAAAACAGCAGAGAACGTGTTCAAAACATCATCAAGGGAAAGCTGGGACTTTGTAGTTACAAGATCGCCCACATCCACTTCCTTAATGATGCTATGGAGGAGAAGCAGCTGAAGAACTGGCGCAAAATGCTTTGGTTGGTCGGTGCTGGTTGCTTGAACAAGGTGCTCTTCACGGAGGAGAAGATTTTCACCGTCCAGTCGGTCCATAATCACCAGAATCTGCAGCAGGAGAAACCATTGGCCGCAGCCATTTCTTAGCCTCTGTGAGGGTGTGGGGAGGAATCTGTGCCACTGGAAAGATACTGTTGGCTAAATTCGCCATTCTCTCATTTTTCCCGTCAGCGTTACAAGCACTTATATTTTTTTTCCTTACCTCCGGAGGTTTTATATTTAAGTAACTTTATTTCTAGCAAAATGTATTCAAGTGCTAAATTAATTTACTTCCTTTTTATGTAAAATAACTATAATAGGTAAAAATGCCGCTTTGTTTACATTCTTCTAGTTAACTCAAACGCTAACCGCTACCACCAAGCAAGTGGCGCTGCTTTCGCAGTATTTTTTTATTCAGCTCAGTTTCTTGCGATCGCAATTATCTAATTTGATTTCTATTCAAAATTTGTAACTATTAATCAATTAAATAGCACTTGAGTACAAATATAAAATCATTCACCTATTTTTCCTATTTTTTTTTTAATTGCATAAATTTGCATATGAAATTAATGGCAGTACAGCTAACTGTTTCTTTAACTGCCAGCGAATCTTCTAGACAGCATCGCGGTTCATTTAAAAGGGGTGTGTACTGCACATCAGCTGGCTTTGCTTTTCGACGATGTTTTTGGATACTGCCGGTTGCGTAATGCACAATTCATTTCTAAAAATTTCTTTTTCGGCTTATAGTCGTAATAGGTGAATGACTCTAATTAAACAAATATCAATTGTTTTCTTTGTTATTTTTGAAAGTTATGTTTAAAGTTTTGAAGTTAAATTGCATGATTCAAGTTGAATCTTAATAAAAAAATTGTAGTTTTCAAGACTGTTTCCTTCATTATGAAATTTACACCAGTGTCAGAAAATTTTCTACATTGGGAAGGAGCTTATTGCTGCTACTCTGCATTTGGGTTTTTTTAATTAACTAACAGAAGAATAAACCCACAAGAGGGTTATGGGCCCAGAGCCCTTCCGTAGTTTAAGGAAATTAATTGAAGTAGATAAATTTTAAGATGGCTACAAATATAAATCCACAGCATTTATTAACTAGACATAATTATCGTTCTTGGTCTAGAAATATAAAAATTAAACTAGAAAGTGAAGGTTTAATTGTTTGGATAGATAAGAAAAATTGGCCTCAAGAGAGTGAAACTGAAAAAGAAAAATTACCTCCCATTTCTAAATTTAAACTAGAGCAAAGCAAAGCTAAAACATGTGGATTAATAAAATCTTATTGTAGTCCTGATATTTGTTTAGAAATTAATCATTTGGATGATCCAGCTGAAATTTGGCAAATCTTGAAAACCAGTATAGGGGGAACTACCTCAGATAGGTCATATAGAATCTCTTGTTTAAAAGAGTTTAAATCCCTTAAGAAATTACCTGAGGAAGAATTGCCAACCTTTATAGCTAGGATTGAGGATAGTTGCTGAAGGTTAGAAGATATTGGGGAAAATATTTCAGAAGACTATAAATGTTATGCTTTAATTGAAAATTTACCCATTGAGTATGACTATTTAGCCCGAGAAATTGAGAACTATGAGCCAAATGATTTTAAATTTCTAAAAATTAAAAGTGAAATCCTGAAGGAATACACAAGAAGAAACTTAAGGGAAGAAACTAAAGTAGAATGTTTAGCAACTGAAAATTTTAAACCTAATATAAAATTTAAAGTAAAATGTGAATTTTGTAATAAATTAGGCCATTCAATACGAGAATGTAAGAAGAAACAACGAATTGAAGACAAAGTTAAACAAACTCATGGAGGGGCATTTATAACAGAAAGCAATGTTTCTGAATTTTTAAACAGTGGTCAGGCAAATGAAATATTAACTAGAGAATGGACTTTGGACAGTGCGTCCACATTGCACATCTGCCAGAACAGGGAATTATTTACAGAGATGAGAAAACCGCAAAACAACTCGGCAGTAAAAATGGGTATTACTCCCTATGAGGTTGAAGGCATAGGGACAGTTAAATTTACAATAAAAGAAGGTCAAAACATAAAAAACTGTAACCCTTTTTAATACTTTGTATGTTCCCACAATTCATCGAAATCTTATAAGCATGTCTAAAATGGATAAAGCTGGTATGCATGCAAAACTAGACCATGGTTTTAAAATTTTTTCCCCTCATTGGAAATATCTTTGGTCTGCAAAATTAAAAGATAATTTTTATATTATAAAAGGGCTCCCATTGAAAAGGAGAGGTGAAAATGAAATTAAAGAAAACAAAATGTCCCCAAAACTAATTAAAAGGAAAATAGTTAAAGAAAAAGACGGCATTAAATCTAGAAAGGAAAATAAAAATGAAACTGTAGAATTTGCCTATTCAGTAGATAAAAATGATATTATGATTTGGCATGAACGCTTGGGGCATTGTAACATTCCTACAATAAAGAAAATGTTTAATGAAAGTTTAGTTGAGCCATCAGTCAAGTTAAAAGGGGAAGAATCTAGGTGTGAACCGTGCATATATGGTAAAAATACATGTGCAGAATATCCAAGGTCAAATAATATTCGTTCAACAGAAATACTCCAACTTATCCATACAGATGTCTGGGGACCAGCCCCTACTCCGTCTAAGCATGGGTTTAGATATATTCTCACATTCCTAGATGATTACAGTCGCCGATCTTTTTGCTATGCTATGAGAACTAAAGATGAAGTCTGCACTAAATTAAAAAGTTTCATAGAATTTATAGAATGTCAAACTGGCAAAAAGATAAGAGCCATTAGGAGTGATAACGGACTTGAGTATTGTTGTCGCCCTGTAGAAGAATTGTTAGGAAAACTAGGAATTAGACATGAGAGAACCAATACCTATTCTCCTCAAATGAATGGTTCTGCAGAAAGGTTGAACAGAGTACTTTTTGACGGCATGAGAACTCTTCTACAGTCCTCCAACATTCCTGAAAATCTCTGGTTAGAAGCAGTTCATACTATCAACTATATTAGAAATCGAATTTTCCATCGGTCTATAAATGACATTCCATTTAAACGTTGGTATGGAAGGAAACCAACTCTAAAACATCTTAAAAGATATGGTTGCATTGCTTATGTCCACATCCCGCAACAGAAAAGAAATAAATTTCAACCTAGAGCCAAGAAAGGAATAATGATAGGATACGGTATGCGAACAAGGGGCTACCGAATTTGGATACCCGAGGAGGACACCATAATAGAAAGCAAACATGTAACTTTTAATGAAGAAAAGCTAGGAATAGAAAAAGACGGGCAAGTGGTTGCTTCAGAATTTGATGATGATGATGAATTAACTGATACAAATGTAGAAGATCAAAGCTCAGGCAGTGAAAGTTCTGAACAAGAACCACAGCCGAGTACGAGTCGTGAAACGGAACTAAAATCTGACCAGTCTGTAACCTTTAGAAGATACACAAAAACTAGAAGAAAGGGAAAGACTAAAGGACAGGAAGATATATATGTATTTGCTCTAGATGGAAAAACTTTGAGAAGTAATATAGAACTTGAAAACTACTGTAAAGAACATAATATAAATTATGATCCTTCACTAGACGTTTTTTCCAAATATTGTCAAATAACTAATGATTTTTCACTTAAAAGAAAAGACACTGAAGAGATAAGTAGTGAAGAAGAGGCAAATTGTGCTGAAATAATAATTCCCCGTTCACCTAGGGAGGCAAAGAAACTACCAGAAGCAAAGGAATGGAAGAAAGCCATGGACATGGAAATTGACATGATGATAAAGAGGCAAGTATGGGAACCAGTACCAAAACCAAATCAAACCACTAAAATTCTGGGGACGAAGTGGGTTTACACCCTGAAAAATTAAGATAAATCAAAGAGGTTTAAAGCTAGACTCGTTACCTTGGGAAATAATCAGACTGAAGGTCAAGATTATGAGGAAACATTCTCACCAGTTGTCAATTTTGTCCTAATCCGTTTATTTATGATCCTTTTTATCTGTATATTGAAGTGGAAACATAGTTTAATTGATGTTAAATGTGCCTATCTCTATGGCAATGTTGATAAAGATATCTATATAGCCCAACCTACAGATTATATAATAGAGGGAAAGGAAAATCATGTTTTGAAATTAAAGAAAGCTCTATATGGACTCCATCAAGCAGGAAAGTGCTGGTATGAGGAATTACACAATAAATTAATAACAAACGGATTCCATCAAATTAAAGGTCTGACTTGTGTCTATAATTATAAAAATAGAGCTATAGTTTTAATTTATGTTGATGACTTACCTGTGTTTGCTAAATCTGAAACAGATCTAAAAGAAGTAATAAACCTGCTAGAATCAATTTATGAACTAGAAAATCTTGGCCCAATAACAAAATTATTGGGAATAAACTTCAATATCACAGATGAGAAGATTATAATTAATTGCCCAGAATATATAAATTCCTGTCTCAAAAAGTTTAAAATTTTCCATCATATTAATACTTTTCTTCCTCTTAACGCAGGCACAGTAACTTCTCTACAGGAAATGCCTCAGACTGATGCTGAGCGTCTACAAATGCAGAAGGTGCCATATAGAAGTCTTCTTGGATGCCTCCTCTACATCGCCGGAAGATGCCGTCCTGACATTAGCTATGCTGTCGTCTCACTCTCACAAGTTGTAGAAAATCCTGGATCTATCCATTGGAAAAGACTACTACAAATCTTGAAGTACCTAGCCTCCACAAAAGATTTAGGACTTAGTTTATCATCAAACCAGCAACCTCTTCAGCTTACTGCATACATAGATGCAAGCTGGGCCAGTGATCCCCATGATCGTCGTTCCTGGTCTGGTTATATAATTTTCATCAATAATATGCCACTAACATGGCGGGTAATTAAACAAACCTGTGTTTCTCTTTCGCCGATGGAGTCAGAATTTATTGCCTCTTCCGAATCAGCAAAGGACATAAAATATCTTACCTTTACTATTAAAAACATAATTGAAGATCTTCAGCTGTTTCCTTCTATAAAAATACAAAAACCAATTCTTTTCTGCGATAATACTGTAAGTGTGCAATTTACAAAATGTAGAGCTGAAAACATTAAAAATAGGTACATTGACTTACGATATATGTTTGTACGAGAAATGTATGAAAATGGTGAGATAGATGTTAAGAACATCCAATCGAAAGAAAACTTTGCAGACATTATGACGAAAGCTCTACCCAAAGACGCTTTTCTAAAACTAAGACAGTCTTTTCTAGCATGAAATGTAATTGTAAAAATCAAGGACAATTCATGAACTATAAATTTTAAAGACTGTCTTTTGGGACTTATACTTTCAAATGGACTTGAAAAAAAAAAACTACATATTATTAAAAATTGTAATTTTTGCTTAAACCCTAGGAAATGTCTAGGTCATCTGTGAACTTGGTTTTACATATTTTTTTTCTACCTAAAAATTTTTTTGTAACTCTGTCGGGAAAGGGAGGCATTTTGTTGGCTAAATTCGCCATTCTCTCATTTTTCCCGTCAGCGTTACAAACACTTATATTTTTTTTCCTTACCTCCGGGGGTTTTATATTTAAGTAACTTTATTTCTAGCAAAATGTATTCAAGTGCTAAATTAATTTACTTCCTTTTTATGTAAAATAACTATAATAGGTAAAAATGCCGCTTTGTTTACATTCTTCTAGTTAACTCAACTGCTAACCGCTACCACCAAGCAAGCGGCGCTGCTTTCGCAGTATTTTTTTATTCAACTCAGTTTCTTGCGATCGCAATTATCTAATTTGATTTCTATTCAAAATTTGTAACTATTAATCAATTAAATAGCACTTGAGTACAAATATAAAATCATTCACCTATTTTTCCTATAATTGCATAAATTTGCATATAAAATTAATGGCAGTACAGCTAACTGTTTCTTTAACTGCCAGCGAATCTTCTAGACAGCATCGCGGTTCATTTAAAAGGGGTGTGTACTGCACATCAGCTGGCTTTGCTTTTCGACGATGTTTTTGGATACTGCCGGTTGCGTAATGCACGATTCATTTCTAAAAATTTCTTTTTCGGCTTATAGTCGTAATAGGTGAATGACTCTAATTAAACAAATATCAATTGTTTTCTTTGTTATTTTTGAAAGTTATGTTTAAAGTTTTGAAGTTAAATTGCATGATTCAAGTTGAATCTTAATAAAAAAAATTGTAGTTTTCAAGACTGTTTCCTTCATTATGAAATTTACACCAGTGTCAGAAAATTTTCTACATTGGGAAGGAGCTTATTGCTGCTACTCTGCATTTGGGTTTTTTTAATTAACTAACAGAAGAATAAACCCACAGATACTGCTTCTCTTTATCCAAAGAAATGTCAAAATCAATGTCGCCAGGTACCAGCAACTGATCCTTCGCGGCATACTCGAACCGTGGATGACTCAGCATTTTGGCCTGGATGGGATTTACATTTCAGCAAGGCTGGGCTCTGGCGCATTCTGCCAAATCCACAATTGCCATCTGCGAAGAGCTGTTTCCGGGTTTTTGGGGCAAGGACATTTGGCTGATAATTTTGACGGATATCAATCCAATAGATTATTCAGTGTTGTCCATCCTAGAGCAAAAAGTTTCGGCTACACGATATGCATTCAAAACAGCTCTGACGCAAGCCTGGGATGAAATTATGGTGGAACACTATGCGATCATCGTCGGCAATTTTCCAAAGAGACTACGCAAATATATTGAGGCTCCTGGAGATAATTTTGAGCATTTGTTGTAAATGTTTTTGTTCTAATTTATTGTTATTGAATAAATAAAAGTTATTATTCATTCAATTGTGTAGATTCATTTGTTTATACAGTAATTTTACACTGGTGAAATATTTAAAAATTTTGTCCGAACTTTCAGCCACCCTGTATATATTACATGATAATAAAAATGTTCTAATGTTAGTAATATAGTATGTATGTTGTACCAAAAAAAAAAAAACCTTTGTATTCTTTAACCACATTTCTTGCGACCATGGAGGCCTCTGCGCAAGTGCGGCTTGAACGAGTCCAGTGTTAAAATAGGGGTGACTGAGAGAAAACAAGCGATAAGGGAACACCGAATAATTGGACGTTTGCCAAATAACTATCTCTCGGGCAATTTTGCATCCCTCCAAACTTTTGGACTCGACCTCATTGCTAGTCGTAGGAAACCTGGTCGCACTATACCTTTCTTACTTAACACTAATAATGTGCACATCTTTACATTTCTTTGGTGTGCTATGTTATTTAATTTAGAAATTTATTTATCAACCTTGAAAGTTCATTCAGAAAATTTTGGAGTGGAAGGCTGATTTTTTATACCAACTATGTGAAAAATACAAAGCCGGGAATCGAACCCGGGCCTTCCGCCTTACGTGCGGATGCTCAAATTATTGAGCTACCCTGGCTGATTACCAGCTAGGCATTTCTCACATAACATTCGTTGGCAAAGTCACCGAGTCTGTAAACACAGCTATATCAAGTGACATTATTATTCATGGCACAACTCCAATAGACCACGAAATTTTAATTTAATTTAGAAGTTTATTTATCACCATTGAAAGTTCATTCAGAAAATTTTGGAGTGGAAGGCTGAATTTTTATTATATTTTGATTTTCATAAATTATCATGTATTACATATTTTTAATTCCTTTTTTTTTTTTTTTGTATTCTTTTTTGTAGAATGTATTGTATTGCTGTTTCAAACTAGCTAGGTTACAGATTGTGACAAACTTTAACTTGTAATTATTTATTCAACATCTGTAACATAAAAACATAACATGTATTTATTACTATTTCAGGTTGAAGGAATATTTTATGTTAATAATAAGTTAGAAAAATTGATGTTTGATGAACTTAGAAATGCTTGTCGTCCTGGAAATGTTGGTGGTTTCCTACCTGGAATGAAACAAATTGGAAATGTTGCTGCTTTGCCTGGAATAGTTAGTGTAAGAATCACTTTAACTGTTTGTTTTTATATCCAAAGTTTTATTTTTTAGTTATAAGTTCTTTATATTTTTGTGTTTAATTTTTTTCCACAAGCATCATAAGGGATAAATTTGTTTTTAAGCGGAGTGGGGATTCCTCTCCAATATTGTTAAATGGAGAGAATTATAAAATGAGTTGGAAGAGAGGGGGGGGGGAGTCAATTACACAAGTGTTTTGCAAACCATCAG
Source organism: Salticus scenicus (assembly GCA_963930645.1). Lineage (NCBI taxonomy): Eukaryota > Metazoa > Arthropoda > Arachnida > Araneae > Salticidae > Salticus > Salticus scenicus. The sequence goes on along the minus strand of OZ005655.1, from coordinate 78,319,182 downwards.
TATACAAAAGAAAAAAAAATCAAAATAAGTAATTTAATTTGACTAATTAGTCCAAGTAATTAAATTTACCATCAGTATGTAACTGAATTTTATATGTGCTTGCTAAGTAGTGTGTTCTCAACAAATACCCTTATCCATTCAGTAATCTATGCAATGTTTCCACTAAATGCACCTTTTAAGTTTAATAATGGCTTCAATTATACGATATTGGCAATGAAGATGCAAGTTCTTGACTTTTTCATTGAAGTTTTGTTTTCCAAACCATTCATATGAAGTGTCATGCCACTGCAGTGCTAAGCCTAACACAATCACTGAATAGATTCACCATAAGAGAGGTACTTATATACAATTGGTTTTACCATTTTGTAAATTTATTATTATGCTTTATTATTATATATACTTTTTTCTGGATTTTCAATTGAAGGAGCAGAAGTATAACATCCCCATTTTCACAGCTTTTGTTCTCATTATTCAAGTTAATCCTATTCTTTTTATAGGCATGTATTTTGGTTTCCTTGTCACCTGCAGGAACATTCAGTTCTTTTTAAGTATGAATCTCCTACCCCAAGATTTTTCAAGAAGGGGATTTGGAAGTGTTAGATAGCAATCATACCATCATATCATGCCCTGATTTTTTTTATTCCCTGCTTAAGCTATTATTAAACTCTAAAAATATTATTAAATTTGATTTGTAATTTGACAGAAATGTTTAGCTCTTTGTGTAAAAATTACTTCAATGTTTGTTTAAAAATACTGGTTGCGGTATTTGTTATTTGCCGATTGATAATGTTTATGGTATGAAGCACTGTACTTGTGGGTTTTCATATCGTTACTAGCAAAAGTACAGTAAACTCCCAATTATTTATGAACAGATTATGTGCACTGCAGATTATCTATGACTGCAGGAAAAACATGGGATTTAAAAAAAGTAATATATATATATATATATATATATATATATATATATATATATATATATACACACATATTTTAAAGAAAAATATGTAAATATAAAAAAAATATTTTTGAGAGTTGAGACCTTTTTGATTTCTGTCCATGGGGGGGGCATTTCATGGAATTAGCCCATCAAGGCTAGTTATTACAGAAATTGAGTTAGTTGCTCATCTTCATGCTATGTGTACTTTGGTTGATGGGCACTATGTTGCTGCAATATGTGCAGCTTTCCATGGTGCAGATGTGTATGTGCAGGGTGGAGATTTTAAGCATCTTCATATCTGTAAACAAATGCACATACCAATGTTCATGTTTTCAATAAAGTTTTTTTTTCCCCTTTCAGCGGATATGTCATGATGACACACTTTTCTTTCACAAACTATGGACAGGGGTAGAAATCAAGAAAATTAAGTCACTGGTCCATTCACCCATTGTAATATATTTTTAAAAAATATTTAAAAATTTGTAAAACAAAATAAATTTACATGGCAAATGTGATAATTAATCATTTAATTAAATTTTTAATTTTTATTTTTTGTAAATTAATTAAAAACCATAAATGAAGTCTTACATAAATCAAAAATTTATGCTTTAATAATCAAGCCAAATGTCACATATTTGCCGTAAAGTATAGTTATTAAGTATTAAAGTTAAAAAAATAAAAATAAAGTGAAATTAAAGGAAAAGTTTTAAAAAAAGTAAAAAAAAAAAAATTAAAAGCTTCACTGATCCGGTGGACCTCTAGAATTTATATTTTTCTGGTACGTTGAATGTTTATATGGCCCTGGACCAATGGATTGCTGTTAATTTCATGCCCTGACTATGGGTTGCAGAGGTCTCTCTGGGCATTTTTATGTAGGGTAAGTGCTCCAGTGATTAGCATGCTCCAGTAATTGACATCTATCTCGAAATAATTAATAGATAAGAAAAATAATAAAATCATATTTTACATATAAGAATTTTAACATTTTATGTCAAACACTGGAGCATAGTGTGCTAATAATGGGTGAAATGGATAACTAGCAGTGTCAAACACTGGAACATAGGGAGCCAATTACTGATAAAATGAAAAACTGGCAGTGTCAATTACTGGAACATTGAGTGGGTGTCAAATAAAAATTCATTAAAAAAAATAATTGTTATCAAATGTATATATTTTAACATATATGTGGTTCTGAATGTCTTTCATGCCGTATGTACTAACTTAAGATTTCTAAAAATATTTTCTGATGACTAGAGCATTAAAAACATCAGAGATTGCTCTAAAAGTGTCAATCACTGGTGCACTTACCCTATTTAAAGTGAATAATCTGTCTGTGCAGTGTTTAACAGTCTTGATGAGACACCCTCTGTGTGTACATGCAGAACTCACTGACAAGGTATTATTTGTCCTTTTCATGTGTTAAAAATATATATTTATACAAATGCAAGTTTAATCATATTGGTATGATAAAAATATATATATTACAACGTTAAATTTTAATAAAAGGCTCTATTCTGCTGTCCAGTTTTACTTCAGATTCTGCTCCAGTTTCAAATGATTGGCATATTCGTAATTATAATTTGTATGCAGAAGAAATGTTCAGAACTGTCCAGGCAACCTAATACAGAGTTACCAACTGTTATGTGTTTTGGTTACCAGAAAATATCTATGGAAATTTTTTTATAACTATTTTTATTCTATAGCAGTTTTCACTAATTTAATAAAATCAAAATTTCTATAATTTTTTTCTGTAGCAAAAAAGCTTAAAAGTTGGCAACTGTGCTAATATTAACCAATACAGTAGAAGAGCTTTATAACACAAACCTAAAAACACAAGGTTGTGCGTTATATAGAATTTTGCATTATATAGATCATGTTTCACACGTAATTAAATTTACCTTGTAAACATTGCCAAATGTGTCTGAAATATATCAAAATAGAGTAGGGTATTTTTAAGTTACATTCCTTGGAACAGCATTTGGATGGATCAAAACCTTCATTGTTAATTTTAATTCATAAGCATAATCCATATGTCTGTACCAAATCATTCATTATATGACTCATTAAAAAAAAAAAAAAAAATTATTATAGCAATTTTTTTTTCATTAAAAAGCTCCAGATTAAATAGATAAAGAAAAACAAATGTATCACACCTAGTTCTCTACAGAGTAACAGTTTTTACAAAATGTTTCTTAACTACAAAACTCATTGTTTATGTCTGAAGAGTTGTGCATTATATAGAGAATTGCATTATATAGAATTGCATTATAAAGATGTCTACTGTACTTATTTTTAATTTTTAAGCTTAAAACATTGTGCATTTCATAATAATTGTTTGCGAATTTGAATGTATGTATTTATTTAAAGTCTTCTATTGAATTACGTCTCATTTCTTATAGTACACAAACCATGTGATAGTTTTTTTTACAGTTAAAATTCCGAGATCATTCAAGTATAATGGAAAATGCAACAGCTCAGGAATAAGATTAATCTAAAGACTCAAATTCTTTATTATCTCGATGAAAAAGGTCCAGGATATGATATAATTATCTTACAACAAAAAGTCTTCATTTTTAGTTAAATAATAAGTTCAGAATTTGGGGATGTGCTAACATGAAAAGGGGAGTGAGGGAGGGGGTTCAAAAATTACTTACTACAACAGAGACAAGAGGTAGAATGAATGGGGTTTCCAAAGAGAGAGCACGATTCTCGCAGCCAATAATGGTAGCCCTGTGAAGCTCTCGCCAAACACAATCCTTTGTTCGCAGACTGAAACTAATGGAAAATTTTAAATTTTGAGAGGTGGTTTTGAATACTATTAACCCCATATTTGGCAAATTCGTTTTGCCTACAGACCGGCTGGCTACAAAGACAGGAAAGGAATTAATTACATATACATTGCATAATTTTAAAGAATTCTTGCATCAGAAAATATTCTGCAATCCGAAAAACATTTTTATTAAAAATGAGAACAACTTTTTATTAGCTTTATTTAACATATGAAATTTTAAGTTCCTATTTTATTTTAAAGAATAATTAATAATAAAGAGCTGCATTTACATTTTAAACTAAATGAAATTTTAATTTATGGGTTACATTTATAATTCCAAAATGAATGAAATTTTGATTTATGAAAGGTGCATTTTCAAATAGAATTCCATAATTAATCTATATTAAAATTAATCCTTTTTAATGAACCAAAATGGAAATTATTTTAAGAAATCTCTAATTGATTTGAAATAAAATTAACTTCTTTTTAAATTAATTTCTTATTTAAAATAATGTACAAATTTGTTATTCAGATTTTTTTTTTTTAATAAGTTTAAAATTAACAAAATGTGTGAAACTCTTTCACAAATCAAGCCTCGTTTTTTTTCTTTCTGAAGTGCAATTTTTCTATGGATTTTTAGCCTTTTTCTCCTGTTTTCTACATTCTAAAGTGTGGTGGTCTTATATTAAGCGAGACGTAGCAAATCCTTGACGACAGCTTCAGGGCCCTGAGCCCAATCACTTCCCGATCTTCAATGACTTTTCTAGTCAATTTTCACCTTATACCACTTCTGGTGTTAGCCATTTTTCCCCCCCCACACATTTATGATTGTGAGTTTTTTCGTTTCCATCCCACGCTTTTTTCAATGGATTTTTAACTTTTTTCCTTGTTTCTTTTCTTTCTAAAGTGCATTTTTTCTATGGATTTTCAACCTTTTTCTACTTCTAAAGTGTGGTGAATTTAAAATTAGTTAGTTTAAAAGTAGTTTAGTTAGATAAATTTTTAAATTAAAAATTAGTTAGTAGTTTAATCCTTTTTTTTTTTTTGTCGTCGTTTCCATGTGCTGCAGTTTGTCACTTTTTCAGTTTTGATTTAGCTATAAAATCGATGTATCTAGTTAAACGATTTTTTAAAGCCTACATCTTTATCACCTTAGAAAATTTTTTACTGTGTGATGGTGTAATATGTATTATAACAAGTCATATTAGTTGAAACCATGTCAAATTGCATATTTTTTTTTGCAAAACTTTAGTTCATAAATGCTTCCATGAAATCTCAAGTAATTGTTAGTAGTTCTGTATCAGACAAGTTTACACTAGCATCATAGTTTATATTTTTTATTTTATTTGAATTCTTTCAGATTTATAATATTTTAAGATTTATTTTATACTTTGGCACTTGATTGCTTGCATTAGAACCAGTTCATTGATATTTAATAGAAGTTTCAAATGTATAGTAAAGTTTATAGATTTTTAATTCTGGTTTAACAGTTAATATAATATAGAGTGTGCTGATATATTTTACCTTTTAAAAATTTACATCCTAATTCAATAAACAAGTCTAATAGAAATCTGAATTAGTGCTGACTCTATTAAAAAATGATCCACTAGGTGGAATTCAATAAAAAGGTTAACCTGTTTCAAAAAAGGCAATTAATTGCTTAATTTGTTGCTCTTCTGGCTGTGACTTTTGTACGTGTTAAAAGTAAAATTATTCTGATATTTCTTGTATATATGTAAGCTATATGAATTTGTTCTTGCAAAAATGCTCTAAAACTATCCCCAGAAAGCTGTATATAAGGAAGAAAGGTACCTGATGACATCAAGACATTTAAAAGGAAAGGATTGCCAAGTGCTAAAAGTATTAAAAAAAAAAAAAAAAAATTAAAAAAAAAGGGATCGCTGGGTTCTGCACCCTGCCTAATTAATCTAGAGTCAGCACTAATAAATTAGTAAATTCTTGCAATATGTTTCACAGATACACAATCATTGTTTTTTATTACTTAAGGTAGATATCTCCTGCAAAAATCAAAGTATTTTATAAAGTAACTGCTGTATAAATTTAACACTTTGTATGCTTTTCTGAATAAAAGTGAGCTTTAAAATGTATGCACTATATAGTTAATTATCTATAACCACGCAACCCTACTAGATCACTCTTCCATGCCAGCATTGTGAAAGCAGCCATGACAATCAATTTCTCCGGAAACGAAACTAGCTGTTGTAGTGCTGCAATCCCACCATAACTAGCAGGTGAATTTTGCATCATACTTTGACCTTCCAACTAAATTCTGCTATTGGGGGGCTGCAATCCCACTCTAACTAGAGACACATTCCAAGGCATCCTTTGATCTTTGTAGTTGTTTTGTTACAGCTGCTTTCATGTTGGCACGATATGATCTAGTAGTACCATGCTATAACCGTGCTGTCTTCATTTTAAAATTATGTTTCTTGTGTTATTGCTTGGAGGCTCAAATTAAAATGAATTTGGTTTTAAGTTTGATCTAAAGTTTATTTTTTATTGGGAATTATATATTTTACATCTTGCACTAAATATAAAAATTTGCAAATGAAATATATCAACATTTGCTCTCTTTTATTTTTTTCCAACTATTTTAAATATGAAAAAATCAAAATTATTTTTTTCTTTTAGCGTTCTATTGGACTTCCTGATGTTCATTCAGGATATGGATTTGCTATTGGAAATACTGCAGCTTTTGATATGGCTGATCCGAAAGCAATTGTATCACCAGGTTTGTATCAGATCTCATTTCATGTATGATGAATATTCTCTAATATTGCAATAATTTCTGGCTGTATAAATTTTCACTCTACATAATAAATTTTATGTTAATTTAAAGTCAAACATTTGACAAATTGAAATTCTTAGTAACAGCTGAATATTTGTTATATCCCTAATTTCCTATACTGTACTAATCAGCCGAGCGGTTCTGCACTCAAAGCTGGTAGACGTGAGGTGCTGGGTTCGATCCCATGTCCCGCTCGTCGGCTTAGCCGTTCGAAGTTTTCTGGGGTTTGCTCTAAAAATTCCATAAATACAGGCTTAGGACCCTTTAGAAAGACCCCCCTCCCTCAAGCCTAGGACCCTAGTGCAGTTGATAGGCCTTAAATCCTGCAACTCAACCTAACCTATACTAATCTCAATGTTTATTTTTACTTTGTTTTATTTTATTATTATTGTTATTATTATTTGTCGGAGACGAGATAGGCATGTGATCGTTTGCTGATGCCCTTAACATGATGTATTAAGCACCGGGCAGAAGCTTAAAAAAAGGAGGGGCTCAGAGGACTCAACCCCACCCCATTGAATATTATAAATTTTCCTTCCAGTACCAAATTTTATAAAGAACTATATTACAATCACTTATAAAAATATTCATTCATTAGTGACTTTTGGTAATTAATATTAATAATGAGTGATTATAATTTAACATTCTATTATTGATTTTCTTGAAAATAATTTTGAGCTACTTTTAAATGAAATTGTTTAAGCCAATTCCTTGCATGTTTTTAAATTGCTACACGCCTGGTACCAGGCTCACTCACTACCTTATTTACTGCCTGAAATAAAAATATTGTTAATAAAAGTAAATTATTTGTTATCACTAAAACTTTAGTTTTTGTATATCATGGAAAAATAAACACAAATGAATGCAGGTTTTTTACATTCTGAAAAAAAAAGCAGAATTTTGTTATAACAGGAAAATCATTTCATACTTGAATTCAAATGTTCTGTTTCTCAGTCATAGAGTCGATTCATGTGATGGGAGAGCATACTTATTTATTTCACAAATTAAACACAAATATAAGTAAATACTATTTGCAGAATATTTAACTTTGAATTCACAATTTATAATTAAATTCTTCACGTTATTCATGAATTACATTGTTTCTCCAGAAAGGGAGCCAAGAGATGTTATAATCTTTTTCAGGTTCAAGAAAAAACACTTCATAGTTCAGGATAAACAGAAAAACTAACTGAAAAAAAAGATGATCTCAGAGCGAAAAATTTCATCTCCATTTGGCAAAGAGCCAAACCTACCAGAGCAGGGTGGGAAAACATGAAATCGAAAGCAGAATTTACGCTCAAACACATTCATTTTTCACATATAAGTTATAATGCCTCATAACCATGACTTTCATTTTTTAAACTCTGGAAAGCAATGAAATAACAAAATTAAGGTTTCTTACACAAACAAAAAACACCCTTGTACAAAATTTGGTGTGCCAAGGTCCCTTTCTATGTTAAAACATGATGATTGACTCACACACAGATAATTTTATTATTAGTACTGATGCATGATATATTAAATTTTTTATTTTCATTCATAAATTCAGGCTGTCGGTAATTAATAATTAATTATAAAATACCTTTTATTGTTTATTTACTCAATTGCTTTTTCAGCCCGGTGCCAGGCTGTCATCAGGAGTCTGAACTTTTTCTGTATTTTGTACTTGACTGCTGTTCTTTTAATCAATTATGCAACATTCAAATTTTAAAATCAAGCTGTCTGCTTTTCTCTTTTTTTGCCTATACTTTATGTAAAACTTAATTTTTATACGTATATTTTTCTTTCTTTCTTTTTTTTCATTACAAGAACATTATTACTTAAATTTTCTGTTACAGGTGGTGTAGGTTTTGATATTAACTGTGGGGTTCGTTTATTAAGAACAAATTTGATGGAAAAAGATGTTCAGCCAATCAAAGAACAGCTTGCTCAAAGTATGTTTGACCACATTCCTGTTGGTGTTGGTTCCAAAGGTATTATTCCCATGAATGCAAGGTAAACCTTATTGAAAAAAAAAAAAAAAATTGTTTCTACTTTTCTTGAAAGGATAATTTGATTCTTTCTTATAATTGTTTTTTGTATGTTCATGAAATTATTTTTAATTATTATTATAAAAGAAATTAAACTATTTCGGTGAAGCAGAATAATTTTATAATCACAATTGATTTTTAAAATAATAAATCAGGCATATTATCCCTTTGAGGTTCATCAGGAAAGGTCGAATTGAACCTTGATGCAAAATTCTATACTTTTGCGTTCAGCCATTTGCCTACAAATCAATAGACAAACACATACATTTTCTTTTATTATATGTAGAGGTATGTTCATAATTTGTTGTGAAGTATTTTTAATTTTTATCTTGCGAATATTCAATGTCAGTAGTAAATAAAATACTTCATATGTAGCATTTATACATTAAAATAAATTTACATCCCTGTTAAAAATGGTAAAATAAAAAATTAAAATTTACATATTGCAATTTCAGTATTCTTAAGCATGCTGTCATCTTTACAGAATAGCAGGACTGGTTATTGCTTCTAGCTGGGCCGAAACTAGGATTTTTCCCACTCAGGGCAAGAAGAGATTTTGGTGTTCCCCCTTCGCCCCCCCCCTAATCAACCTGAAATTAAAATTGCAAAGGAAATGTTGAAATTTATAATGCTCATTTGATTTTCAACTATATTCATAAGAAGTAAATATTGAATTTGATTCACATTTTAGACTTCCAAAGACGGCAATTTCCAGAAAACTGTACAATAGATGCTACGCTTACTGACAGTTTTGTTAGTTTTTTTAACTAAAGGTGCAGGGAGACCTACATTTAGTTGCACTTTCGGCAAAAGTACGATGGTACCAGCATATACCTTGTGTGTTTGATGAATCCCTAGCTGATTGATGATGAGATTTACTGTGAGAGTGAGATGACAAAAAATTTTGCTTTTTAGAACGTGACTGATGTGCACACAATTTGTCGATCTTAACACTCAGATTCTGAACTTGACGTTCCAATCTCACAGTGGTTTCACTATTACCGTTATCACTAGTAACAGCTGCTATCGAAGGATTTTGTACAACCTCAGAAATTTTATCAACCAATATTGCAAGCTGTGATAAATTATCTGTGCTCGCGGCTAAAATTACCTGCATATTGTTCGGTAAATGACCTAACCATAATTTTTTTTAGAAGTGAATCATCTAATTTATGATTAATTAATTCTCGCATATCATGTAACAACTGTGAAGGTTTCTTATTGCCTAGCACTAAATCTTGTAACAAAGCTTTTAATTTCCTATTTTCCGAATGCTCAAATTGTTCTACAAGTTTCTTTCAGAATGGAATAAGGATTCTGCGTAGGTGATGTAAAAACAATGTCTGATCTGATACATATTTTAAATATTCAGTGTCGATAGCGGACAGTAAATAAGTGAATTTGGTTTTTTCCTGAGTAATATTCGCTATAGCAAAATTAGCTTCAAGTTGTGCAAAATATAATTTGACATTAGTTGGGGAGACTGCGGAATTTTCATTCCTATCTTTTCAACATTAAGATTAGAATCAGATAAAGACATATTGATTAAAAGATAAAAAATAAATTCCCAGCGACCAAAGAAAACAAAAATTAATTGCTCACTTCGAATGCAAAATGCTGCAGACGATTTTGTAACTCATCTTTAATAGACATCTGGCATTTTCCTCTTTGCAAAAAGATGAAAAATAGAAGCACATATTCATTGTCCTGATTCACCAGTGTAAAGTAATAACCAAGTCTCCTTTTAGTAACGTTAGATTTATATAGAGCATAAAAATATTTACATATGTATAAATTACAATAAAAGGATATACGTATTCAGAAGCAACATTGCTGCATCGAAAAACATAAACATTTTTTTGCTTAGAGTAAAGTCTTGCCAATCCCCTTTTTTTTTTTATAAGAAAAGTTTTTTGTCAAAGTATTCATAATATATTTAAAGTGGAAATAGATGGCAGATTTCTTCACTTCCAAGAAAGTGTGCATTAGCGGCAAATTTTGGACTTGGTGAAAAATTTAGCAATTTAGCACCCACATTTGACAAAAAGTTGTAGTTTTGGATTGTCAAAGTTCAGAAGCTCTAACTTCTATAGAAACTGAGTTGTAAAATTTTCTAGTTTAATTCATTGATTTTTTCAGCAGAACTACCTCAAATTCTATAAATCACTTGCAAGACTGGATAAGTTCAGTTTCTGTTCGGACTGAGAGCTGAGCGCACATCTCTAAGAACTTTAAGCATTTGAACATTGTTCTGAATTAGTAAAATTCCTGTTTTGTGGTGTATGCTGTTTATGAGTAAGAATAACTGATTTATTCGATTATTTCAAGAATATTCATTAAATACATTCGTCAACTAGAACATGCATGTCTTTACGAATTACTTTTTATACATAAGAATATCAACAACTTTTGTAACTATCAATATTAGCACTGTCATTAACTTCTGTTAAAATCTGTATGTCGGAAAGTTATATATAATGGCCAAAAATTTTGTATTATTGGTCGTTAGAGATATAATATTCCTGGATATTCCAAAACAGAAAGGCACACAGACCAAAAGAAGTGATGCACAGTAACTGTTATAACAAACTTAGATATTAAATTGCAGTGTTCTATGTCTAATTGTTTTTTAGTTATGCAAGATACACACACATACGTACCTATAGACATCACAAAAAATCATGTAAATTGGTAGATATTATAAAAGCGGGAACTCATGTCAAGACACTAAAATTGGTAATAACAACTCCAAATATAAATTTGCAACTTTCTATGACCATTCGTTTATAAACTATATTTTAATAGTCGCGTCACACCCTGATCAAAGTTTACACTCCATCCTCTTCATTGTAAATGAATTTTTTTTAATCTATTGATCTTCGTCCTACCATTTTTTTTCTTTATACAAATTGCCCTGACTAAAAGATTTTGATTTTTTTTTTTTAATTCTTTTATTATTGTTATTATTTTCAATGTGTGGTGACAAACCAGCTTTTTTTGGCACCTTTCTCCATCTGGCGCCCGGGGAAAATTCCCCCCCCCCCCCCCCCCCCCCCCCAGTTTTGGCCCTGGCTTCTAGTATGTTTTAATTATCTGTCCTATTCCGTCTTGCTATTCTGCAACAATGACTGTTAACACTACTGAAACTACAGTATGCAAATTGAAATTTCATTTTTATATTTCGATGTTTTAAACTTTGACGTTGATTTACTGTAGCTATTTAGTGTCAAGTGAAGATTTTATGTATAGCATTTATATTTATTCTAGAGATGCTAAAGATAATTTAATTGAAAATTTGAGTTTCAAACATTATCATAGAGAATAACTTCAATCTTTTAAAGTTTGTTTAAAAATTGAATATTGCTTTAATTTTTTCCTTTCTGTGTATTTGTGAGTCTATAGAAGAAATATACACATTTTTGACTTGTTTTAATAAGATGTTTGTTTCTATGAAACCTTTAATTTTTTTTTTTTTAAATTTTCTAATTTGATGATTGTACCAAAAGAATTTTAAATTAATAGAAATAATATTTTTAATTTTTAGGGATCTTGAAGAAGCATTAGAAATGGGTATGGATTGGTCGTTGAGAGAAGGTACTTAAATATGTCTTGAACTTGTGAAATTCCATATTAAAATTAAAGAGCGGCTCATAGCATAAAGTATTATATTGTTATCATAGTTAAAATTTTTAAAGACTAACATTCTTTTTTTTTTTTTTTTAGTTATAAAAACTATTTATGTTTATACAAAGAATATTTGTAGAATATGGTTTGATGTATATAAAAAATTGTTTATTCTATAGTTTAGATTTCCCATATTTATATTAACTAGTGTCACACAGTGGTGAAAATTCGATCATTATGATGGAAGTTTACCAATCAAAAATTGAATTAAACAATTGACGTTCCATCTAAATAATTCTGAAAAAAATTTCTTGGCGACTCATTAAATGAAGATGGCAAAATAATTCTCTGGCCAATATTTTGATTAACATCGGCATCAGAGTAAACTGTAAACTGCTTTTTTTGGGGTTGCCTAATATAAAACAATTTGGTGCCTTCAATACACACATATAAATCGACAATATACTTCAAAAAATAAAATTCTGTGCGTGCTGCAGGAAACTGAATACATCTTGAATTACTAGTGTATAGCATTCATATTGCAGCATTGCGAATTCTAGGTGATCTAGTAGTGGACATTCTTTGTACATTATGTGCTGTATTAATATGCCACCCTAGTATCACCATTTGGATATAAAATAAGATAAACTAATAAACAATAATGAATAAGCTAATTAATACTAATAAGCTAATCAGTAATGAATTCAGATGAATAAATTGATAAAATAATTCAAAATGAAAATATTTTGTATTTTACCATTTACTTTTGAAAACTCAATCAAATTTCCTTTAAAAGCTTCATTTTCAACTTTACTGAAAATGACAGCTACATCCCTTTAAATTGTACCTCTTTGAATACGTTAATGGTTCAGAAAAATATGCTTATTTCTGTTTTCAGACAAATAATAAAAGAACTTTAAAATATAAAATTACTTACTTCTGATGTCAAAAACAAATGATAAAAATACCTTAAAACTTAAAAAATAATTTCAGAATATAAGCTAAATCACAAGCCATTGTTTTGCATTTTAAACAATTGTGCATGCAAATTTAACAACTTTCTTCTATGAGAATTTTAAATACAAAAAATTATGTGCATAAAAAAAAAAAAAAGTGTAAAAGTAAAGGTATATTTATATCTACTTTTGGCTTCATGTGAGAATTTTTTTTTCTGCAACTCACATCAGCCATACCTTTTGAACAATATTACTTTCAAGTCTCTTCTCCTGTTAAAAGTAGACTAAAAGCGCATGCAAATTTTATGTTTGCATATTAAATTATAGATGCTAATATTCTCTGTGACAGAATATTTTTATGCTTTCTGCAATAAGCCTTGTTCATGCAAACCTTTTCTGCAAGAGAATAAGGACATATTTTCTTATTTACACATAATATGTACATATATAATTATAAAGAAATCAGAATCATTAGTAGACTATTGAAGAATTCTTAAATATAAGACATGAGTTTCTATTTTCTACTGAAATTTAGGAATATCTTTATTTTTATGGGCAAATATTTCTGTAAGTGACAATACTGTGTCACTTCAATTTTGTCACAGGGCTAATATTTTTTATGCAAATATTATTGTAGTTTTATAATTCTACATAGACATTTTGTCCGTTTACGAGTGGGCTACAGAAAAAGGGGTGATATTAAACTGCATCAAGACCTAGGCCTGGTATTGGTTTGTAGAAGACTATTCTTGTAACTGAAACACCATAAAAATTGCAAAAGCTCTCAGCAAATTGTTTCAAGTTTGCTTACAAAATTTTACATTTATTACTTTTCAATACTAGTTTCTTGGTGTATTTTACTGCCATTATTGATATGTTGTTCAGTAATAATGCTGTATTTGTTATCTCTTCATCATTTTGATCTATCACATTTTTGCAATGTATATTTTCTTTTTTATTCATTACACATTTTAAGTAAAAGACTTGCATTATTTTCCTTTTCATAAAATGCTTCTTTCTTTGAAATCAATCTGGAAGACCTTTATGAGTGTCCCGAAAATAGTAGCTGAATGGGTGTTTTCAAGATTAAATGAAAAAGTTTTAAAAGCCTAAAACCTCCTATTGCTATCTGAAACTCTTTCATTAGATTGTTGACAGAAAAGAGATTTGTGTGTGTATATATAAATTGCAACTTATTGATGTACGTTTCTAAAATATTTATCATTTACATAAAATTTAGTCACCCAAGCCTTTTAGGAGAAAGCCCCTATGTAGTTTAGAAAAAGAAAGTTAATGTTATCATTTTTCATTCATAAATTTACTTAATTTAAACAATTTTTACTTAAGGGCCCTCTTCACTCACCGCCACCGGAAGCCAAAGCTAATGTTATTCTATGGGAAATATTTCTTTACAAATAACTTATTAACTAATACATATTTTTAAATTCTGTTTTCACATTCTGAAAATTCCCAACTGTTAAATTGACGGACCTTTTTTAAAAAATTATTATTTTTATTTTTTGTATTTTATTTTGAAGCTGCAAAATACGAATTTTCAATATGTGAATTTTTTTCATTTTGCAGTTTCAAAATAAAATATTAAAAATTTAAAAAATACATTTTTAAAAAAGGTCCGTCAATTTAACAGTTGGGAATTTTCTGAATGTGAAAACAGAATTTAAAAATATGTATTAGTTTATAAGTTATTTGTAAAGAAAATTTCCCCATAGAATATCATTGGCTTGGGCTTCCAGCGACGGTAAGTGAAGAGGGCCGTTATGTTGTTCTTATAAGTAATTTTACATTTAGTAATATTATCCAGACTTTAACTAACTTATATTACTCATTATCTTTAGGATACATTTTTGTAAACTTTTTGTTGCTTCTAGTTATAAAATTATTACAAATATGCCAAATATCTTGCATTTGTTTTATTAGGATATGCTTGGGCAGAAGATAAAGAACATTGTGAAGAATATGGCAGAATGTTACAAGCTGATCCTCGAACAGTATCAATGAAAGCAAAGAAGAGAGGTCTTCCACAGGTGAATCAATCCCTTAATCCATTACTTAGAGAATTTTATTTTGCTTTTCTCTTGTTTACTTCTTACTCAAAATTTGATAATTAAAAAAGAAAAACTTATTTTTTTTATAAAATAATTTTAGCCGTTGCTTGCTGCTATTTACTTATTAACTACTAGTTGTCTTCAGTAACTAGTTGGTTTCCAATTCGTAATAGTTCTGATTGTAATAAATTCCTATTTGGTAGCACCTGCAGAATTTCCAATCTAATGTGTTGTTTTAAATATTTCTAACTATGATAAAGCATTACCAGTCTTTTCACATTACACAAAAATTCTTACTGGGGAAAATTTACGTTTGCAGGTGCTGCCCTTTCACCTTGGCAGACACTATCAGACTATTTACAGGGTTCATACTCATCAGGGAAAACCTGGAAAACAAGGAATACTCAGGGAATTTAAAATTTGTTAAAAAAAAGTCAGGGAAAATCGGTTATAAAACCTGGAAAAACAAATATTTTCTTTCTCTCAAGTTATATTTTTCTTGTTTAGCTTCATATCAAAATTCAATTGATTAAGTATTGTGAAAATATGCATGTAAACAATGATTTCTACCTGAATTTCTATCATGGTCGACACTCGACAGTAATATGACACCATACAGTGGAAGTAGCTGTGTATTTTGTCCTGTCTAGAGGAGCGTTTCTTGTAATATGTCACTAATGTTATCGTGAAAATTGTCTGGGAACTCAGGGAAATTTCAGGGAAATTTCAGGGAATTTTTTTCCCATATATGAGTATGAACCCTGATTTAAATAGTGTGGAAAATCTAAAGAGCATGAAAAATTACATTAAACATTGGATTCGCAAAAAAAAAAAAAAAAAAAAAAAAAAAGCATATGCACAACACATTCTTGATTGATAACTGATCCATCAAATAACAATAAAATATAAGATGTCTTTGGTGGGCCTTACGTTAAGCCCTCACAGGCCACAGGTTGCACCTCAACCCTAAATAAATAACATTTAAAAGATTAATCAACTTTTCTCCAAAATTTTAGGTGATACAAATTAAATTTCTACTTACTATTTTCTATCATAAAATCTGACAAATGCCAAAAGGCATTAGAGTTCAGGTCACTTCCTTTTTGTTGTGTGCCTTAACTATTTTTCAGTTTCTATTTGTGTTTACATTCCAAAATTCATGGAAGTTTGTTGAAATTTAATGATTAGTGATTTTCATAGCATCGAATGTGGTTTATTAAAGCTTTAATTCTAGGACTTATTTTGAAATAATATATTAATTTTTTTACATGTGCATCTAGTAATTTGAAACATGTAAATAATTCTAACAAAACTTGGCTGTTAACTAAAATTTTCTAGCGCTTATTTTTCAATAACATTAAATAAGGTTAATGCATAATTACACAGGCCTGCAACCAAAAAAGTGTTTAAAAACAAATAGCTGATACTGATAGACTTTTGGACGCTAATATCAGGAAAAATTGTCAAAAAATTCCATGACGTACCAGTTTTTTTTTAGAAAATTAAAAAGAAATGGAGTGTAGATACCAAGGTAGATGGAACGTCAATATAATGGCAGACTACTGTTGGATGCTGTACATAGAAGTCTCTTGTACTGCCTACAACAAACTAAGTGCCAAAAAGAAATTGCAGGGCAAAAGGAAAAGAAAGCATTAATGATATATGAATTCAGGATGTATTAAAGAAAGGTAAACCATTAACAGTTGTAATTTAACACGAAAACGCTTAACATGAAAAATCGGTTAACACGAAATGATATAGCGGTCCGGACAGTATACTATGCTATTTAATACGTTTTTTATCTTTTAACACGAAACAGAAATCGTTTAACATGAAAAAAATTCACTTTCGATCTTCAGTGGTATGTTTGCCACAACAGAAATTTGGTGTGGATTGAAGGTGGGACTAAAAATGCTCCACAATAAATTAAAATGTTGCCAACTATGCTACAATATGTTGCCTTTGATGATCATGTGTTTACAGCACCGACAATGAGATTTTTGACATCATTAATCATTAAAATGTTTCTATTTATGTAAATTTTGATGACGAATCTGGCAGATGAATCAACGATGCAAGTCCTGTCTACTCTGCTTCAGAAATGAAGAAAATAATGAGTATCCACAGTTATTTTAGATGCACATTCGAATTCAGAGATAAATAAAACAATGTATAATCTCGATCAATTTTTGAACAATATTGTGCTGAAAAAGACAGTAAAAGATATCTGATTTTCCCCCCCAAAAAACAATAATATGTGTACTTGATTTTTATCCTAATGGATGTAAGTTAGTAGTAGTTTTACCGGAAATGAAAATAATATGTAATTGACAACATGGAAAACATTGGCCACTTTTATACTTTTTTAACGAATCTTTTTACACGAAAAAATATTTTGGTCCCCTCAGTTTCGTGTTAAACTTTTTTCACTGTAATTAATTTGTAAATAAAACACTTAAAAAGGTTTTAAAGAGATTTTTTCCCCAAAAATATGTAGAATAAGCTTTTTTGTCCATATAATTAAGCCCATTGTGTGAATAATCCTTACGTGATTAAGAAAAGTGATTGAGAATCCTTACGGGACATGATTGCCATATTTGAAATCAGCGCACCAAATAATATAAAAATCAGTTATTACATTGCAAACACTTTTTCATGACACAAATTTTGCAGGCCTGTGTTATTATTCTGAAATTGTTGGTCTCATGCTTCTTCTTCTTTCTTTCTTTCTTTTTTATTTTTTAATACTTCATTATTTTTAAATTGCTAATGTGTGTCGTATGAGCTTTAGCTGTACATATGTTAATTGGAACACATGTGTTGTATCTGCTAATGTGTGTGAAAATTAAATTTTTTATTCATTGTTTATTATTATGAATTAGCTTGGAACACTTGGTGCTGGTAATCATTATGCTGAAATTCAAGTTGTAGATGAAATTTTTGATAAAAATAATGCTAGTAAAATGGGGATTGATGCAAAAGGTCAAGTATGTGTTATGATACACAGTGGCAGTAGAGGATTTGGTCATCAAGTTGCTACAGGTAAATTCTAAAATGAGTGCAGCTTTGAAGTATGAACCAAAATTATGTGCCATAAAATTGTAATATATACATATTTTCTCAATATAACTGTAGATGCACTGGTAGCTATGGAAAAAGCTATGAAAAGAGATAATATTGAAGTAAATGATCGTCAACTGGCATGTGCTCATATTAATTCTGAAGAAGGTCAAAACTATTTGAAGTCAATGGCAGCAGCTGCTAATTTTGCTTGGGTTAACAGATCTAGTATGACCTTTCTTAGTAGACAGGTAATTATTTTTTAAGCTACTGAAACACTATCCTTTAATATAGATTTTGAATTTCTATAAAAATATTAATATTAAAAAGTGATGACAGTGAATATCTTTATACCTTGATTATTTTATTACTTTCTGAAAAATTAAATATTATAGTGTAAGCTAAATTTCTGGAGCTTTTACATTATTTAAAGCTTAAAGTGATTGGATTACAAATTAATTTTTGAAGTGATTTATGTATCTACTGTATTTGAATCTTAAAAATTTAAGTTTTGCTTAATTTTTAGTTTTAACTTTGACATATTAAGCAGTTGTGGCGCATATTTATGAATTATCATCAAAATAATTCATTTGATTTTTCTCTATATATTTTCTTTCTTTTTAAATGTCTAAAAAATAATTTCATAATAGGTTATTTAATAACCTATTATTTTATTAAATAATAAATTTTGTCCATGTATATAAAAATTATTTAAAATAAAACTAGCTATTATATGCATTCCTTTCATGAAAAATGTCAATAGAAATTATGTTTTCAATACATTTTCACAATAAACTTTTATTTTGTTTTTAGGCTTTTGCTAAAGCTTATAATTGTACTCCTGATGATCTAGACATGCATGTCATTTATGATGTATCTCATAATATAGCCAAAATTGAAAATCATTTTGTTGATGGAAAAGAAAAACAATTATTAGTACATAGGAAAGGTTCGACCAGAGCATTTCCACCTCATCATCCTCTCATTCCTGTAGATTACCAGGTAAGGCAGAAAAAAAAAAAAAAAAAAAAATTGAATCTCTTTATTATTTTAATCAGTGATAAAAAGATGCAATTATATTTGAAATATAATTTTTTTTGTTGTTGTTGTTGTTTGCTAGATAAAAATTATTCACATGTAGTCAAAATTTGTTAGTTGTAATGATAACTTTTAAATTTTTATAGAAAGCTCTAAAAATTCTTTTTCAGAATTTCAATTTTATAATGATTTAATTTGCCATAAAATGTGGTTGCGTAGAAACAGAATTATATAACAAGTGTTTGGATTGTAAGCAGAAATTGATAGCGATATTTAAAAGTGTTTTAACTTTGAATTCAAAGTATTTTAGTAGAAAAATATTTCATTTGAATGAGCAAAATCAACATGAAAAATTATTATAAAGTTGCTTTTTGCCAACACCTATCTACCAGCATTGAACACAGAACATCTCGGACTCTGATGGGACTTGAGTGACAAATGAACAGCCAATGAAAATAAAAGATAACTTTATAGGAAATATGAAAATACAGATGAATTAGATTAAAAACCCTGAAATCAGGGGCAGCCCCTGAACACAAACACCCCTGTTATGTTGATTAGAAACACGGTTAATTTAAAATAAACTAAACATGCATTCACATTATTATTAGTATATTACCTCTTGGTGAAATTTGGCGCTGTAATAGCTCGAATGATTTTTGCAAAGGTCTTTAAGTTGGGTTCAAACCTGCCTGCGCTGCAAATATCGTAAATTATTTGTGATCCAAAAGTTGAATTTAACAATCAATAACATTATTTTTATTGCTTTGTGAAGAATTTTACAAAAAAATCCAAGTTTCAAAGTTTTCCATGCCAATAATCACTGCAGGAGGTGTGATAAAGTTGTCAGGGTCAGGAAAATGGTTCTAACATTCGTGGAAGCCAGTGGGCTTGTAGAAAACCATATAAAAAATATATCAGTAGAACCATGACTGACGCTTCACGACGATTCTATTGTGAATCCAGCTTTACTTACACAATTGCAATAACAGTTTCAATTCTTCACTAAAAGGGCAAAAAATAATAAACATCGCCAAGGGTGTCCAATATTAAAGCTGTATCCACATTACTTTGTGGGTGATTAAAAAAAAAAAAAAAAAAAAAAAAAAAACAGCCTATTCAATTAATTTAAAAAAACATTTTAAAAATAAGTAAATAAATAAAAAATACACAAATTGGGATGTAAATTTATCAGAAATTTTTGATGATACAGGTTCATATAAAAATATATTTCCATGTCAGAGAAAAAAAGTATATTAGTTCCCCATCATACTATAGGTATGGGGAACTTAGGTAATCGTGAAAATTTTTGACCTCTTTTTTTTTTTTTTTACGTTTTCAGGTGTGAGGAATCCGAAAATGACACCATTTGTATGGTGTCCGTCTGTAGGATGTCTGTTAGTTTGTTAGTCCGTTAGCGTGTTAGTCCGTTAGTTTGTTTACACAATATCTCACGAACAAATGATCGCAGAGAGGTCAGACCAGTTTAAAAATATTATTTATGACACTGGCAAGAACCCTATTTATTTGCAACATTGTAATTAAAAAACTTCAGAAGTTATTCGAAATTTAAGATTTTCTTAACATGGAAGAATAGGGGAAAATTTCACTTAAACGTGCATGTAAAGAAATATTTTTATCGTAAAGATGTAAGAACAACTCTTAAATATCAGTTTTGATGCCGGGATGAACATCATTAACTATAAACATGCGACTTTGAAAATTTCGCAAGGCAGAAAAATTTGTGTTCGCTGTTAGCCCTTTATCGGCCAATTGTATCACATAGCAGAAATTGGGTTTACTCGGAAATGGATATAGCGATTTTCAAAAAAGTTTGTAGTTAAGTGTTTTTCGGGGTGCTTGGATTAACCCTCATCTTCAGAAAAAATTGTGTTCGCTGTTAACCCTTTATTGGCCAATGACAGAAACTGGGTTTACTCGGAAATGGTTATAGGGATTTTGGTGAAAGTTTGGAATTAAGTGATTTTGGGGGTGCTTAAGCGATTGGAATTGTCCTCATCATCAGAAAAATTCGTGTTCACAGTTAAACCTTTAAAGGCCAATTGCAACATGTTACACTGTCGCTTTTAGTAACATTTTTTAAATTTAAATTAAGCTACCGAATACATTGTTACTAAAATTAAAGTAACCAAAATACATCATTATGTATAATTTAAAATAAGCAAATAACAACGTTAAAACAATTTTATAAAAAGAAATCTAACATACAATTGTATCAGTCTTAAAAAACTAAATTTTAGACTAATTAAAACAATAGACAAAAAGCTACTATCTTCCAGAAAGTAAATAATATGATTTTATGAAGTTTAACATTCATTAATTTTGACCATTTTTGTTGTGTTTTTCTTCCTATTAAATATCAAAATAAAGTATTATCGGTAAGTATCTCGGGAATGACATTAATACAGGATAAATCTACAGGTCATTAGCTTCAAAACGATATCTTTCTCATTAAAATATGGCAAGAATTGGGGTATTCAACTTCAAAGTTTTAGAACTATGAAATTGCAGAATTTAAATACGCGCGCTAGTGTTTTTTGTCGATTTTCCCAGTCAGCCATTTTTTCATCGCATCTTTTCATTTTCCCAAGGGGCGAGAGGGGGATACAGTTGGGGAAAATTTTCTAGAAATATCCGGATGCTTCTTCGGAAGTGATGATGCGTTCGTCTTCCGGTAGTGTTGAGGAGCGGGCGCATACTCTGATGGGGTGAGTGCGGCGCGTGGTTTTAAAATCAGCAGCAAAAAATATCAGTTGAGGCAGTTCCAGTGAGCAGCAAGGAGAGTTAGGACGTGGGTAAGGAACCCGGCATTTTTGCCGTGGTCTCCTGGCCTAAGTGAGAGTCCCTTTCCGTTTGCCATTTTGTTTTTTTTTATATTAAGTCATTTTATAGTAAATGTGGCCGAGCAAAAATTTTTTGATAAAGATATTTAATTACACATCTGTACAAATTTTCCACACCAGGCTTGGATTATGGTGTGGGAAAGAATATATGTTTGATTAAAAAAGATAATTTACCGGACTTAGACTTTTTTCGACAAATGAATCAACATCTTCATCTTTACGGCATAATGTGACGAATATGTTGCTCGAATCTTTTATAAATATTTAATTTTATGCACTCGGTGGCGCTTTCTGCGCTAATCAAATAAAATAAAAGAAATTATTCATTTGTTCAAAACAGAAGTAATGAAAATTATGAGCTTACCTTTTTCTGTTCTGAGGAGTCGGCTGTCCCATGAACCTGTAGCTCAATGTTTTTATTTATTATTATTATTTGTTTTTCTTCTCTGTAAAATAATATTATTAATTGTTTGAAGAAACACCATTGACACCATCTTTTGAATTTTAACTTGTATATTTAATGAAAAAGAAAGTAAAAGTAAAATAAAAAAGAAAGGAGCGAGAAATGATCTCACTTTACATATTCAAAATTAAACACTAACTAAAAGTATCAGAATCTATTCCGATGAAAACATACAGGTGTGGAGTCACGTGGTACAGTTCTAATAATAGATCTTCGCCCCTTTAAACCACAGAGGGGATGAAAAGTTGGGAGGGTGAAAACACACACTTTTGTTCTTATTATAATGTTCATTTTTTACAGAACACATTTTGGAATAAAGGAGTCTTTTCGAGTTTGTAATTTTCTGTCAGCCCTCCTCAAACGAGGAATACTGTCTTAGTTCCAAATTGTCACGGTGTTTCAGGAAAATTGGCTTAGGAGTAGGTTTTGTCAACACGTCTGCTGTCATTAATTTACTCTGCAGATATTGTAGAGAAATTGTTCCATTTTCACACAAGTTTTTCACGCAGTGAAGACGGATATCTATGTGTTTGGAGCGTGCTGTGTGTTTGGGCGATTCAATCATTTTAATGGCTGACTGATTGTCCTCAAATAATCTTATCGGCAGTTCCTGTGGTAAGTCAAGGTCCTCTAACACTCTGGTCAGCCATAATATCTCTTGTCCAGCATTTGCGGCTGATACGAATTCTGCTTCTGCAGAAGACAGAGCTACACACGTTTGCTTTTTGGATATCCACTGGATTGGTGTTTTTCCTACTAAGAATAGGTTTCCTGTCATTGATTTGCGATCAGATTTATCACCGGCCCAATCGGCATCGGCGTAACAGGTTAGTATAGGTTTTTCCTTTCCGCTTATAACCAAATTCAATTTTTCAGTGGTTTTTAAATAACATATGATCTTTTTCGCAGCATCCCAGTCTTGCTGCCTGGGCTTCTCATTTCGTTTACTTAGAATATTGACAGCTGCTGCAATGTCAGGTCTAGAGATAGTAGCTATATATAATAGGGATCCGATGGCTTGTCTGTATTTTGTATTGTTGTTTCGTAGATTATCGTCTGAGGCATTATCCAGATAGCCAGGATTCATAGGTATATTTGTGGGCTTAGCGTTTTGAAGATTGAATTTTTCTACGAGTTCTTTAATTTTAGATCTTTGGTTTATAAAGTATTCTCCTTGTTTAGATTTTTGTATGTTGATGCCGAGGTAGTAACTTATTTCCCCGAGATTTTTGAGCTCGTATTTTGCACTGAGTTTTTCGATAGTTTCTTCTATTTGTTGGTCCGACCCTGATATTAAAAGGTCGTCCACGTAAATAATTATATGTATGGGGTTTGTTTCATCTTTCCTAAACAGGCAGGCATCTGCTGTGCTTTGTGTAAAACCGAATTCTTTTAGAGTTTCACCAATTTTCAAATGCCATGATCTGGCGGCTTGCTTAAGACCATAAAGGGCTTTTTCTAATTTCCATACTTTATTTTCGTTTCCCGGTGAAATATAGCCTTTAGGCTGTTCCATGTATACTATTTCATCTAAGTCTCCATGCAGGAAGGCAGTTTTAATATCAATATGGTGAACCTGTCTGTTTCTGTGAGCAGCATTGGCTAAAAAGGCTCTAATTGTGCTATGGGATACCACCGGGGCAAAAGTTTCGTGAAAGTCTTCGCCATATTTTTGGCTGAAGCCTTTCGCTACCAATCTTGATTTATATTTGGCTATTTTGCCTGAGGAGTCATATTTGACCTTATAAGTCCATTTGGACCCAATTACTTTTCTTCCTGGTGGAGGTTCTACCAATGTGAATGTTTTGTTTTGGATTAAGGAATTCATTTCTTCCTGCATTGCGTTTAACCAGTTCTTTTTTTCTTGTGGGTTTGTTATGTTGAGAAAATCATTATAATCTTTAGGTTCATTAGCCTCAAAATTTTCTGTTAAGTAAATAAGCCTTTCGGGAGGTACACCTTTATTGTGTCTATTTGACCGTCTCAAGGTGTCATTTGTGTTGTCGTGTTCACTAGTGATATTTTGATCTGGTGAACTTATGTCAATTTTGACAATTTCGCGCCCTATATGCAATTCTGTGTCGGAGTGTTCATTTGTATTATTTTCTGAGAGTAATTTTATTTCATTGTTTTCTCCTGAATTGTTTATAGTATTTTCAATGAATTTAACTGTTTTTGCAAGTATTACGTGGTCATTTTTCAGGTAGATTCTATAAGCTTTAGCACTGTTGTCGTAGCCGACAAAAATGCCTTCTTGGGCTTTGTCGTCTAATTTACCCCGTTTACTTTTATGAATGTAAGCATAGGCTTTACAGCCAAAAGTTTTTAAGTGACTTAAATTTGGTTTGCTGCCATGCCATAATTCGTAAGGAGTTTTTGTAGTGGCTTTTGTAGGTAGTCTGTTTTGGACGTAATTGGCGGTGTTTAAAGCTTCCCCCCACAATTTTTTGTCTAAGTTGGCTTCTGATAAAAGTGTACGTTTCATTTCGATTAGTGTACGATTCTTTCTTTCCGCAACCCCATTTTGGGCTGGGCAATGTGGTACGGTGAGCTGATGGTGAATACCATTTTCTTTAAGAAACTCTTCTACATTTTTGCTCATGTATTCACCGCCATTATCTGACCTTATTGTTTCCGGTTTCTTTCCAAATTTGTTTGTGGTAAAGTTGACGTATTCTTTTAATTTCTTGATTACTTCGCTCTTTTTACTTAGAAAATAAATCATTGTATACCTAGAATAATCGTCAACAAAAGTTAAGAAATATGATTTACCACCTACTGTTGGTACCTGAATAGGTCCGCAAACATCGCTATGTACTAATTCTAGTATTTGTTTTCCCCTATTTTCTGCAGTTTTTGGATACGGGGTGTCAGTCAGTTTTGTTTTGATGCAAGTTTCGCATGTTATCTTGTGTTTGCAGTTATTGATTTTTATTCCCTGAACTAATTGATTTTTAGAAAGTCTTTATTTATCAACCTTAATTAATTTAGAAAATTTGGAGTGGAAGGATGATTTTTATACCAACTATGTGAAAAATACCAGAGCCGGGAATTGAACCCGGGCCTTCCGCTTGACGCGCGGATGCTCTACCACTGAGCTACCCTGGGTGATAACCAGCTAGGCATTTCTCACATAATATTCATTGGCAAGGTCACCGAGTCTGCAAACGCAGCTATATCAAGTGACATAATTATTCGTGGCACAACTCCAATAGACCACGTGGAGTTGTGCCACGAATAATTATGGCTCTGGTATTT
The DNA here is from genome assembly GCA_963930645.1 of Salticus scenicus. Classification (NCBI taxonomy): domain Eukaryota; kingdom Metazoa; phylum Arthropoda; class Arachnida; order Araneae; family Salticidae; genus Salticus; species Salticus scenicus. The sequence continues at coordinate 78,293,307 of OZ005655.1, read as the reverse complement.
TTCACATAGTTGGTATAAAAATCATCCTTCCACTCCAAATTTTCTAAATTAATTAAGGTTGATAAATAAAGACTTTCTAAATTCAATTTTCGTGGTCTATTGGAGTTGTGCCACGAATAATTATGTCACTTGATATAGCTGCGTTTGCAGACTCGGTGACCTTGCCAATGAATATTATGTGAGAAATGCCTAGCTGGTTATCACCCAGGGTAGCTCAATAATTTGAGCATCCGCGCGTCAAGCGGAAGGCCCGGGTTCAATTTCCGGCTCTGGTATTTTTCACATAGTTGGTATAAAAATCATCCTTCCACTCCAAATTTTCTAAATTAATTGATTTTTGTTTAGTTCTTTAATAGAGTTGAAATTTTTATGTCCCATGCGTTTATGCCATAGAGTAATACAGTTAGGGTTTTGGCATTCTTCAGTCAGGTATGTGTTATGTTTGTTTATTGGCATGGGCAAGTTTAGTTCATATAAGTTGTTATTTTTTGTTCCCTCTAAAATGGTTTCATTTTTCATAGAGATGTAACACTTTTGTTTAGTGAATGTGACTTTACAGCCATTTTGGGTGGCTTTGTGTACGGATATTAAGTTTGCCTTTAATTCTGGAACATATAAAACATCCTTTAGTGTTAGTTCCCTTTTTTGTTTATTTGGATCTAGGTATTCAATTTTTATTTCTCCTGAACCAAGTGAAGTGAGGGTGTTACCGTTTGCTACACATACTTGCGATTTTTGTGACTCATCTAAGTTAACGAAAAGGTCTATATTGTTGCTTATGTGCGATGAGGAACCACTGTCAATTATAAAGTTGTTCGTCATTGCGTTTTGAGTTGTGAAAGCCATTTGTTTTGTTTGTGATGTTATTTGCTTCATTTGTTTTGAATGGCTTTGTTGTTGTGTATGTGTGTGTGGCAACTCATCATTGTATGTCACTAACTGTGAGGAATTGGTTGCTCTGAATTTATTTCTAAATTGTTTGTTTTTAGTGTTATCAGCATTTCTGTTTTTCAGATGCCAGCACTCCGATTTATTATGATTGTTTTTCTTGCAATAAGTGCAGTATTTATTTTCCCTTTTGAATTTACTATTATACTGCTGCTTTTTATTTATGTGAAAAACTTTAGAAGAATTTGAATTGTTTTCGGAGGCTTCTTTTCGACGATTGAATTCATCTAGCAATTTGCTGCTAACATAGTTAGGTGTGAGTTCATTTTCAGGGCGAGCTTCAAGGACTATAATCAGTGTTTCATAACTCTTGGGTATTGAACACAATAATAATGCAGAAATGTGCGCGAATTTAATTTCTTCCCCAATAGATTTCAATTTGTCTATAATTTCCAATATTTTATTTATGTGGATTTGCATATCGCCACCTTCTTCTAGTTTCGTACTGTACAATTTTCTCAATAAGTACAATTTACTACTTAAGTTTGTTCTTTCGTGGATATCACGCAATTTGTTCCATGTTTCTAGTGCTGTTTGGCATTGTTTAATATGTATAATTTCGGAATCATCAATGAACAAGTTTATTATTGCTCGCGCTTTATTGTCTTTTTTTCGCCATATATCTGTGATAGGATTTGGCGGGTCATCTGTAATGACTTCATATAATTCGTCCTTCATGAGGTACATTTGCATTTTAAACTTCCAAACTGAATAATTTTCAGAATTCAATTTCTCAATTGTTGGACTTTCTTTAAAAGATGCCATTTTTTGATTTCTTTTTATTTATAGTAAATACTATATTATTGAGAAGAATTTATTTTTGAAAAGTTTTGTTTTTATGATATTTTTTATTAATTCTTCAATTTTTTTAGAAAAACGAATTTTCTTAATTTTCGCAATTCAAAAAAATGTACAAATGCATTTAATCTTTATTTTGCATTTTCTTAATATGATTTCAAACACTGAATATACTTTTGTTTTACTTTAAACAAAAATACTTTTGTTTTGTTAAATAATAATATTATTTAATATTCATGTTTTATTTTCATATTAATTTACTTTTATATACTTTTCCCTTTATCTTCAGGACAGCCAAACAATTTATAATCTAGGTAAGCTTTAATATGTTACTTAAGAACAATGATACATTTTTCATTTATTTAATATGATCAGTCATTCATAATCTTTTATAAATATTTAATTTTATGCACTCGGTGGCGCTTTCTGCGCTAATCAAATAAAATAAAATAAATTATTCATTTGTTCAAAACAGAAGTAATGAAAATTATGAGCTTACCTTTTTCTGTTCTGAGGAGTCGGCTGTCCCATGAACCTGTAGCTCAATGTTTTTATTTATTATTATTTGTTTTTCTTCTCTGTAAAATAATATTATTAATTGTTTGAAGAAACACCACTGACACCATCTTTTGAATTTTAACTTGTATATTTAATGAAAAAGAAAGTAAAAGTAAAATAAAAAAGACAGGAGCGAGAAATGATCTCACTTTACATATTCAAAATTAAACACTAACTAAAAGTATCAGAATCTATTCCGATGAAAACATACAGGTGTGGAGTCACGTGGTACAGTTCTAATAATAGATCTTCACCCCTTCAAACCACGGAGGGGATGAAAAGTTGGGAGGGTGAAAACAGACACACTTTTGTTCTTATTATAATGTTCGTTTTTTACAGAACACATTTTGGAATAAAGGAGTCTTTTCGAGTTTGTAATTTTCTGTCAGAATCTTCACAGTGTGCAACTTATAATAAATAGTCATAATATGCAAGATCTCGAAATGTTATGGAGCTAATTCATATGACTGCAGCTTATCATATATATATATATATATATATATATATATATATATATATATGAGGAATAGAGATCCTTGCTGGAGAAGTGAATGAGCTTCCTTATAATTACGAAGAATTTATTGAGTATCCTTATAATTACAGTTGAGATTCCTGCTGAACAAATCAATGAGCTTCTTCACAATTGCGATCAAGTAACCAGCATCCTCACAATTACAGTTTGCTGTTATGAATATCTTCCGTGAGACTTTACATGGCTCTACTTATACGATTTAGTAATTGACTTAAAAAAATTTCAATATTTTAGTGAAGCATATTTTTGTTGCCGATGGATTGTGTTAAAGAGAACAACAATAAAGATAAGCAGTAGTTTAACAATCTATATTCTACATAACGTGCTACAAGGAAAATACAATATGAAATATAGTGTCATTTGCTATGCTGATAGTTTCATAGACTATGGCAATATAATGTCCATCAACATTTTGTTAGGTCCGATATCGAATTAGCGATGTGTACACTGAGCACACTAATAAGATCAATTTATTTGTGAATGAAAGAAATAATATACTACGATTTAAAAGGACATTAAAAAAAAAATATTCTTAGATGAAATAATATGGTATATAATTCATGTGTTTTTTGCTGGCCAGCACTCTTAGATCCATTTAGTATGCATCCTTCAATAAAATTTCAAGTTTGTGTAAATATTCTCTGTCTTCATTACTGCAAAGTGGTGAGTGATTTATTTTAATTATTTCCTTTCAGCTCAAGTTTTCCTTATGTCTATCGGATCATGCAAGTACTATTTAACTACCACTATACACAATATTTATTGATAAATATTTAGAAAGATTTATTTAACAGTATGCAATTTAAATGCAACATTTAAAAATTTTGAATTTTTTTTTTACAACTCTCAAATTCCAGTTTTCCGAATTTAAATTTTTCTGAAATCCTCATGTTCCCTTTAAATCAGCATATTCTCATTTCTACATTAAATTTACATTTTACATTTTTAATTCATTATCCTACATTAAATAAATTATTTACATTTTCATTTCCACTTTAAATTTATTTACACAACATATGGCAGAAATTGGGTTTACACGGAAATGGAGAAGGCGATTTTGATGAAAGTTTGGAGTTAGGGATTTTTTATGAGAAAAAACGATTGGATCTCATCTTCAGATAAATTCACGTTCACAGTTTACCCTTTATCGGTCAATTGCATAACACAGCAGAAATCGGGATTACTCGGAAATGGATATAGCGATTTTGTTAAAAGTTCGGGATTAAGTGTTTTCGGGGAGGTGCTAAAACGATTGGATTTACAGTCATCTTCAGAAAAATTTGCGTTCTCAGTTAACCCTTTATCGGCCAATTTCAACATATGGCCAAAATTGGGTTTACTTGGAAATCAATATAGAGATTTTGGATGAAAGTTTAGGGGTACATAAATGATTGAAAATATTTTCATCTTCAGAAACTTTCACATTCGCTGTTAAACCTTTAAAGGCTAATTGAAAATATGGCAAAAATATGGTTTACACCAAATTGGACATATCGATTTTGATGAAAGTTTGGAGTTAGGGAATTTTTGGTGAGAAAAGCGATTGGAAATATCATGGCAGATAAAATTCATTTATAAACTTGGTTGAGACCCTTATATGGTCTATCCATATATTGCCTCATGTTAGTTTTATTATATAGCCAAGTTTTTTAATTAGCCAAGATTTTATTTCCATTTATTTCGCTAATGGAAATAAAAATGTAAGTGATGCAGTGGAGGTGCAAGTGTTAAACTCTGGTTACACTTGTACGACTACAATTGTAAAATTCTTGAGAATAATCTTTCTGAGAATATTCTCCTTGAAGAGAATAATCGAGAATTTTCTCATAGATGCTATAATAATGGGTAATTTCAAAATGTGTGTGACTGTATAAGTATTAAAATACGTGCAAGTTTAGAAATTTATGAAATTTTGCTTTTAATAAAGTAATTAAATTTATTTAGTTGTGGATATAAAAAAAAATATATATCTTCAAGACTAAAAGATAAAATATTGAAAATCACATAAAGCTAGCGATAACCCAAGTAATTAAGTGACAAACTATTGTATGATATTTTTTTTTATTTTATTAAAGACACTATTTTTAAAGGGTGGCAGTTAATGAAAAGTACATCTAATTATTTATGTTTTTACTTCAAAATGTTTTACTTATCTGCATGTTATAAAAATGAATTTATCCAACATCTACTTAAAAAATAAACATATTTATATGAAATTGTTTACATTTCAAAAAGAAATCTTTTGTTTAGATATTAAAAAAATATTACAAATTGACTATATAGCTATGAACATTAAATTATTAAAAGCCAAAGAAAAGACTGAAACAGATGAGTTTAAACAAAGTAATGTTGATGTTAAACAACTGTATCAGCTGTCTATAATTAAAGAAGTTAGACTAAATGATCTTTCATCGGTAAATGAAGCTCTGACTATTTGTGTAACAAGTAACTAATTACAAAATAAAATTAATTTCATTTTTAAGCTATTTGTTATTTTGGTTTTTAATTTCAATAGAACATGATTTATTTACTATTTATTATAAAATGTTGTATAATTTCAATTAGCTAACTTTTTAGCATACTTTTATTTTTAAACTAAAGAATTTTGTTGGTTCAGAGGTTTTTTTCAAATACTTGAATTTTCATGAAAACAACATCACATTATTGAATAATTAAAAATCATTGATATAACTGATAATAAACATTATGGTTTATATGTAGAATATGATGATTACAGAAATATGAATTATGTGAATTAGATTTTTTAAGTAAACCCACAAGTATTTTTTCGAAAATTTTTATATGTGAGAAGAATGTTCTCTTTAAATATAAAGTTTTAGTGATGGTTTAGTCACAAATATAAATTTATAAGCATTAAAAGCTTTAAAATTGTATTTTAATATGAATAATTATTCATTACTAGCAGGCTACGCCCGCTTCGCTGGTCACTATTTTTAAATGAATCACAATAATTAATGAATTCTCTAAATTGCATTAATTTTTATCATGTGATAAAAAAAGAAAAAAAAAATCTGATCAGGAAAAATATCGCACCGGGTCCCCACTGCCTTCGGCAGCGTAGACCCGTGCACTGCGCGCACGTATTCCTTCACCATCCTTATGACTTCTCAAAATTCCATGTTATTACTCATAAACTTTCATTCTCAAGAAAAGGAATTAAAAAATATATCATTTAGCATCGGGTAAAAATTCACACCGGGACACCACTGCCTTCGGCAGCGCAGACCCATGCGCGCTGTGTGTGCACGTTTGAGGATATACGTGCGCTGTACACGCATATTCCTTCTCAACTCAAACTTTTATTAAGAAAATAAAATGTTAGCTGGTGTGAAGTAGATCCAAGGCTAAGTGAATTAGCAGAGGAGCTACTCTAGACATAAACACCAGCTTAACAACATTTAAAGTTAATTAAATGAATTTGATAAAATGGAAGCTAGAGTAAGTAAATATGCTGAAAGAAAAAATGTATACGTTGTTAAATAAATAATGACCATAACAAATTTTAATTTAATTTGTGTTTTAATTGAAACAATAAATTCAACAAAAAAGTTTATATAAATATAAATTGATATAACAATAATATAATTGAAGTAGACAAATATTTTTATGAATAACAAACATACCAAAGCAGATGCTGGATGACAAACAAGGTGAGTAAGAAGACAATATTTAACATCCTTTTATTTCCCATGTAGGTTGCAGAAAAAGACAACTAAGTGCCATTAGAAAGAGCTGGTGACACTTATGTAGAAGTCGTGACGTTCTTTTTTCCACTTGTTATTGTCGCGATATTAACACCTATAAATTTAATTTAAATTTCGAACTCACAAAAAGGATTAACGTGAGTTATAACTAACTAAAAATGAAAAGATTTTATTTGAATATAAAAAATAAACGCCACATATTACGGCGACATCTTATGAAGCCGGCATCGGCGAAAAATGAAAAATGAACAATGGCAAGGGCAAGAGCAAAGGCAAAAGCAACCGCAACACCCACTACCATCGCCGTTCGCTATTTATAGCTTCGCGGGAGAAATGAAGTGATCTTCCGGATGTACGTCGGGGCATATGCCGGTGCGGCGCGTGCGTAGTTTTCGGCTATCGTTCTTAGATGTTTTATGCAAATTTTTGAAACTCGGCTCAGTCGGAACTTCCGGAAGGTTAGCTATTGTTTACGTTTCGCGTTTGAAAAATTAAGATGGATGATTTAAATTTGAAAACTCCTTAATATAGCATTTCATTGAACGATATATTTAATTTCCTGGTAAGTAGAAAATATATTAAAAGGAAATTAGGATTTTTAATAAATGTTTAATTTTTTTCAACTAACGTTTTTTTTTTCTTTAAGCTTTATTTTAAGAGTGATTAATTTTTAATATATTTAATTAGCATAACGATAAGAAAAAACGGCAAACTATAGGTTTACTATTAACAAGGCCCCCCCTCTTATCGTTTGCACTTTTACGTTTAAGAAAGTTAATAAAAAAAGAGAAAGCATCCAGCAAAACTTTGCACAAATTATATAATCATACGACTGTGACTAATCAGTTTAACAGTTTCTTCAGAACTAAAAAAAACAATTAGGTTTAATCTTCAGCTGCACAGCAACAGAAATCAATATCTGGATAGAGGTGATTTACAAAACAATTTGTTTTTGAAACACAAATAACATATACCTGTTTACTCAAACCTCTCCTCCAGTTTTGAAAAGATTTTTAACATGCTCTTTTTAAAAAAAACTGTAGAAAAGAAATTCATGAAATGGATTATTTGTATAACAAGTTTAACAACAAATATAACATGAGTATAATCACATTCAATATTATAAATATATGTATAAACACAATTCTTCCTTACAATATAAAAGTATAAATTACATACAAATACTTAACAAAAAGAACAGAATGGATTATTTCGGGAATGGAGAGGAGAGAGAGAGAGATTAACAAAAATTGCTGTGAGCAATTGAATAAAAAAAAAATTGACTTACTGTCAAAAAAGAATGAGAATTGAAATTCTCAAAAAAACTTCCAGCCTAAACCTGGAAAGATTTTGCTTAACTTGCAAAATTTGAAATTTTTTTTTTTCTCGAATTCAAGGAAACATTTGAATTCATAGAAAAGTTTAAATTTTTTGAATTCATAAATTTTGAATTCTTAAAAAAAAATTTGAATTCATTAAGGATTTGAATTCATAAAAAAATTTAGAAAATTTACATTTTTAAATTTTATAAATTCATAGAAAAATTTAAAATTGAGAATTTAAGATTAACTTTTGAAACATTGTCGAAGAAAAGATTCTTCACAAATTTTTGTAATTTAAATTTAGTTTGTGGCTTAGTAAATATGTCAGCCAAATTTAATTTGCTACGAATGAAAACCAATTCAAAAATACTTTTGATAACAAGATCTCTAATAAAATATAGTTTGACCTCTATATGTTTGCTTCTATTGTTCTCTATAGGAGATTTAATAAAGTCTATAGCAGCCATATTGTCAATTAGTAATTTTGAGATTTTCTTATTTTTTATAATCTTCATGTTTTGGCATTCTTCTAGAATTCGATCTAGCCAGACAATTTCTTTTGCTGCTTCTGTAGCGGCAATGAACTCAGATTCCATAGTGGATAAACTAACAGCCTTCTCTTTAAAGGTCCTCCAACTGATGGGGCTACTATCTAGAAATACTATTTGTCCACCTATGGATGTCCGATCATCACGATTTGAAGCAAAGTCGGCGTCTGTGTAGGCTACGATCTGTGAATCAGCACATGAAAGTTTTAATTTTAATTGGCTTGTTTTCTTTACATATCTCAGTAGTTTGATCAACCCATTCCAGTGATGAGTTCCTGGATTCGATTGGAATTGGCTGTAAATATTGACGGCATATGCTATATCAGGTCTTGTTCTGTTAGATAAATATGATAAACACCCTAGAATATTGCGATCTGGATACTTTGTCATCAGGGCCGCCTCTAGGCATTAAGCAACTCAGGCAATGCCTGAGGGCGGCAGTTGCCTAAGGGCGGCACTCGAATCATTAAAACGAAGTACGAAAAATAAAAAAAATAATCAAGATTGAATATATATATTTATATATATTTATAAAAATATACATTGGTAAAAAAGACCCCCCCCCCTTCCCCAACCATCCTCACAAAAGAATATAAATTGGCTGAGAAAACTGCTGCTAGTAAAATTCGTCAATAAATCAAAGATGTGTGAAAAGGATGGAATGAAAAATGTGAAGGCACAAAGCCTTCCGCTTGGAATAGGAAACTATCTTTGCATGGGTCCGATGTCCGACTCCTTGGAAGGTTTCAAGATAGCAGATAACACCTGGCTAGCCTAGATAGATACATTCTGAGAAAGCTTTAATTGACAGACTACAGATGAGTACGTTAGAACCTATAGTTCTGTCGGTATGCAACAAAAAAGCTATTACTGACCGGATATTGTTAATTTGAATAGAAATAAGGGAAATATAACATTTTACACCATTCTTTGAACATGTCGCCTTTTATCTCAAACAACAATATATATATATATATATATATATATATACAGTCGAACCTCATTAAAGTTAATCTTAAGGGGAATAAAGCTTCCTTCAGAGACTGGCAACTTTAGAAATCTGCAAGCCGGCTCTATTGATATTTCTTTGATGCGGTCAGCGTTGATCTCCTCGATCGACGCTGGCTGCAATCGAATATCATAAACCTCCTGGTGCGATAATTGCATGAGAAGGGGGGTCTCTTTTGTAAGAGAGCAATAAAAAGTAATGTCCTTCATTGTAAATGTGTGCAAAATGTCAAGGGTCGCTTTTGGACAATGGATAATTTATGAGTTTTGACGCTCTGTATGTTGCTAGTATCTGAAGGATCCTTAAGAAATTTTTTCATGTTATCAGTAGTTCATGCTATGAGTAGGTAATCTTCATTTAACTAAACTAATCTTCATTTTGACGGGGTCAGTGGAAACAGTTTATGCTAAAAGTAATTCCCATTAACAGTGTTTCACGTTAACGAGGTTCGACTGTACATATATATATATATATATATAGACTAGCAGGCTACGCCCGCTTCGCTGGTCACTATTTTTAAATGAATTACTATAGTTAATGAATTCTCAAAATTGCATCAATTTTTATCATGCGGAAAAAAAAAATGTGAAAAAAAAATGTGATTGGAAAAAATGTCACAACGGGTCCCCACTACCCTTGGCAGCGCAGGCAATTGGCGCTGCGCGCGTGCATTTATGTTCAGCACTCTTAATGAATCACTATATTATCGTAAGGGAAAAACATAAATAATAATAATTAAAAATAAAAAAATCTCCCATCAGTGGAATAATCGGTTCGGGTCACCACTGCCTGCGGCAGCGCCTACAGGCGCGCAAGGCTCCGCCTACAGGCGCGCAAGGCTCGCATGTTCCTTCACCTACCGTTCCTGCCCCTCCTAATTAGACTCTAAAAAAATACCCGCAGTCGTTCTCTCGGGCTTTTAAACCTAATAATACTAATTTTCAACATTTTATCTGAATTTCTTTATTTTTACCCCTGCGCCCGATCCCTTCCGGACCTTCGTAATAATTCTGTACTTTAGAAAATATCCTCAATCGATTTATCGGGCCTCGAAACCTAACAACACTAATTTTCAGCGCTCTAAGTCTTTTTTATATATTTTTGCTCTTTCACCTCTCCTTCCCGTCTATCCTAATAATTTTATAAATTCGAAAATATACGCTATCGATTTGTAGGTATCAAAAACCTCCATGTACCAATTTAATAACTTTACAAATCTGAAAATATCCGCAATCGATTTGTAGGTATCAAAAACCTTTATGTACCAATTTTGAACGGTCTAACTCTATTTTTATTTTTTTGCCCCCCCCCCCCCCACACACACACACCTTTCTGACCCTCCTAATAACTTTACACTTTCAAAAATATCCTCATTCAACTTGCAGGTCTCTAAAACCTATCTGTACCAATTCTGAACGGTCTAACTATATTTCTATTTTTTTTACCCCATAGACCCCCTTTCGCGCCCCACCTGGGACGAAATTCTAAAATTAAAGAAATTAGTTTTTATGTATTTATGGGAGCTACATTTTAGAGTAAAAGTATCTTACACATATATTTTTTTCTGTTTGCAATATAAAGGATTATTTCAAATCACGTTTTGCCACCTCTCCTCCCCTCTACGGGGCTGAATTTGGAAAATTCTAGAAATTAGTTTTTAGGTATTTGTATCAGCTATATATTAGAGCAAAAATTTCACATATATCTGTTTTTCTGTTTGAGATATATAGGAGTATGTGAAACCACGTTTTGCGCATGTGAAATCACGTTTTGCCCCCTTTCCCCCCTTGGGGACCGAACTTCTAAAATTCCAGAAATTGGTTTTTAGATAATTAAATTAGCTATATTTTAAAGCAAAAATTTTACGGATATCTGTTTTTTTCTTTGAGATATGAAGGTTTTTGTGAAATCACATTTTGCTCCCTAACACCCCCTTAGGGGGCGAATTTCGTAAAATCTCTTCTTAGGGGGTGCTTACACTATATGTTCTATAATCTGACCCAGTTTCGAGTCAGTGGCTCCACTAGATTTTGCTGTGCGTAGATGAGTCAGTGAGTGAGTGAGTGAGTGGAAGTACTCTTTTATATGTATAGATTAGAATTAAGAATTAACACGTTGAGTGCCATGTCAGCCATTCTAGATTCCAGACATTTTGTCATATATCTCTAAGCACTGAAGGAATCATCTTGAAACTTTAGCAGTGTGTGCAGAACATGTTATACTTCAAACATTTCAGTAAAAGTTTTACCCGAATGTAAAAGCAGTACTAATAAAAAATTAAAACGTTGAGCGCAATGTCAGCCATTGGTGGCTGACAATATCAAATATGATTAAAATTTTTTTTAATTTTTATTTATTATAAGGGGAATCATTATGGAATTTTAATGGATTTTAAGAATTTGCGTGGCGCTCAACGTGTTAAAGAAATATTTCCTTTATTAATTGCTCCCTAAATTTCGTAAAGGCTCTTAATTTTGAAATTTCGAAAATATTTAAACTTCAGAATTCGAAAACTGTATTTTTGAGTGCGATATCCTTATAATACCGAAGCAACAAAAATCCCGTAGGATAACAAGGAAAAGGAGTAAGAGAAAATTTGACTACCAACCCCTCTTAAAGGAATTATTGAAGTCAACTTATACGCATTCCTATTATAAAATTCGTCTCTAAAAATGTCAAGTGAAAGTATAATTAAATTTTTAGCTTAAGACGAGCAATTTAAAAAATGATATCATTGGAACGTCATAAATTCTGTAATGTTACGATCTGCCAATATATGAAGGATTAAATCAAGAAATTTAATACAACAATACCGCTAATATTTTAGATAATATCAATTTTAAAAGTTTTTCATCAAATAAATTTAACGATAAATTTTTTTTAGTAAAATGATGTTTTCAATAAATATAGATGAAATCTTTCATTTTCACTCTAGAAATGGATAACTACTTACCTGTTGATAACTCTCCTTAAAATATATTATTCGAATTTTAGTATTATTTTTGGTGCTTAAAAATAATAAAAATGCTTTTCAATAGATTCAACAACGATATAGGATGTAGGATTTTCGGGGCCGGTTGACAAAGGTAGAGCCCTAGGCATATGGGTGGGAATGCCCTCCGTGGAGGTCTTTCTAAGAGGTCCTAGCCCGTATTTACGCGAGTTTCGAAGAAAACCATAGAAAACTCCGAACGGCTAGTTGGAAGAGTTCGACCTGGAATGGAACCCGGTACTTCCCATCTACCAACTTTGAGCGCAGAATCGCTCAGTTGCTAGTGGGCCATTAGATTCGACAATGTATTTTCTGTTAATTTTACAAACCTGTGTAAAGTTTCGTGTGACTAAATCAATTTAAATTAAAAGCATTTTTATGCAATGTTTGATTAGTTAACTTAAAATTGCAGATTTTAAAAAAGTGACAACTCATGAAAGTGGGAGGGAAATGCTAAGGTTTTTTTAAATAAAATTAAGTGAAGACCGTGATTTTCTTCAACATTTTATTTTGTTACGGTCTTACATACACTTAAATTTCTCGTTAAACCAAAGTCTTAATAACTAAGAAGGGAAAATGAAGCTACCATTTTAAAAACTTTGACTGACGGAAAATTTCGAGTTATAAAAATTCGTCTAAGCAAAGTTTCAGCATATAAAGGGGCGGCAAACTGAAACTTGCCTGAGGGCGGAAGAACACCTAGCGACGGCCCTGTTTGTCATTTCTTTGGTTTCTTCTTCGGTTTGAGGACAGCTTGATTTTGAGTAAATACAGCCTTTGCTGATTAGTAAGGATGAAATTGGAGGGTTAAAACTATTAAAACGACTGCATATTTCTTGAATATAGCTTTCTTCATTTTTTTTTAAAGAAAAGCACACTTATTTAATTTTAAGTTAATATATACCTTACATAAGCTTTTCATCGTTTTGGCTGATTAATTTCAGTCGCAATCGCGACCATCCTCAGAGCCATGACAATCGTTTACGTCCTTCTGTTTATAGTTCGGCGGTTTGCTGTGGCTGTTATTTCGCTTCACTTCATATTCCTCCAAGATGTGTTGCCATGCAGTAGGGATGATGGAATGTTCTCTATTGTTTACAGTGTTGGGGTTAGTAATAATTTCAAGTGCCTCCCGTTTTAGAGCATAATTATGGTTATTGTAAGGGGCTATTTTTTGGATGTTAATGGAGTTAATGTTTATGGGGTATGCCATTGGCCAGTTTTGGGCCATTGGCCACCCAAAAACTGGCCAATGGCCCAACAATAATAAACCAACCTTTAATAACCATGCTTCTACTATACCTCGCCTCTTTGCAAAATATAAAGATCACAAAAACCCTCCCTCTCTCCGCCCAATAGTAAATAAATCCGAAGGCCCAACATACCAACTCGAAAAATACATGAAAAACATTTACACTGCACTTCTCCCTCCATCTAACCACTCAATAAACTCAAATGAACTATTTCTATATAAACTTCGTAACACTAATATAAATTATACTGATAAATTAGTTAGCTTTGACGTAAAAGATCTCTACCCATCCATCAATATCCCAGAAATCACTACAATAATTAACACTAAAATAACCACCATGTTTGGAGATAACAAAATCAGCGAAACTTTAATCAGAGCAAATAACCTACTCCTTAATGAATCATACTTTAACTTTGACAATAATACTTAACATCAAACTCAAGGTGTCCCCATGGGGTCCCCTATCTCCAGTATCATTGCAGAATTGAAACTCCGCCTTATTGAAAACTCAGCCAACCATATTATCAAAAATTGTAAACTTTGGACTCGATACGTTGACGACATATTTGCCATTATACCCGACACCGAAAACCCAGATAACCTTCTAACTAACCTTAATAACCTGGATAATAATATTAAATTCACCATCGAAAAATAAACTGACAATACTCTCAACTTTCTTGACATAAAAATAATAAAAAACCCTAATAACACTATTGACACTACAGTTTACAGAAAACCCGCAACTAACACTGAAATTATAAACAGAAATTGTAAAACCCCCCTCAGTTACAAATTATCTGCCATTCAATCTTACATCAATCGCGCTATTTTAATCTGCTCCAACAAACAATTACTAAATACAGAACTTAACAATATAAAAAAAATCGCCACTAAAGCAAATTACTCCAAAACTCTTATAAATAAATTATACAAAAAACACCTCAAATCCTTAAACAAAATCAATAATGCCCAAAAAACTAAACCTATTTTCACCACTGCAATCCCATTTTGTAAAGGCGCCAGCATTAAAATAAAAAATGAAGCTAAAAATAATAACCTAAACATTCCAATAAAACCAGACAAAAACATTTTTCAACATATCCGAAACGAAAAAGACCCCATTCCACCAAACTCCACCTCCGGGATTTATAAAATCAACTTCGAACATATCAACGGTAAAAACGCCTGCTACATTGGGATGACCAAGCGAAAAATCACTGATAGAGAAAAAGAACACCGTGCAGACCTTAAATTAGGAAAAACCTCTACCGCTTTCTCCACTACCCACAATAATAACCCCATAAACATTAACTCCATTAACATCCAAAAAATAGCACCTTACAATAACCATAATTATGCTCTAAAACGGGAGGCACTTGAAATTATTACTAACCCCAACACTGTAAACAATAGAGAACATTCCATCATCCCTACTGCATGGCAACACATCTTGGAGGAATATGAAGTGAAGCGAAATAACAGCCACAGCAAACCGCCGAACTATAAACAGAAGGACGTAAACGATTGTCATGGCTCTGAGGATGGTCGCGATTGCGACTGAAATTAATCAGCCAAAACGATGAAAAGCTTATGTAAGGTATATATTAACTTAAAATTAAATATAGCTTTCTTGATGAATGAATAGCTTTGAGTCAATTTCAACAAATTCTACTCCAAGTAGTTTCTTTGTCCTTCCCAAAATTTTTAATTTGAATTTTTGTTTTAAAACATTAATGGCTTCCTCTAAAAACATTTTACTTTTACCAAATAAAACCATGTCATCAACATATAATAATAGGATAACTTGAAATTTGAATGTATAAACACAGTTGCAAGAAGTAAATTTAATAAAACCGATATTTGATAAAACTCTGTCAATTTCGTAAAACCATGCTCGTCCACTTTGGTGAAGGCCATAGAGAGCTTTGTCGAGCTTGCAAACTAACTTCTCTTCTCCTTGTTTAATAAAACCAGGTGGTTGCTGCATGTATATTTCATCTTCTAGCGGAGCATATAGGTATGCGCCAGTGATATCACATTGTACGTGATTCCACTTGTGCTGCACTACCAAAAGTGAAAAGAAAAAACGAATTAGATCGAAGTTTATAACAGGACTAAAAGTTTCTTCATAACTCTCGCCTTTTACTTGAGCGTAACCTTGAGCTACAAGCCTTGCCTTGAATTTAGCAATTCGACCTTCTTCATCTCGTTTTATTGCATATACCCAGCGACATCCAATTATTTGCTTATTTTGCGGAGGTTTTACAAGATGCCAAACCTTTCGTTCTTGGATGGTTTTTATTTCGGTTTTCATTGCTTCTAGCCATTCTTGAAACTGGTCTGATTTTTGGGCTTGTTTGAAAGTTCTTGGTATAATTAATTCTAGTCAAGAGAAATTATGACAAAAATTGGCACTTGTGTCTGAGTCAGATTCTTCTATTGGAGTGAATGAAAATTTAGTGGGGTCATACTTGATTTTGTTTTCTTGGCAATATTTTCTAACGTCTCTATGGGATCTTAATCTTGTTCTTGTATTTTCGGGATAGTAGTATACGTCTGTTCTGGATTTATCACTTCTTAAAACTTGTTTTCTTTCAAACCTTTAATTGAAATGATTGAGCAGGTTTTTCATCATCTGAGGATTCCTCAGTGTCAGATAATTCAGACGGTACGCTGGACTCTATTTCAGGAGTTTCGTCAACAGCCTCTTCATCAGAATCATCGTCACTATCCTTTGGAAATACATCTTGAATTGTGTAATGCTGGTTGATGGTGCCCAGCACTGCTCCACTTGCTTCTGTTTTGAACAAACGATCTTCTTTAAAGGTCACATTTAAAGATTCTACTATTTTATTTTGCTCTGGGATCCAAATACGGTATCCTCTTGTATGGTGTGCATATCCAACTAGATAACCTTTCACAGCTTTTGGATCCAGTTTCTGTCTTCTTTGTTTTGCCAGTCCTACATAAGCTACACATCCAAATGGTTTAAGGTGTCTGATTGATGGTTTTCTTCCACCGTACAATTCGAATGGTGATTTTTCAAAATCTTTATGGCATAGTCTGTTCCAGGCATAATTGAAATGTGAAACGGCTTCTGGCCAAAAACAAAAGTCTAAACCACTTTCATATAATGATGTACGGGCTCCATTAATAACAGTTTGGTTATAACGTTCAATAGCACCATTTTGTTCTGGAGTGAACGTGTTCGTTAGTTCATGTTTGATGCCTTTTTCCTGACAAAATGTTGAAAATTCTTTGTTGACAAACTGTTCCATTATCTGAGCGGATAGCTATTAAAGGTTTACCTATAAATCTTTCTGCCCTTTTGATGTGATTAATTAAGGTTTCAGCTACTTCAGATTTTTGGACTATAGGATAAATGAATACTTTACGGGAATAATCGTCCATGATTGATAGAAAATAACGTTCTCCATGTTTGCCTCTTACTTGACATGGTCCCCAAACATCTGTATATAACAGTTCTAAGGGTCTCTTGGATCGAACAAAGTTTCTGTATTTAAATGAAGTGCGTTTAAATTTATTCAACCTGCAATCTTCACAAAAAAATTCTGTATGTCCCTTTAAGAATGGTAATCCCTTTGCACCCCTCTTATTACTTGTATGCGTCAAAGTTTGAGGATTTACATGAGCGCATCTCTTATGCCACAGGTTTAGAACTTCCTGTTCTTTTGAAGAGGTTGTGGAGGCTTCAAAAGTTACATGTTGTTTTATAGATTTTGGAATTTTTGCTTGGACACGATAAACACCACTTTTTAATTTTGCTCTGAACATTATATTATCATTAGACGTAATTTTGACTTCGCCTCTTCCCCCAATAAACTGTAGACCTTCTTTGTCAAGTTGTGGCCCTGATATAAGGTTTCTCCTAAGCTTTGATGAATACATCACTCCCTTTAAAGTAAAATATCTTTGGCCAAAACGCAATTTAATGTCTCCTTTTCCTTCGATTGGCAGAGTGATGCCTTCCATGGCTACAGCCATTTCTTCATTTTGTTGAGGTTTAAATGATGTGAAAAGTTCACGGTCTTTACTAAAATGATGAGACGCGGCAGAATCGAATATCCAATCTGATTCATTTGTTTGCTGAGCTAAACTGGCCTCAGTAATGTAGTAAGATGAATTTGAATCCCTACTACTATTACGGGTCTTAGAATTTGATCTAGATTGATATGAAGATTTTTTTCGACTCTGCCTACCTCTTGATTGGAAGGATTTCTTAGGACTGAAATTCTGAGAAGGTAAGTTTTGGTTTTGAAAAGAGGGTTTAAAGTCAACATTTTTACTTCTATTGAGAGAAAAACAATTTTGTCTAGCATGGCCATTCTTATGACAAAATGTACAAATTAATTTTTGTTTTAGAAGCTTATTTTTACCTGTATCATTTAGAAGAGAAAACTGAGCAGAAATTTTAGCTTTACTTAATTCATTATCTTTATTTCTTAAATTTAGCCTAGTTTCCTCGGCTACCAAGCAAGTTACAATTTCATTGAATGTAAATTTATCATCTTCCCATCTCAGTATGTTTTGAACGATACCGTCGAAATATGATGGGAGATAACGTAACAATTGATAAGATGCAAAAATTTCCGTCAGTCCCCCCTTAGAATTTTCTATTTGTTTAAATATCCTCATGACCCGGGACGCAAAGACATTTACACCCTCACCAGGCAATATTTTGCAACCACACAGCTCAGAAAATAAACTCATGTGCTGTGCACGAGTATCTGGAACAAAACTTTTGTTAATTAAATTCCATGCCTTTACGGGGTAATCCTCGTTTTCTACAATTTTCCTATACTCAGTTTCTATATTCAAGTATAAGACAGCCAAAGCAGCATTAGCTCTAGACTTAAATTTATTAACAGCAGAAGCATTGCTTCTGTCATCAGCCAAAACTGGGGCTGTTTCCGTACCAACAACTATGTCCCAGAGTCCCCGGTCAAGAAGAACAAATTTAATGTCACTCCTCCATTCCTCGAAATTAATCGCATTCAGTTTGGGAACAGAATGTAAATTGTTGACAGCCATTTTTGAGTAAAAAAAATTGTATAATTATGGTTCAAACAATTTAAAAATATAATATATCAAAAATATCACAATTTTTCTTATAAAAACCTTTGCCCCCCCCCGAATTAAACATTCGGTAAATTCATTTATTACTTGAAAATTTATTCAAATATATATATATGAAATTTCAAAAAGTTTTTTTTCTACTTTACTGAAAAAAAAAATTTTACAATATTCCCTCAACAATATGCAAAAAAATGGTCATCATTACTTAAATTAAACAAAACATTCAAGATTTTCATTTATTAACATTAAACAACTTTTAATCTAAATTCAAACAATTTCTTGTTTCAAAAATTTACTATAAATGCAAAAAAAATTTAACTTTCAATTTATTTTTCAAACAAAACAGAAAAACATTAATTTATGAAAGGGCCAGCATATTTACATGCTGAAAAAGGAAAAGCCCATAACCACTTTTTATTTCTCTTGTTAGCTGGTGTGAAGTAGATCCAAGGCTAAGTGAATTAGCAGAGGAGCCACTCTAGACATAAACACCAGCTTAACAACATTTAAAGTTAATTAAATGAATTTGATAAAATGGAAGCTAGAGTAAGTAAATATGCTGAAAGAAAAAATGTATACGTTGTTAAATAAATAATGACCATAACAAATTTTAATTTAATTTGTGTTTTAATTGAAACAATAAATTCAACAAAAAAGTTTATATAAATATAAATTGATATAACAATAATATAATTGAAGTAGACAAATATTTTTATGAATAACAAACATACCAAAGCAGATGCTGGATGACAAACAAGGTGAGTAAGAAGACAATATTTAAAATCCTTTTATTTCCCATGTAGGTTGCAGAAAAAGACAACTAAGTACCATTAGAAAGAGCTGGTGACACTTATGTAGAAGTCGTGACGTTCTTTTTTCCACTTGTTATTGTCGCGATATTAACATCTATAAATTTCATTTAAATTTCGAACTCACAAAAAGGATTAACGTGAGTTATAACTAACTAAAAATGAAAAGATTTTATTTGAATATAAAAAATAAACGCCACATATTACGGCGACATCTTATGAAGCCGGCATCGGCGAAAAATGAAAAATGAACAATGGCAAGGGCAAGAGCAAAAGCAACCGCAACACCCACTACCATCGCCGTTCGCTATTTATAGCTTCGCGGGAGAAATGAAGTGATCTTCCGGATGTACGTCGGGGCATATGCCGGTGCGGCGCGTGCGTAGTTTTCGGCTATCGTTCTTAGATGTTTTATGCAAATTTTTGAAACTCGGCTCAGTCGGAACTTCCGGAAGGTTAGCTATTGTTTACGTTTCGCGTTTGAAAAATTAAGATGGATGATTTAAATTTGAAAACTCCTTAATATAGCATTTCATTGAACGATATATTTAATTTCCTGGTAAGTAGAAAATATATTAAAAGGAAATTAGGATTTTTAATAAATGTTTAATTTTTTTCAACTAACGTTTTTTTTTTTCTTTAAGCTTTATTTTAAGAGTGATTAATTTTTAATATATTTTAATTAGCATAACGATAAGAAAAAACGGCAAACTATAGGTTTACTATTAACATAAAACTTAAAAAAAAATCTTTTATCATCGGGTAAAAACTCGCACCGGGTCCCAAACCCATGCGCGCTGCGCGCCTATTCCTTCCCCACCGTTCCAGCCCCTCCTAATTAACTTGCATATACCAATTTTGAACGGTCTTACTCAATTAGCTGAGATGCAAAAGAGAACCTGATCAGGACACTTTAAATTGTAAATCAGGTGAAATCTCGAATTCCACTTTCAATAATGTAAAAAAACTTTAAAATATCTTTCGAATGATGTAATAGAAATAATTTAATCATAATTAGAATATGAAATATTGAAATTTAAAAATATTACAGCGCCATCTGGCGGTAGAAATTTCTGTAATCTATTGTTCCATTCCAGATCAACAAAGCTTTCAAATGATGTATTACTCATGAAATTATTTTAATTAGTAGATGAGATACAAAAGAAAACCTAATCAGGACACCTCAAAACGTGTAAATCGGGTGAAATCTCGAATTCCATTTTTGATAATGTAAAAGTACTTTAAAATGTGTATCAACTAAAATAAGCTTTCAAATGATGTATTACTTATGAACTTTTTTAATTAATAACTGATACAAAAAAAAAAAAAAAAAACTGATTCAGGACACCTCAAAACGTGTAAATCTGGTGAAAACTTTCGATAATTTAAAAGAACTTCAAAATATCTTTCGAATGATGTATTACAAATAATTTAATCATAAGTAGAAATTGAAATATTGAAATATTGAAATTTTAAAATATTACAGCGCCATCTGGCGGTACAAATTTCTGTATTCCACTGTTCGATTCCAAATCAAAAAAGCTGTCTAATGATGTATTACTTATGAAATTATTTAAATTAATAGCTGAGATACAAAAGAAAACTGATCCAGGACACCTCAAAACGTGTAAATCGGGTGAAAACTTTCGATAATTTAAAAGAACTTTAAAATATCTTTCGAATGCTGTATTAAAAATAATTTAATCATAATTAGAAATTGAAATATTGAAATTTTAAAATATTACAGCGCCATCTGGCGGTACAAATTTCTGTATTCCACTGTTCAAAAAGCTTTCTATTGATGTATTACTTACGAAATTATTTTAATTAGTAGCTGAGATACAAAAGAAAACTAATTCAGGAGACCTCAAAACGTGTAAATCTGGTGAAAACTGTCGATAATGTAAAAGAACTTTAAAATATCTTTCGAATGATGCATTAAAAATAATTTAATCATAATTAGAAATTGAAATATTGAAATTAGAATTTATTACAGCGCCATCTGGCGGTAGAAATTTCTGTAATCCACTGTTTGATTCCAAATCAAAAAAGCTTTCTAATGATGTATTACTTATAAAACTATTTTAATTAGTAGCTGAGATACAAAAGAAAACCTAATCAGGAGACCTCAAAACGTGTAAATCGGGTGAAATCTCGAATTCCATTTTCGATAATGTAAAAGTACTTTAAAATGTGTATCAAGTCAACAAAGCTTTCAAATGATGTATTACTTATGAAATTTTTTTAAATTAATTTCTGAGATATAAAAGAAAACTGATTCAGGACACCTCAAAACGTGTAAATCTGGTGAAAACTTTCGATAATTTAAAAGAACTTTAAAATATCTTTCGAATGATGCATTCAAAATAATTTAATCATAATTAGAAATTGAAATAATGAAATATTGAAATTTTAAAATATTACAGCTCCATCTGGCGGTACAAATTTCTGTATTCCACTGTTCGATTCCAAATCAAAAAAGCTTTCTTATGATGCATTACTTATGAAATTATTTTAATTAGTAGCTGAGATGCAAAAGAAAACTAATTCAGGAGACCTCAAAACGTGTAAATCTGGTGAAAACTTTCGATAATTTAAAACAACTTTAAATTATCTTTCGACTGATGTATTAAAAATAATTTAATTGGAATTTGAAATATCGAAATTTTAGCTGAGATACAAAAGAAAACCTACTCAGGACATTCTAAAACATGTAAATCACGTGAAATCTCTAATTCCATTATCTACGGTAGTTTTATTAATGGAAGTAAAAAGAAAAATAAATATTTTTTATTTCCCCAAAACCTATATATACCACGGTAGTGGGGTAATGGAAGTAAAAAGAAAAAGAAAAAGTATTTTTTAGTTCCTTCAAATGTATTTTGTTGCTATGGAAACTTCTATCCTCTATTGAAAGATGGATTACGTGCTAGAATAAAATTTATTTTGCAATTAAAATGTAACTGCTTTGTTTATTAATGAAAATTGATGAAATTTTAACTGCAGGTTGGTTTTGTGCTGAAAAGGTTGTATATTAAGTGTTGTGTACGAAAAAGAAAATTTGAAGCACTTTGAAATTTGCAATTTTTAACCCCAGTTAAAGATCATGTGACATTAATGACTTGCACCTGTTTTGTTTCCGTTCGAGACAGCTGTTAAAATCGTCTGCTGAATGCTGATAGAATGCTTCTTTTTAAACAATAAGGATTTTTGGTCATTGTTCGATCGACATGGGTCAACATTTTAATTAATATCTCCGAAACTAATTAAGATTTTTAAATTCTGTTTCGAGGAAAACATCGGAAAGGCTCCAGAGCATCCGTATGTAAATTCTTGTGTTTCTGCGTTCAGTAGGGACTGAACGTATAAAAGGACAGACAGACAGACAAACCTTTCCATTTATTATTATAGATTTGCTGCTGAATGCTTTTTATCATGGAATATGTAATGAATGTTTAAAAAAATTGCTTTGTGGAGCTTACTGCTGAAAATTATGAATTGTATTCAAAATGTTTCTACATACAAACACAATTTCCTTAAAAAAATGTGGAGTTTACTTTGTAAGTACAATAATAACAAAACTTAGAATTCTGAGAGGGACAGTCTGTCAGAGAAGCAATTATTCAAACTTTTAAAACTGTCAGTATTCCATAACATATTTTGTTTCTTAAAGGTAAATATAAGAAAGGAAGGTTAAAAGAAGCAGGTATGATGACTATTAGATAGACTGAAATTCAGCTTTTCAGTTGAGTTATAAGCTGAGGTTACACTTACCCCACTTCAATATATATATTCTGCCTTGATGTTGTAGTTGAAAAGTTTATCTAACTTACTCCAAGTTCAGTTCAGCATTAAGTTATTTTTTTATTTTTCTAGCTTACTGGTCAACCTGTATTGATTGGTGGAACTATGGGAACATGCAGTTATGTTTTAACTGGAACTGAAGAGGGAATGAAAGAAACATTTGGGACAACATGCCATGGTGCTGGTCGAGCTTTGTCAAGAGCCAAGTCACGTAGAAATCTAGATTACATGGATGTTCTTAATAATTTAGCTGACATGGGAATTTCTATTAGGGTAGCATCTCCTAAACTAGTCATGGAAGAAGCTCCAGATTCTTACAAAAATGTTACAGATGTAGTAAATACTTGTCATGAAGCAGGTATTAGTAAAAAGTGTATTAAATTAAGACCTATAGCTGTTATCAAAGGTTAAACTTTTTCAAGTGAAATAAATGTTTTGTTGACTTATTTGCATTTGTAATATTTTAATCATTGAAAATCATGCACCATATCATTATATAAAATTCTCAGTCGTAATCTGTTTATCTTTGTTTTGTTACAACATCACTCAGACACTTTAGCTTGGTTTTTAAAACTCCCAAAGTTTAACTCTCCAGATTTTTGAATACCAATAATTGAGCCGTTAATACTGAAAAAGAGGTGAGTACCACACTAAACTGTTTGTGGCACTCTCCTCCTTTCTTTTGCCCAGAGGAAAGAAGATACTCACAGCAGCATGTTGTGAACTCTGTCAAAACTAAATTATTTGAGCTATGAACTTATTTTCTCTTTAATTCCATTGATTCTGAACATAGCATTTTTTCAAGGGAAAAAGTCAGTTTCGAAACTACTTACCTCCTTTTTAGTATCAACACCTCAACTTTTAATATAAATTTTTGATGTAATTAACATTCAAAAAAAAAAAAAAAAAAATCTGAATAAGATAACGTTTTGAAAATCGGCATTTGAAAATCCTGGAGTGTTGACAGCTCTGGTCTCTTTATCACCTACAGCCATACTCCATATTATTCTGTGGGGAAATTTGTTGTGATTATTACTCATTACACAATGTATTTTTTTAATTTTTGTTTTCACATTCAAAAAATGTTACAACTGTTTAAATTTGTTTTTGTTTTTTAAATATTTAATATTTTATTTTGGATGCTTCAAAATGCAGTAAGTTCTTCTTTGGCATTTTACATCTTCCAAATGAAAATAAAAAATAAAATAAAAAAACAAGAACAGTTCTGGTCTCTTTATCACCTACAGCCATACTCCATATTATTCTGTGGGGAAATTTGTTGTGATTATTACTCATTACACAATGTATTTTGCATCTTCCAAATGAAAATTTAAAAAATAAAAAACAAGAACAGCTCTGGTCTCTTTATCACCTACAGCCATATTCCATATTATTCTGTGGGGAAATTTGTTGTGATTATTACTCATTACACAATGTATTTTTTTAAGTTTTGTTTTCACATTCAAAAAATGTTACAACTGTTAAATTTGTTTTTGTTTTTTAAATATTTAATATTTTATTTTGGATGCTTCAAAATGCAGTAAGTTCTTTTTTGGCATTTTACATCTTCCAAATGAAAATAAAACAAGTCCTTCCGGCGTATTCGGAAGGGTAAGTTGATTTCTTTTTCCTTATCAAGTAGTCGTCATTTTGTTTCAAAATGGCGGCTACAAATTAATAACAAATTAGTAGAAATATTGATGTAGGCTATCTACATATGGAGTTTTAAGCAAATCGGTTCATAAATACCTTTTTATGGGAATTTAAAATTTTCAAGTGGCCGGCACTTGGAAACAAGATGCTGGGCCAAGTTGACAAATATATCAAATGCATTTGTGAGATAAAACTACTGTACAAATATAGTTGGAATTGATTCAGAATCTCAAAAGTCATCGTGATGGAAAATTAAGTGGCTGCCGCGTGGATCAAAATGGCAGAGAAAGTTGCTCAGTGAACTAATTAATCTAAGATATTGTTGCAAATTTGAAAAAAAAATTATTTATTTATTTATTTATTTATTTTATTTTTTTATTTTATTTATTTTTTTGTAGAAATTCTTTCAAAGAGGCTTAGTAAATTGATTAAATGTTAATTTTCTGCATTTCTAGTTTGTTTTAACGTTAAAATAGACTAATTTTCCCATAAAAATGCATTAAAAAGCTCTAATATTCCAGGTAATGGATTTGGCAACTTTTTCACTTGGTGACTTTTTTGGCGAGAAAATCCATAGTTCATTAATAAACTTCATTGAGACACTTATATGGTCTATGTATACATCAAAATTTAAACAAATTCGGAATACCCTTTTTACAATTTGAATTTGAAATTTTCAAGTGGTCTCCACTTGAAAACAAAATCGTGGAGCAACTTGGTTAAGAAACTCATCCAAGATATTCATAACACAAGTTAAGACACTGTTCAAATTTGGTTTGATTTGGAGTATTATTTCGGAAGTTATCGGGATTTTAAATTTTCAAGTGGTAGCCTGATTTCAAATAGCCCCGCTTAACTTAAGATACCCGCCACTTTATTAAAAATGGCGGATACGTTCATTAATAAACTTCATTGAAACACTTATATAGCCTATGTATACATCAAAATTCAAACAAATTCGGAATACGCTTTTTACAATTTGAATTTGAAAATGTCAAGTGGTCTCCACTTGAAAACAAAATGGTGGAGCAACTTGGTTAAGAAACTCATCCATGATATCCATAACACAAGTTAAGACGTTGTCCAAATTTGGTTCGATTTGGAGTATTATTTCGGAAGTTATCGTGGTTTTAAATTTTCAAGTGATAGCCTGATTTCAAGTGGCCCCACTTAAGATATCCGCCACTTTATTAAAAATGGCAGATAAATTTCATAAATAAAGTTCATTGAGATCCTTATGTAGTCTAGATTTACATCAAAATTCAAGCAAATCTTGCTTTAAATACGCTTTTTACAATGTGGGTTAGAAATATTCAAGTGGCTGCCACTTGAAAACAAAAAGTTGGAGCAACTTGGTTAACGAACTCATCCAAGATATTCATAACACAAGTTAAGACACTGTGCAAATTTGGTTCGATTTGGCGTATTATTTCGGAAGTTATCGGAAAGTTAAATTTTCAAGTGGTAGCCTGATTTCAAGTGGCCCTGCGTAACTTAAGATATCCGCCACTTTATTAAAAATGGCAGATACGTTCAGTAATAAACTTCATTGAGACACTTATATAGTCTATGTATACACCAAATTCAAACAAATTCGGAAAATGCTTTTTACAATTTGAATTTGTAAATTTCAAGTGGTCTCCACTTGAAAACAAAATGGTGGAGCAACTTGATTAAGAAACTCATCCAAGATATTCATAACACAAGTTAAGACGCTGTCCAAATTTGGTTCGATTTGGAGTATCATTTCGGAAGTTATCGTGGTTTTAAATTTTCAAGTGGTAGCCTGATTTCAAGTTGCCCCACTTAACTTAAGATATTCTCCACTTTATTAAAAATGGCAGATAAATTTCATTAATAAAGTTCATTTAGACCCTTATGCAGTCTAGATTTTCATAAAAATTCAAGCAAATCTTGCTTGAATTTTTATGAAATCTTTACAATGTGGGTTAGAAATATTCAAGTGGCTGCCACTTGAAAACAAAAAGTCGGAGCAACTTGGTTAGCGAACTCATCGATATATATATATATATATAGATAAACGAAGTGATTGCAATAGGTCGATTTCTAAAGAAATCAACCTTAAAAAATAAAAAACAAGAACAGCTCTGGTCTCTTTATCACCTACAGCCATACTCCATATTATTCTGTGGGGAAATTTGTTGTGATTATTACTCATTACACAATGTATTTTGCAGTAAGTTCTTTTTTTGCCATTTTACATCTTCCAAATGAAAATTAAAAAAATAAAAAACAAGAACAGCTCTGGTCTCTTTATCACCTACAGCCATACTCCATATTATTCTGTGGGGAAATTTGTTGTGATTATTACTCATTACACAATGTATTTTTTTAAGTTTTGTTTTCACATTCAAAAAATGTTACAACTGTTAAATTTGTTTTTGTTTTTTAAATATTTAATATTTTATTTTGGATGCTTCAAAATGCAGTAAGTTCTTTTTTTGGCATTTTACATCTTCCAAATGAAAATAAAAAAACAAGAACAAATTTAATAGTTGTGGATATTTTCAGTTTAAGAAAGAAATTAAATTACAATAACAAAATTTTCACAGAATAATATGGATTTGGTTGCAACGATAACAGAGCATCCCCTTAATAGCATATTCTCTCAGATGAAGCTTTAAGTGAACGTAAAATATTAGTTCTCTTAGTACAATCTGTTGCTAAATTTGAAAAGAAACATTTGCATAATTATAGTTTTGCACATATTTTTTTCAAATAATTTGTAATAACAATCTATTCCAAATACTTATGAAACAATCATAAGAATCTACAAAAGCAAAAAAGCAAGTAACTTCTATGCAATGGGATGAATTCATCAATAGAAAGATATTTTTTTCTCATATTTTTTGCTTTTTCGTTCAAAATGAAATTTTGAATTGAATTAATCTTTCAGGAGCTTGATATAAATAAGAATGAAATGAATCCTTGAATGAAGCATCAATGACAATTTAATATTTTGTTACAATTATAATAAAATATGTCTTATGAGCATAAATGCATACATTCTTCTGAATGTGATGTCATTTTCATTTTTATTGTATTCATGTTAAGGAAAACTCATCGTTGCTTTACATTTCAATATTATTCAAATATTAGGTAAATATGAATAATTTTTTGCATTATTGGTAAAAAAGGATAAAAATAATTTACTTTTAAATTAAAAATTTCAACAAGCATTTTATTGAATAGATTTTATTTAGCAGTGTAAATTTTACTTTAAGTTAGCATAAAAAAAAAATTTATTAGCATTAAATTTTAAGTTTTTAGCCTCTCTCTCAATATTAATATTTTCAGAGCCATAGAAATTTTAAAGTGTCTTTTGGTATTTCGAATCCTAATTAAGTATATCCATAAATAATTTCTTTATATATATATATAATATATATATTTGGAAGATTCTAGATATTGATTTTGAAAGTTATTCCCATAATCATTTTAAAGTTTCATGGCTTGGTCTTTCTTTTTTAGGGGAAATAAAAATACTTGTCACTCTTTTAAAATTAAATTTATTCTTTATAAAAACTATGTTAAAGGAACATGCCTATTTTATTAGAACCTTATATGTCAATTTTCAAATTCATTATCTTAATAAATTCACAGAAATTGTTATTTGAGAACCTTTTTTTTTCTGCTTGTTTGAATTTATATTTTAAAATGAGCCAAATGACATCAACAGTATTTTTCATGTTAAACTAAAATTTAGCAGTATATTTTAATTTTTTTGTTATCCAAACTTACTGGATATCTAAAGTTAGCAGAGGTTTAAAAAAACAATTTTCCATCTAAAAACTTACAGTGGAAAGTGTGATTTGAATTTGACTTGAATGAAAATTTAAAGTGTATGACACGATTGAAGACAAGATAAATTTACGTTATAATTTCAGTTTTATTAAAAAAAATTTGAACAAAATATAAATTTAACAACAACAGTAATAAAGTTAACAGTATATTAAATTACAACTTATTCAACCCAGCTCAAGTGTTTTTTTATAAAACGATAAAACATTTTACTATGGCCCAGAAAAACCAAAAATAAAAATGTAGCACTGAGGAAGGCATTAGTAACATTTAACATAAACGAAAAATAAACACCGGCAGCGTAAAATCATATTAAAAGACAATGATTTACATCGTTCAAAAGCTGACGTGACACAAAACTAAATGTGTGCACCACATGCACAATCACCGATATTTATAGTAAAACAACAACCGGCAAAGACAACGCCTACATCCGGGAATCAATAATCTTATGCGAGGATGATAGAAAGAACGCCGGAACGAGTTCACCATCTGCTGAAAATTCCAGTAATTAAATATCCATACTAAAGTATAGCTCTAAGAAGAGTGATCAACCAAGCATTCCAGGCTAAAGTATAGCTCTGAGAAATGGGATCAACTAAACATTCCAGGCTAAAGTATAGCTCTGAGAAAACGTGAACAACGAAGCATTCCAGGCTAAGTATAGCTCTAATAAGCGTGATCAACTTTAAAAAGTAAACAAATGAGGAAAATTACTTTAAGATATTGAACTTCTATTAAAAACTTATTTAACTGATTAAATTGATAAAGGTAAGTTTTAAAAGGAGATTTATATAAGAAATAAAGTTTATATTTAGAGATTTAAGTTAACAAGAAGTATTTTTAAAATAAAGATATTGTTATTATACGTAACATTTTTAAAGAAAAAAATTCAAACTAACTCTTTTATTATAATTTTTAACTGTAGAAGACGTAAAGCATCAATTGGATGATGTGTCATTAAACTGAAAAGTAATTTCTTTACAGTTTGATTAAATGTAGTTGGTTTATTTACATTTTCAAAATCTAGAAGTATAACAATGGACATTCTTAAATCACATTTTATATCTATTAGGGCTTTTTTGCATCATATATTTCATAAATTTTACAATTTCAGCTTATCACTGGATTTTTGGTGAAACAAATGACACATTCTTTTCAATTTTTAATTAAAAAAAAAAAAAAAAAAAAAAAAAAAAAAATCTAATGGTCAACTTTGTGAAATCTGCAATTTTATAATTTGTAATTCTCTATAATCCACAGCTGTTTTCAAAATGTAAACAATAAAATTCACAGTTAACATTTAAACAAATTTTAATAATTTTTCCCAAAAAGGAATTTCTAATTGAAGATTTTTTTGCTACGGTTCTATCATTGTTTTAATTGTATGAAAAACATTTATTTTTTGCAAAAATTTTAGAAAATACACATTTTGAATTAATTATTTACAATTTATAGAACTGCAAAAAATCTCTGGATATTTATCCTTTGAATTTTCTAAATTCATGACCAGTAAGTTAATTTGTATATTTAATCTAAATTGTCTTTTACATTATAGTTTCTTTTAGATTTAAATTTTCGTATTTAATAGCCGATTTTTCATATTTCATTTTAGTGCATTTAAAATAAATTCTCATGAACCTGTATTTTTCTTTATTCTATTTATTATTAATTTCATTACCATAATTTCGCGCATATAGTCTGTGGACTATGTGTGTCAAAAAGTAAAAATTTTTTCGCCTGCGGACTATATGATGGTGTGGATTATCTGCTAGTTATTCACAGTTCAAATCCTCAAAATCACAAATAAACAAACGAATACAAACTGCCGATTCTGACGATTAAATATAAACATAAACAAAAGAATAAGACACAAAGAAAACATCGTATACTCAGTGATCGTATCATATATCGTATCGGTAGCGAACCATGGAGCATAAAGCAAAAGATCACTAGTAAGGGAGCACGTTGCCGAATATTCCTGTACTGTTATTTTTTAAATTATGTTCGCAAAATATCGTCGAAATTTTCCTGCAGAGCAATACTAATGACAAACGTGCAGACAATCTGATATTTTTTAAAATAATTTTTACATAAAACTTCACCTGCGGACTATGCACGCGAAATTACGGTAATTTATAAGTATTAAATATAAATTTGTTTTAAATGTATTTTGAATAATTTAAATTATTTAATTAATATAATTTGTATTCTAACACTAATAAGAAGAAAAATTTATGTAAATAAAGAAATGATCTATAATCTGCAAAATTCTATAAACCACAAAAGCCTTGGTCCCAACTACTGCGGATTTCAGAGTTTACTGTATATTTGCTTTTTAGAGATCATGTGATCAGAAGACATAAAATTGACCTAACAAAGTAAACATTTAAGATTTTCGGTAAGAAAAATCTGATACATATGTAAAGACATAAAAGAGTGTACATAGCAAGTTTTAAAAAAAGGAGGGGGGGGGGGAGTCAGTAAAGCTATTTTTTGAAACACCATTTTCCAAGATCTAAAACTGACCTATCTAATCAGAATGACTGTTATTATTCCTGAAATAACCATGTAATCCATGAGAAAGGATATCTATATTGGGTTTATGTAACAATTTTCCAAAATACCATTAGAGCAGTTTTTGAGATACCAACTTTTACCAAAACACATCATACTCAATTTTTGATTTGAAAACAATTACATACAAAAGTATATCTAAAAAGGGGTTAATATGCCTAGTTATAAGAAAGTTCGTGTAGCCTTTTTTTAGAGGAACACACTTGCAAGACCTGAAATCGAAATATTTATACAAGATGCTTATCAATTTTCCTGAACTAATCAAGTAATCCGTACAAAAAGATATCTAGTGAAGTGTTTACATAAAGCAACTTTGAAGAAAATCGTTAGAAAGGTTTTCAAGATACGAACTTACGTTTCCTGATGTTCCACTTCCAGTTTTCCAATTGTCACCAAATGTTAGAAAAATCATCTGTACACCAGACCTTTCTCAATTTTGAAGTCTCATAGTTCTATTTTTATTAGTTTCAGAGATATGATAGTCAAAAATTCCACACTCATACATACATACATATGGCCACACACTGACCAATTGCCAAAAAATACTTTTTTGGATTCAGGAGATCTTTAAACATGTAAATCAAGTAAAAACTCAATATTGAATTTTTGGGCAGAATACAAAGATTTCATTATATGTGGTAGTCATATAATGGAAGTAATAAAACATGTAAATGAGATGAAAACTCGATATTGAATTTTTGGGCCAAATAAAATACTTTCATTACCTACAGTAGTCGGGTAATGGAAGTAAAAACTGATTTGATATCAGCGATATCACTAGCACTTACCAGGCATCTATAAGATTGTTTGCTGGTTAATAATAATTTAATGTTCCAGTTTCTTACTGATATTGAACTTGTTCAGTCTGATCCTGTGAATGGGATGATAAGATGTGAAAAATCCACTGGCCACATCTAAATAAAAAAAATGTGGTGACTAAAAAAATAATTATGACCAGCCAAGTTTTCTTTCTCAATCATGTTCAAAATTTGTTTTCCCACAATGCATAAAGTATAAATAAAAGAATTAAATAAAACTATTTTTTTCAGCACTGTCTATGAGATGCCATCTGCTACAAAAGAAAAATACTCATTGCTTTCAGGCTGTTCAAAAATAAGGAGGGCAGGCACCAAATCATCATCTCACATCTGCAATAAATTTCTCTTTGATTAGAACTGGTTCAACTGTAATTTTTTTTTTCAAAGTGAAAACTTAAGGCTGTACATCAGTGAGATAGTTCCCTTTTCTCCCTTCCTACGTTATTCTATGAGATTTTTGCTTCATTTTCTAAGGATATCTCATTCAAAAATGAAGTTTTTTGAATTCTGTTTTTTGAATATTACTGTGTGAATGTCTCCTTTTTAGCTTACAAGGAAACATTCAAAAGGTGTCGTCTTCAAAAAATATTGAAAAAAAAAAAAAAAATGTGATTCTACTCTTCATAAAACACCAGAACGTGAAAAAATTATCAGCTGAAATGAATTACAGCGACCACAAAAAATTATCAAAATTAAGCATATTTGGTGATTTCCCACTGTTAGGCATTTGGTTTTGAGTACTTGGCGGAGAAGTAAAACACAGTTCTGTTCGTACACGGCAATCTCGGTGCTATCCAACTTGTTGCCTAATATAGAGCTAAATTGCCAAAAATGCTTAATTTTGAGAAATTTTTGTGGTCGCTGTAATTCATTTCAGCCGATAATTTTTTTCACTTTCTGGTGTTTTATGAAGAGTAAAATCACATGTTATTTTTTTCAATATTTTTTGAAGACACCTTTTGAATGTTTTCTTGTTAGTGAGCAATTAAAAAAATAATTTATATACTTTATTAAGTAAATTTAAAACTCTCTAAGTTTGGATCTCAATGAAATAGTTAAGTTTATTTTTTCAAAAGATTGCTCACTACGCTAAAAGGAGACATATTCAAAGAGTAATATTCGAAAAACTTCACTTTTGAATAAGATATTCTTATAAAATGAAGCAACGAAAATCCCATTGCATAAGCATGGGAAGATTGAAAGAGGGAAATCTTACTAATGTACAGCCTTAGAAAAAGGTTTCAAAGGGTGCAAAATGAAACAAATAATATCATTTGTTTTTCTTTTGAAAAAGTAAGTGTAATTAATTATTTATATATATAATCTTTAAATTAAAATCTGTAATACAAAATGCTTAGACTGTAAAAAATTATGTCCTATTTGCTGCCAGAAATTCTCTGTAATTTGAGAAAATACATGTAATTTACGAAAAAATTACGTTGTCAGAACGTATTTTCTCAAATTACAAAGAATTTCTGGCAGCAAATAGAACATATTTTTTTACAGTGTAGAAACAGCTTTGTCGATCAATGGTCTACTATATACATATGCAAGGCTTACTAAATTCTGTAGTTTCAATTTAACTTCTGCCACATTTTATTAAAGTTATTACTAAGTTGGCTTTTAAATAAAACTTTATTTTACCATGCTTTTATTAACTTCGATTCTTGTTTGTTTGTGTGTTTGTTTGTCAGGGACAAATCTTGCAATCAATTTTTAACTAACTTCCCGACTAGCTAGATATTTGAAATTTTCAGGACAGCTCACAACACGGTGACAATACATTTTTCTAATAATTTTAGTCAACTATTTCAAGTCCCGCTGCCTTCGGCAGCGCTTATATGATTCGACAGAAAATTTATTTAACTAACTTCCCGACTAGCTAGACATTTGAAACTTTCAGAATAGTTCAGAACGCTGTGAAAATGCATTTTCTTAATACCTTTAGCCAACTGTTTCGGGTTCCTGCTGCCTTCGGCAGCGTTATCAGTACAAAGTTTGCAATCGATTTTTCACTAACTTTCCGACTAGCTAGACATTTGAAACTTTCAGGACAACTCACAACACGGTGACAATACATTTTTCTAGTAATTTTAGTCAACTATTTCAGGTCCCGCTGCCTTCGGCAGCGCTTATATTATACGACAGAACATTTATTTAACTAACTTCCCGATTAGCTAGACATTTGTAATTTTCAGAATAGTTCAGAACATGGTGGAAATGCATTTTTAAAAATACCTTTAGCCAACTGTTTCGGGTTCATGCTGCCTTCGGCAGCGTTACCAGTACAAAGCATGCAATCAATTTTTCACTAACTTCCCGACTAGCTAGATATTTGAAACTTTCAGGATAGCTCAGAACACGGTGGCAATACATTTTTTAAAATATTTTTAGTCAACTGTTTCAGGTCCCTACTGCCTTCGGCAGCATTCATATGATTCAACAGAAAATTTATTTAACTAACTTCCCGAGTAGCTAGACATTTGAAACTTTCAGAATAGTTCAGAAAATGGTCAAAATGCTTTTTAAAAATATTTTTATCCAATTGCTTCGGGACCCTGCTGCTTTCGGCAGCGTTTCCAGTACAAAGCTTGCAATCAACTTTTAACTAACTTCTCGGCTAGATAGCCATTTGAAACTTTTATAATAGCTCAAAAGACGATAGCAAGGAATTTTTTTAATACTTTTATCCAATTGCTGAGGTTCCGGCTGCCTTCAGTAGCGTTTATATGATTCAACAGAAAATTTAAAAACATGGTTTATAAAAAATT
Organism: Salticus scenicus; assembly: GCA_963930645.1. NCBI lineage: Eukaryota > Metazoa > Arthropoda > Arachnida > Araneae > Salticidae > Salticus > Salticus scenicus. The sequence continues at coordinate 78,258,266 of OZ005655.1, read as the reverse complement.
TTTTATCTTATAATTATTTATGATTATTCCTTATACATTTTAATATAATTAAGGAAAAATTGGTGAAAAAGTGGCTTCTAAGCCAAATGAGTCTAATGACCACTGGTCACTAAGTTTTGAAAAAGTGGAGGCTAACAAAAAATTCCAATTTTCAGGTTTAAGATGGATAGCTTTCTGTTAATTATAGGGGTGTGAATCGATTAACAGTTTTAACTGGGTTAATCATAGTTCACTAATCGATTAATCGGCCGATTAATTGAAATTTTAATCAATTTTTATTTATTTTTTAATGTAATTTTATTTAAATGATGAATAAAATTCTCCTATGTGATTTTCCTCCCTCCAGATAGTACACAACAAACCATAAAAATGATATAGATATTAATATAGCTTGTTCCTTAAATAATAATAAGCACATTCCTAATATATTTCCAAATAAAATTTTTATTTGAGAGTACAGATGAGAAATAACATATATTCATCTTGCATTCATTATTACTTTTTAATTCTAAAAAATAAATTCTCAATATTGCTATTTTATTCATATGTTTGACTGAAAGAAAAAAAAAATAATAATCGATTATATCCATTTTATAACTAAAATTTAAATCAATTTTCAGTGTAATTGTTGTTGACTTTAAGTGTTAAATTTATATACTGTAAAAGCACTTATTTTCGCGAGCCGAAATTTTCATGAAAATGAAGATATCGGTGATTTCAAGAATTTTATATGAACAGAACTGAAAAATCCCGAAATATTTCTTAAAATGCCCTTTCTGCACAAGGCATTTTAAGAAACTTCCTTTTGTTCGAAAAGTTCACCCCCTCCCCATCGCTCTAAAAACAACTTGTGCTTACAAAGGTGTTTATACATAAACTTTGTTCTTGGAATAATTTTGAATGGCTTCAAAGGAGCTGCATTCTATTAGTTATATTATTGTTTTATATTCAAGAAATAGTTGTAAGAAAGAAAGTCAAGTTGTAGGAAAGAAAGTTCTCTTAAATGAGTTTGTAACTGTGCAATAAATCATTAAATTTTGATAAGTGAAAAATTTTTGATTTTTTTATTATTTGAGGAGAAGAAAAAAAAAATTGTTTGCCCCGCCCACCCCAAGGGGAGGAAGTAATATCGCAAAATCCCTTTAAGAGTGTGCGTTGCATACACACAGCCAACCGATACATCAAAAAATAGTCTTCAGATAATTTGGAGCAGAGTTATGCTGAAAACGTGTTTTTACACAGACTCCCGGCCGATCTTAGAGGGCGGATTAGAGGGGGAATTTTGGAAAATCTCTTTATACTACGTGTTGGATACGTATAACTCACCTACATATAAAAATCACTTTTCTAAGATAACTTGAAAAAAAAAGTATTTCGCTAGGCTTAAATTTTCGCAATTACAATGGGCTCGCAAAAATTAAAGCCTCGTGAAAATAAATGCTTTTACAGTAAATATTTTTGTTTAATTTTTATTTTAATAAATTCATTTTCAATTTCAAAGAAAATTAGATGAAATTACATATACTTTCATTTTATACTAGCTGGCTTTGTCCATCTCGCTTGCCACTATTTTTAAATGAATTCTCAAAATTCCATATTATCATTATAAAAAAATCTCAAAATTTTCACTGTTTATATTTGAACTGTTCTTCATCATTTCAGAATAGAAAACAGAATGATATTTTCTATTTCTACTTCAATAGTTATTATCAGCAATTCTGAATGGACAATAACTGCTCGAAGGTATTGTGAAACCCTGTTGACACATTCGCCTTCAAAAGGATAGTGGAAATCACTGCCCTTTTCTTTATATTCAGCATTTCCGTTTTTCGGAAGCTTCTTCTTTCTACAAAACATATTCCCCCAACACGAACTTAAAACAGCATTTTGTTTAAGAACCGTCTTTCCCCTTTTCTCTACCAACAAAAGGGTAACAATTTCTTTTAAGAGTTTTTTTTTTTTTTTTTTCATTATTAGATGGACGCTTCTTAGAATGTTTGTTAGCAAAATGTGTGAGAAAAAATAATTTGTAGGCAGAACAGTATTTTAAATTTTTACTTTAATTCGTAGTTTGAAAACTTTAATAGGATTTTGAAAAATTTTAATTGAATTAATCGAGCCGATTAACTCGATTAAAAAAATTGATCGGGACTAAGCATTGATCGATTAACCGAACTGGTTAATCAGCACAGCCCTAGTTAATATGACAGTACTGGATATACGAAATGCAAACATCCCTTCTTTACAATTTGTTATTTGTGCATTGTTATCTGATTGATGCAACATGTATACTAATAATTTTTTGACAAAATTTATGTATTTGTTTTTATTTCAATATGCATTGATAGACACCTCTTTTTATGACCCATAAAATTACATAATATGTGTAGCAAGTGTCACCCTATTGAAAAGTTGTCTAATACTTGGCCAATGGCATTCAATGCAGTGATAATATATTAATTGCTAAATTCATAAATTAAACAGTGTAATTTTCTGGAAAATGTATCAAATTTATATAAATCATTAATTTACCTTACTTTAAATCCTTACTATATCCGATTCCATTATATATTTCGGCGACCAGTTGGTGCCATCATCAGAAATACTCGGCAGAATGATTCGCAGGTGTCAATTCTAGGCGGTTTGTTTATCCATTGCAGTTTCTCCCTTGCTCTCTTCACTTCGCTTATCTTCTCTGTATAACTGTTGCCACTCAGATGGAATTAGGCTATGTTCGATGTCATTAACTGTGTCATTAGTTGTTAGTATTTCGATTGCTTCTCTTTTGAGAGCATAGTGGTGAGAGTTATAGGGGGCTATTTTTTGAAAATTAATGGAGTCAATGTTAATTGGATTAGTATTGTTAGTTCTTGAGAAAGCTGTAGAGTGTCTATTGTATTTTAAATCTGTTATATGTTCTAAGATACGGTCTTTTATTTTTATTTTTGTCATGCCAATATATGAAGCTTTATTTTTATTTTCGTATTGGAAATCAATTTTATATATGCCGGCTGTGTGTTTAAAATCGATGGGGTCTTTTTCATTACGTATTCGTTGGTAGATATTTTTGTTTGGTTTTATTGGGATGTTAATGTTGTGTTTAGCGGCTTCATTTTAAATTTTTATGGAGGCACCTTTGCAGTATGGTATCGCGGGAGTGAATAATTGTTTAGTTTTTTGTGCATTAGGAATATGGTTAAGAGCTTTAATACGTTTTTTATAAAATTTGTCTACAATGGAAGGATTATAATTAGCTTTTTTGGCGATATTTTTTATTATTTTTAATTCGGAGTTTAGATATTTTTTATTTGAACATATGAGAATGGCGCGGTTAACGTAAGATCAAATAGCGGCATATTTGTATGTGAGGGGTGTGTGACATTTTTTATTTATAATTTCGTTGTTGCTAGTGGGTTTTCGGAAAACGGTGGTGTCTATGGAGTTATTTTTATTTTTAATTATGGTGACATCAAGGAAATTTAAGGAATGGTTAGCTTCTATTTCGTGTGTTAATTTAATGTTTGGGTCGGTTTTATTTAGTCTTTTGAGGATATCTTCAGGCTTAATGTTGGGTGGGGTAACAGAAAATATGTCATCTACATAACGAATCCAAATGTTGCATTTATTGATTAAACTGCTGGCGGAGTTTTCAAACATTCTCATTTTAAGTTCTGCGACTTCCCCCGAGCACGCCTTGGGTTTGTTTATAATAGCACCCATCAAAAAAGAAATATGAATGGTTGAGCAAAAGATTATTTACACGTATTAAAGTATCGCTAATATTATTGTCGCCGAAATGTTTGATTATTAGGGATTGGATTATGGGGTTAATTTCGGAAATGTTGATGGATGGGTATAAATCTTTAACGTCAAAACTGCAGAGGGTGTCGTGGTAAGAAATATTGGTATCGCGGATTTTTTGGATGAAGGATTCTGTGGAGTTTATTGATAAGTTAGAGGGGGGAAGAAGAGTTTTATAGATATCTTTCATGTACCGTTCAAGGCAGTAGGTGGGACCTTCAGATTTATTGACTATAGGGTGCAGTGATGGAGGGTTTTTATGATTTTTGTATTTGCCAAAAAGTCGGGGGATAATTGGGGCATGGTTATTATAAATAGGGGGGGGGTGTTATTAGGCCAGGTTCCAGTTTTTATTATGGTTTTAGTTTTTTCAATAAGTTTATTGAGGGGGGAGTGTGCGAGTTTAACAGCATTAAGTGTTTTGATGGAGTCTTCCATCATTTGAATGTATTGAGTTCGGTCCATTATGGTAATAAGGTTGGTTTTATCAGACATTAAGCATGTTATATTTTTATTGTTTCTTAAATTTTGTAGGCATTTAATATCAAGGTAGTCAGAAGTTTTATTGGTATTTTTCAGAGAATTTATGGCGGTATTACGTATGTTAGATCGTTTTTGTGGTGGGATTTGTTCAATCACTGTTTCTATGTGGGCAATGGTGTCATTTATATTTATATTATCGTTTAAGATATATTTAGGTCCTAGTTTTAAGATTGCATCTTGATGACTATTGAGATTGTATTTTGATATGTTTAAGTATGGGTACGTTTTGGGAGGTTGAAGGTTTTTTAGTGATGGCCTATCTTTTGAGATCCAATAATTTAATTTTTTCTTATGACGTTGAATTAGTTTTGAAGCGTCGATATTTACAAATAAATTAACTTTACCTATAATGATTTCACATTTGGTTTGGGGGTATTTGGATTTGATTTTATTTAACATTGCGTTATAAGATAATAAACAAACCGCCTAGAATTGACACCTGCGAATCCTTCTGCCGAGTATTTCTGATGATGGCACCGACTGGTCGCCGAAATATATAATGGACTCGGATATAGTAAGGATTTAAAGTGAGGTAAATTAATGATTTATATGATTTAATCCTTCCTTCAAAATTTTAAAAATGTATCAAATTTGTATGTATTAATGAGATGGATTTAAAAATTCATCATTCTTCATCCAATATTTTTGTAAACAGCAGTTTTTAAAAGTTCACCCAATTAATATTTCTATCTTTATTTTCTTGTAAATTTTTCTATATAGATAATTTATTTAAAATATTTAGCTCAAATAATTCTTATGACATAAATTTGTATTCATAGAAGATATTAAGAATAACTTTAAATATGCTGTGTGTTATTTTTTAAATTTCAATACCTATTTTGGCCTGTTTACTAATGTTTTTATAAATCAGCAAAAAATTTTTAAACACCTATTTGCTTATTTAATTATGTATCTGCTTGGCATATTACTATAGAAGTTACAGTAAAAGAGTGTTTTTAAGAATAGTAAATAATAAATGTGCCAAATTTAGCTAAAAGATGTGCAGAGATTTTGAACACGATGTGATGTAATGTATTGCTTTGACCTTGGTTTTAATTATTTATATTTTATCTTCTGTGTTATTATTATTTTTTTAAAATAATACTTAAAATTAATCTGTTTCCAAATTTTTTAATTTAATCAAATTATTATTTATTCATTTAACTTAATTGTTAGTTTTATGTTTCCAATTCAATTGCAATGTTTATAGCTTATTTTGTCATTTCCAGTCTGCATAACTAGATCGTTCTTTTTTTCTCTCTGCTTCCTTCTTTTTAACAGTCATACTCTCGTTCCATTTTACCATCTTCGTTTTGGCTCGTGACTGCTGTGTTGTCATTGACAGAGTCGCTTCTTCCTCTGTGTTTGTTCAATCCCATTGGTCATTTGTGCAGTGATATTCGGAATGCTCATTCACTGGCACAGGATTTTCGCTTTGCCAGTCAGTAGCTCTTAGGTCTTGCTTGTGCATGCAGTGTTGCTGCTCACCATCATTCTATTGAATGCTGTGTGCCCCAGTAATTAAACTTCATTGTAGTATCTATTTTATGTAATAATCTCCTTCAAATTTTATGATATTAATCTAATGTTGTATGCTACATATTTTTATATGTCTGATGCTAAAAGATTGGTGATTCCCGATATAATGGCACATGGTACCAACGAAGTAACCTATCATTTTCCCACCATAAGTTTTGCATTAAAGCCTTGTTTTCTCCAATATGAAGAGTTTCCTTTGCATTTGGTGACAACTTTCTGTTTTTATTCCTTTTACTTAAATTTAGATTAACATACATCATGGGCGAGGCTTCCTTAACGAAAATTTGAACCAGGCATTTTGATTATCAAGTATAACGGCCCACAAATAACATCCGTTATCTTGAATAAATGACTCTCAAACAAAAGTCAGTACTTTTTAATCACAATATAATTAACTACTAATTATCTTCACAGTTTGTGTTTTTATTTCACCATTTTTATGTTATGTATCTTTTTCACTATATCATTATGTATCATTTTTATTATATGACAGTCTTCAACATACGCAAAGTTAAGAGAATTTACACAATAGACATTCTATTGAATATCTAAAGAAATAGTTGATGGATTTTCTTTGAACTTCAGGGGTATAAATAAGCATCCATATTACATCACATACAGGGTTGTTATAATTAAAGTTCGCCTATTCAGAAAGCTCTAGAGACAGTCATATGGCTTCAAATGAAAAAAAATTCACCAGTATGTAGTACAAGTGATGTGCTCTACAAAAACTGGAAAAAATAAATAAATAAATAAAATTTTTGTCAATAGGTGACGTTGTGCAAGTATCTAAGGCGTTTTTTGCAGATTTTTTTGTAAAAAACAAAATGAAGGAACGTTTATTTCACAGTTGATAATTTTTGCAGATTTATTCTATTAATTTTGGTTAATCCAGACTAAATACTAAATGAATTTATTTATTTATGTCTGCAAAAATTGCCATAGATACTTGTGAATTTTTTGTAAAAAAAAAAAAAAAAATTAATTTTGTGTGTTTCATCTGGATTAAACAAAATTGATAGAATGAATCTGCAAAAATTACCAACTGTGAATTTTTTTTTTTTTTTTTTTTTTTTACAAAAAAGCTGCAAAAAATCACCTTAGATATTGATGCAGTGCCACCTATTAACGAAAATAACTAATTACTTGTAATAGTCTTTAACTAATCTCTCTTTTAATCACTTGTACTATATACTAGTGAAATTTTGCTTTGTTTGGTGCCATAGAACTGGCTCTAGGGCCTTCTGAATTGGCAAATTTTAATTATAACAACCGTATATATACCAGAAAAGCAGAAGGTGTTTTGAGAGCAATCCATACACTAATAAAGTGTTGTACAAAATTTCTGCATTGTGTCATACAAGGTATGACAAGTCAAAAGAGCTTGCTTAAACTTTCCAATGTCTCAACATGTTTAAAAGAATAGTTATACTTATCTAATAGCTTGATTGAAATAATTTAATATTTATTCATGTTTGAAATAGTAAATTATTGGGAAAATTTTTTGCAAGGCATTAAATATATATAAAGTAAAGCATTAATTTGTTACTCTCTGAGGATGCAAGTGTAAAATAAAATGAATATAAATAAATGATACTTAAAATATTTGATAACTTTTATTATTATATAAATTATACAAATGATGTTTTATATACAACCTATAAAATGAAATATGTACATACTTTTTAAATGATGTATGAATATAATCAATGCTTCACAAAATAACAGTTTTTAGACAATATACTTTAAATAGCATTTTAAAAGAAAACAGATTTAAAACTAATATAAGATAATTATATTATTTTTTCCCTCACTTTGAATCATGCTCTAAGTTTGAAAAAATACTGATGATGTAACATGATTTTTTGTTTAATCATCGAAAGATGTCTTAGTAAACTATAATTACAAATTTTATACAATGCATTTTATTTTTTAACAAAAAATTAATTTTATTGATACAAAAATGTTTTTTTAAGTTTTTAAAACTTTAAAAATATTGTATTTCTTTAGTAATCAATATTTATATCATCTTTAAAATTTCATGATTGTTTTTGCTTCTTTTAGTAGAGAAAAGAACGATAAGGCAGTATATGTATATTAGATGTTTCATAGATAAGTGCAAAGATTTAGTATTTAAATACTTTTTCTTTAAAAAAAAATTTACATTTAACTTGTTAGAACAGTTTAGGAAATACGCTGGAAGTAAATTACTAACAAGAGTATTTAGAAACAGATGAATTTGCCTACTTCTAAATACTTACTTTTCACTCTATTCCCTTGCAAAAATGCTAATTAGCTTAAATTATGTTTTAAATTACAACAGCTTTTATGTAAACTTATTTCAACTTCCTTTAACTATTGAATGAAGTTTAGTTTTAATGTGCGAAAAACAGATGGTGCAATAGTAATAATAATCAGAGAAATTCAATTAATTTACATTTCAGGAGCTTATAATTTTGATCAGGAATACAATCACTATTTGAATCTGTAAATCATAAAACAATGAAGCTCATTTGTAAGTAAATAACAATTATCATAATAAAAGAAATGATTTACATAAAAAATCAAATGGAATGCATTTAGTAATATTTGCTTGTATTATTTGAATTAATTTTCATTAGAATTATTTTTTTAATCATGTTTTTTTTAAATTCCAATAAAAATCATGTTAAAATAATTTAAATAAATAAAAAACACTAGATTGCAAATTATAAAATGTCAATGAATTATATAGCCTTGGAATAATATTTTTTTTCTATACAAATCTTTAAATTTTTAACCAAATTTAGTGATTTTTAGTCTGTACTCATAACCACTATTGCCCACCAGTGGCCAAATTATTCTGCGCTCAAAGCTGGTAGATAGGAAGTGCCAGGTTCAATCCCAGGTCACACCCATCGACCTAGCTGTTCAGAGTTTTCTGTGTTTTTCTACAAAACGTGTGTGAATATGGGCTAGGACTATTTAGAAAGACCCCACCCCCCATAGAGGGTATTCTGCCTATAGGCCTAGGACCTTTGCTTAGTCAATCGGCCTTAAACCGTACAACCGACATAATGACTATTTAGCATCAAGTTTTAATTTTTGTCAAAATTGGCTGAAAATTTGCAACTTTAAGAAAAAGCTTTTTTTTTTTTCTTTTTTTTTACTCTAATCCAAAAATAATATGACTTGTTATCTAAGATGAGTTTGAAATTAGAAGATTGCATTCATATTTTGAAATTTGAGAGCAATCTCTCAATATTCTAACTTATATGATAAGAAACATGTTTTTTGGATTGCAGTTAAAAAAAAAAAAAAAAAAAAAAAAAATGAATTTTCAATCGATTAAGAACTGGCTATAAATAATGATTATGAGTACAGTCCAAAAACATCTAAATTAAATTAGAGATTTTAAAAAATAATTTTTTTTTCTTTCAAGCCACTTTGACAGCTTAAATTTTAAAATATTAATGCAAAATGTCTTGGAAAAGGTCACATTTTAATTAATTTTAAAGAATCTCTATTACATTTTCCTTTCAAACATAGCGGAGAGCCATCTTGGTTAAAACCGTGTTCTAATAATCATTTATTGATCGATTTGTTTTGGAACAAACTACAGTGCCACAGACAAATTTATAATACTCGAAAGCAAATTCTTTATTTGAGTTTTTAGTATTTTTATCAACTAATTTTTTTTTTTTCATTAAAAAGAAAAAAAAAAAAAATCTATGATTGACACTTCAATCAAGAGATCAAATAAATTATTCAAAATTTGACTCTATAGAATTTGTTTCAATTTAGTTATATTTTTAAAAAAGTACAATTGTTCATATACAGAAGTAAGGTTAGAAAATTTATTTTTATTTTTCTTCTCGGCATTTTAAAACATTTTAGTAATATTTTATATTTTTTTAAACAGATCTATGATCATAAGTAACTGAAATGTTGCAACCCATGTATATTTGAGGTACAAACATTCAAACCGTGTTTTCTCTTTCAGATACAATTTTTCAGATGACACAAAACTAATAAATTAAAAAATAACTAAACTTAAAACCTAATTATCGTTTGTTTAGATGTATTACTAGATACTAGGAAAATATGTGGACATAATATTTTTATGCTAAGTTTAAAGAAAAATCACTAACTGAATTTCTTTTAATTTTGGAGAAAACATGGTCTGAATGTTTGCTCCTCATATGAGTCATGAAAAGAAAAAAAGAAACTTTTTTATTACATAACACTGAACATACTGTCAGATTTCAAAAATGTTCATAAAAAATCGAAGTAATAACTAGATTATTTTAAACAGCTTTGTAGTTCTTTTTAAAATTCAAAGTACTCTTCAAACAGAAAGGAAAAGATATTTCAGCAGATTAAGAGTATAACAAATAGTGAAAAAATGCTGATCAAAATTCTGTCCTAGCTCCAAAATAGAGTAGGCATGCCAACATTGAAAACTCTACTTATAACAATATAAAAATTCAGATAAATTACTGTAGAAAGGAAGCTGCTTTGTTAGCTATTTATTTATTTATTTTTTAATTGTCTTTTATCTTTGAAACTTATTTTATTCTAATGAAAAATTTATGCTTTATTGATTTTTAAATAAATTCAAGGGTATATATTTTATATAATTCTTTTATGTATATCAATAGTAAAAAGTTACAGTAAAGAAATTATTGAAATAATATAATATTGTAAAAAAAATACACTTTAAAATGCGTATATTTTTCAAAGCTTTTCACCCTGATGATCAAGGCATCATCAGGAAAATATCTGTAACAACTGTGTTTCTAAAGTACATCTCTTTCTCTCTCTCTCTCTCTCTATATATATATATATATATATATATATATATATATATATATATCACATTTTCAAGTTACAAACACAGTTAAAGCTTGATTTACAGAAAAGTTGAAGATAGTATTCACAGAAGTCAGTTCTGGTCAAAACTGTGGCATCGATTGTTGGTGTTTTTTTTGGGTACACCTCCAACCAGTCGACTCCAGAGTTACGATCAGAATTGACTTCTGTGAACACTATCTTCAAATTTTCTATAAATCAAGCTTAATTGTATTTGTAACTTGAAAATGTGATACATAGAGAAACAGAGAGAGAGAGAGCTGCACTTTAGAGACGCAATTGTTACAAATATTTTCCTAATGATGCTTTGATGATCAGGGTGAAAAGCTTTGAAAATGTATTTTAACTATAAATATGCCTTTTAATTAACTATGGTTTTAAATATACTTGTTTTAAAGTGTCTTTTTTATTTCAGTATTTTTTTTATGAGATATGTTGTCTTATAATATAATATTGTTTGAAAAGCAGATTATATAAGGAAAAAATAAGAGAGTAAAAATCTTAATAATAAAAGCCCAATTTACTCAAGACAAATGGATGAAACTAACGTCATAGCTACAAAAATATACTGAAATGAAGAAAAATTTTTATCCTTGCTTTGAAAGAATGAATAAAAAAAATGAAAGAAGGATTATTTAGCAGGGGGAAAAAAAAAAAAATCACAATTGCAACAATACAATGTATTAAGAAAAAAAAAAAAAAAAAAAAAACGCATGATTTGAAACAAAATAACAATAAGTCTAAAAGATAATTTAAAAGAATAGATGTAATGTTATGTAAGGACCACTACTTCGAGATTTGGAGGTTTTCCTCTTTCTCAGCTCCCACAATAAATTGCCAAATTATGTTCTAAAGATTAAACTAAATTCGAGGAGAAAACCTAAAAAAATAGACCACTAAACAGGCGAAGGTCAACTGGTTGATAAAATAATAATCAATTGATTATAATTTTTTTCTGAAATTTTATTTTTCCGACTGAGTGAAAATAATGCCTGGACTAGGAGTCAAACCCCGGATCTTTGACTTACAAGGTCAAGGCTCTATCAATTGAGCTATCCAGGCCGACAACCGGTCGACATTACTCACTCAGACAACCTTTAGGCAGAAACATCTGGTCTATCATTTAGATAGCTCAACAGAAATAAGCCGCAGGTAATGGAAAACACCATTAAACAATGGGAGAAAGAAATACAATTTTTATCCGGTCCAGGCATAATTTTCACTAAGTCGAAAAAATAAAATTTCAATAAATATGATTTTCTTCCACAGTTGATTGTGTGATTTTAATAAAAATTGTATTTCTTTCTCCCATTGTTTAATGGTGTTTTCCATTACCTGCGGCTTATTTCTGTTGAGCTATCTAAATGATAGACCAGATGTTTTTGCCTAAAGGTTGTCTGAGTGAGTAATGTCGACCGGTTGTCGGCCTGGATAGCTCAATTGGTAGAGCCTTGACCTTGTAAGTCAAAGATCCAGGGTTCGACTCCCGGTCCAGGCATTATTTTCACTCAGTCGGAAAAATAAAATTTCAATAAGTATGATTTTCTTCCACAGTTGATTGTGTGATTTTTATAAAAATTGTCAATTGATTATAAATTATTTTTTTTAAATATACATATTAAATAATAAAAATTAAAAGATATCATTTCAAATAAATAAAGATTTTTATTACTTTGACCAAACATAATGTATTATCGATGAAAATACCAAATTAATTCTACCAAGTGTAATTGAGCTATCCAGTTAACATTTGATCAGGCAAGTAGGTGCCAATTAGATATCAAACAAGCAACTTAGAGCATTGGCATGTTATGCAAAGACCAAGTTTAATTCTTGGCTGGGTCATTTTGCTCTTATAATATTCATTTGGCTTTTCGTTCTAAGACATAAATTATACAACCAAAAGTTATTTTAACACAAAGAAATTATATAGCTGAAGCAAGAATACATTTTACTGTAGCAAAATGTATTGCTTTAACCCTTTAGTGTGCTGTTTTGCACATTTGCAAAGAGCTGAATTTTGAAGCTTAAATATGCAGTTTTCCTCTTTCTGCTACAGACGTAAAATTAGATTCACAACATCACTAGCCTTAATGGAAGGAGAAACAGACCACATGCAAATTCCCGACTTGCTGAAATCATACCTATGTTGCAAGGTGAAAATGCAAACTGAATTTATGTCTAAATAAAGATAAAAATTGTTTCAAAGCTTTCATGAGGTGTAATGTGAAATTACTAACTGTGTAATTACTTAATGTGTTTATCTAAATTCCATTATCTGTCTATAGTTTACTAGTTAAAAGAACTTCCTTACAATATAAAATATTTTTAAATTACCTTTAATTCTTATTCTCTAACACTTTTCGATTGGGCACCTAATCATCAAAGTTTCTCATAGCTGTCTCCTCCTTTTTTCTACTAGTATGTAGCACCACCGCTGACCCAGGCTCTGATTGGGTTCTATGTCATTGAAAATGCATGGGTTGGTTAGTATTTCTATTGTTTCGAGCATTAAGACATAAAACTCAGATATTAACATAGATTTAAAAAATAATTAAAAAAACTAGCTAACTGCAATAACCATAATTACACTTTAATGTGCAAAACAATAGAAATACTAATGAATCCATGCATTTGTAATGATGTGAAACCCTGTCAGAGCCTGGATCAGAGATAACGCTGTATACTAATAGAATAAAGGAAGAAAACAGTCATCAAAAACTAAGTTGCCTCCTGACTTCTGAGGATGATTGGGTACCCAATCAAAAAGTTTTAGAAAATAAGAACTAAAAGTAATTTTAAAATATTTTATAACCCATTATCTGTGTTCAAATATGAAGTATAAATGCAGCTGTGCAATCACTACATATTTGCTAATAAAACAAATAGTATGTATCACTTTCCTCTACTTTCTGATAGAAGACATTAAGTTAATTAAGGGAACAAGTACATGATAATTACTGTACTACAAAATGTCATCATATCCTCATTTTCTTTATTGCAGAGCAACAATATAATCAAAAGTTTTTTAGCATTTGAAATTGGTTTCTCAACTTAGATTAAGATAAATGAAAAATATGGAAAAAAAAAATCCTGGATAACTTATAGAGGAGTTGATAAGTATTTTGACGCATACGTTTATAATTTACTGGTTTACCAGCTTAGAGTTTATACAAATGATAAACTGTATTCTAAAAAAAAAAAAAAAAAAGTGGACAAATATTTTGGCTAAAAATTTTATAAACTATGATCCCTTGCACTATTTGAGCATATGATAATATGCGATAGTATCTATGCAAAAAGTTTTAAAAACATTAGACTCTCAGAATAAGCATTGAAATGTGAATGCTAGTATATATAAGAAATATTAGCTAATGCATAATTACATTTTTTTTTCCTAATTTAATATATTGCATAATACTCTTTGTGTATAAAATTATGTATTTTCATATAAAAAAATTACGTTTTTTGGGATTTCTTTTTTCTCTCCCCTCCCCCTCCTCCAGAAATAGTAGAAATAGTTAAAAAAAAAAAAAAAAACCTACCCCTACAGTAGTAAAATCCCATCACCTGTAGATATTTAAGGTTTGTTATTATTATTATTATTATTTATTTATTTATTTTTTCAAAAACATTTTTAATATTACTTAATTAAATAATAGTTTAGATTTGATAGTTTAATTCTTTTATATAGGTAATTAATATATTTTAATCTGGAACATCAGTTTTGTGTTCCGTTGGTTTCTTCCAGTTTTTTCCCACTTTCTTCCACTGTTCTGGAAGAAACCCAACCCTGCTTAAAAGATATTGATAATATTTCAAAAAAATGCATCCACTTAAGAGTTAAACTAATATGATAGAGAAATAGTGAGAATCAAACTCTAGTAAAAATAAAGTAAAAAATAAATTCTATTATAAGAAAAGAAAAATGCTATAAATAAATATAATTAATTCTGGAGGTATATTTTGATTTGATCTGATATAAAATAATGCATGAAAATAAATAATTTTGTAGATAAAAGTGACTGAATTATAAGGTTAGGTTTAGGAATGCTAAAGATAAAAATAATAATATTTAAAAGTAAACAAAATCTTTTTCAAAAAATTAATTATGAGCTAAATTATTTCATTATGAGCTAAGTCTTTTAAACTTAATTATAATACATTTTCTTGAAATTTGTTTTGGTTAGTTATTTTGAGCACATTGCTTCCTTTCTACTAATAAATATATAAAATTTAGCATACATAATGTTATCAGAATTTAAAGGTAGTTTATTATTATTATTATTTTAACTTATCACAAAATTATTCTTTTATTTCAAAGATAACTATAAGTTCAAATAATTTATACAGCTATACACATACCTTGTTTCAAGGTTTCGTTAAGCTTTCACAGACAAAGTAAAGACAGAAGAAATAACACAAGGAAATAACAAAATGATGAATAACAGCTTGATAGTAGGATAACATATATGGTAAAAATGTTTGTCAAATTCAACAGCACCCTTTAAAAAACATTTTAACGATTTTCAAAATGAAAGATGACAATGATTTAAATGAAAACAGATTTCTTCTTCAATATTGAAGAATGTTTGGATGAATGACAACAACATTTATTTGATTAAAAACTAAAAATATGCTTAACCTTGCATATAACATATTTTTGAGTTAAGAAACAAAGTGAAATATTTTTTTTAATGAAATTAAAACAATATTTAAAAATTTTAATCTTTAAAAAATAACATAAACATAAAAAAAAAAGAAAATTGTATTATGCTAGTTTTTTTTTTTTTTAAGTAGATCATAAAAAATTTACTTCTGAGAAAGTTATTTTTTACTTTCTCATTATCTGGAATTATTATTGTTTTATTTATTTATTTATTACATTAATGTTATTTCAGTAAGCAAAGAATACTACTCCTCAGTAAAATTAATAGTAATATTTTCTACAAAAGCAAATAAAAGTTCAATCTATGATAATTATAAGTCTAACATATATTTTATAAAATTCTTTTCCTTTCCTAATTACAGCATAAATTAATTATTTAGTAATTATAAATAGCATTACAATTAAGACATCAGTATTGTTCTTAAATATTCCTTATACAAATTTATTTTCTCTAATTTTTTCTCATTTTAAAGCATGTAAGTCTTAAAAGTAATTTAGATAAATGTACTTATGATAATGAAAAATTTTTAATCAACAAATAAAAAATATTTTACCAATTTAAATTTTCTTTAACAGACACAACTTTAACATTTATTTTAACAGATAATTTTAATTAGTCCAGACTTTACAGCAATATGAAAATGCTACAATATATATGTTAAAAAGATTTGAAATTTGTTTAATAAATTAATTTTACATGCTTGCTAAATAAATAACCTACACCATATATTTATATATTAAATATTAAGCTATATATATATATATTTTTTTTTTTCTTTTACGATCTTTCAAAAGACATAAGCTAGGTGATATTCTCTTTTGCTGAACTTTATTTGTTACAAATTTTAATAGTTGGTTTATAAGATATGTATATATAATAATGAATTATTAAACGCAGTAAAAGCCAAGCAACAGATACAAGATCATTGAAACCACACAGACCAATAAGAATGAATATTTTTCAAGTAGGAGAAGCTCAGAAAGGTGAAAAAAATTCATTAGGGGTGACCTTTTTCACCCTTGAGCACCAATGTACGATTTCGTTCACTAGTGGCTATAATAGCAAATCACTAGTGGGTCCCTGTCATACATGAAAATAATTGAAGTGAAATTTAAAGTGGAATAAACATTAAGTTCAAAATAACAGAGAATCTAATAGAAAACAACCATAATAAACAAACAGTACTCACAGGATGATACATTTGAAGTCACATAGATTAAAACAAGCAAATTAATTCAGGGGTTTAGTTGTTCACGGAGTAAAACAAGCAAAATTTAAGGTTTAATGGTTCATAGCTGATAAAGAATAATGAAACTATTCATATCTTTATATATATATATATATATATATATATATATATATATATATATAAGGCAATGTCTGTGTGTGTCTGCGGACAGCATAGCACAAAGACGGGAGCTCGGACAATTGCGTAATTCAACACGAAGGTGTCCCCGAGAGGTCCTAGTGCACCTTGAAGCCAGATTTTCGAATTTTTGATTAGTTTTCTTTTAATTAATTAAAATATGAAAATAATAACCTCCTAATAGCTTTAAAATTAGTCATTTAAATATTAGCTATAATTTAGTTGTTGCCAAAAAAAATTATGAGTTAATTTTCTTTCGACATAAAAATAAATACATTTAATTAAACATGAACAATAAAAAAAATTATAAAAAGTTAAATTAGGCATCTCAAAAAATGACTTCATTATAACTTAAAAAATTTTATACATATCGACAAAGTGCTAATGTAGTTCATGTTGCTAATATATGTATGTTGTTCTAAAATGATTAATCCTTTATTTTAAAACTATTTTTTTATATTTTTACTGTCAAGTTGTTATTCGAAGAAAATTGCTCATGACGTCACATTCAACAGCATAGCATTTCTTAATTACTTTAAGCACTATACGTAAGCGAAGTGATTACGTCACTGGCCTTCCGTGGTGCCAAGGAAAAGATTTCCTATGTTAATTGTCCATTAGATTTTTTGTAAAAAATTATTAAAAAGTTAAGGGAAATTATCTCCTGATTTTAATCTCCATATCCTCCTGGGTGATTTTTTTAAATTTTGGCGCTGAAGTACATCGAACTTTAATTTAGCAATAGCCATTTTAAGTCAAGTAGCGCATCAAAAATATAAATAAATTATAAAATATTGCAGAAAAAATATTAAAATAGAAGTAATAGTCACATAAATAATCTATTTTTATCCAAGTAGATAATTTTATGGAAAAAAATGTAGTTTTAAAAATAGAAAATTTAATTCAACAAGTACTATTTTAAACCTAAAAAACATTAAAAATATAAACAGAATATGAAGGATTCTTAAAAATTAATGAAAAGTAGCAACCGATAAAAGTATTCATAAAATACGTACTGAAATAATTCCCCTTTTTATACAAGAAAAGAAATCTGTTTACATTCTTTGTAAACAGAATTTAATTTAGTTCGACAGGACTTATTTTCATCTATTCTTCCATATAAAGTCATACAGTAATTGTGTTTTATTCCCTAGTATCCCTAACTGTATTCATTTCTTAAAATTACTTTGGTATAGCTTTAGCATATTAGTCCCTTGACTGTTTTTATATATTTTTCTTATTTTGGCAATGAGTCAAAATGGGTATCGCAATTACGTAAGTAAATATCTTGGCAAGAAACATTCGAGCTACTTCAGTGTCAAATTTCAAATTCCGCCAAGAGGTCCAAGCTGTTTCATTGCTTTAGCATGATTTTTCTCAATTTTATTTTAAATATTTTTTTTTTTTTAATGTAAGAGGTAAAAAAGGAAATGTATTTTTTTAAATTTGTCTAACTATACAAAATGTCTCCATGTAAAATATTATGTGTTTTCCATTCTGTTCATTATTAGAAAGCAAATGACTAATGTAGTTTTTCCTATATTACTGACATCTCTATAAATTAAATTAAATTAAATTATCCAGCATCAAATTGCAGTGAGGAAGTCTCTGCCAAAAGCAGTGAGGGCCTGAAGCAAAGTTTTTAAGCAATTTCAATGCATTTTCTTTTAAGTCTTAATCTGTAAAGCAGTATAAAAAATATTGATTCTTTTTTTAAATTCATTTAAATATAGTAACCGGCAAAGCCTGCTAGAATATATATAAAGTTTGGAGATAAATTTCACTGTACATCTCAGAAGAAAAGGAAAATTAAATCAACTGTTCTAATTTTGCATTAAAATAAAATTATATATAAAATCGATTTTTGCAAATTTTAATATTATTTAGTATTTAATGTTTATTTAACAAATTTCTTTTCATAATTTTCTCACTATAATTTTTTATAATCAGAACAGTATATAAAACTGTTATTTAAACCAATATATTATACAAGATGTCGCAGAGAGATCAAAATGTAATTTAATTCTTAATCTGTTAGAGATAAGTGGGCAATGTAATTTGAAAAAATGTTCAAAATAAGACCACATTATTAAAAAAATTCTTTCCATTAATTTTAAAAAGTTAAGTTATACAATCCATCTACAAATATTTGATCAATCAGAAAGCTTTTACTTTTGATGCAACAGTATCATTACCAAAAAAAAAAAAAAAAAAAAAAGTGCATATTTGTAACTTTAAAACTGAATGAGTTGCACTTAACTAAAAGTTGAATTCTATACATAGAGACCCAATACCAAAATTGAAACAAATTTGAGACATATTATAAATTAATAAAATGCACAATGATACTTAATTTACATTATTTAGGGTAGATTCATGATAGTGTCACATATCCTTAAAGTATTTTTAAAAAATATATTAAGATTTTTTTTTTATTATTATTTAAAATAATTATAAAAAATATAAATAAATTTTTCCCAGTTTTCGAGAATGAAAATAATAAGAATGTGAAAAGAACACAAATATGTAGATGAAAAGGAAAAAAAAAAAAAAAAAATACAAAAAAACTGAAAAAATGGAAATTTGTGGAAAGTTAAAATGAGCACAAAGTCACATTTGCAGAGAAGTTTCATTCTCTGAGGTTTATAATGGGAAAATATATACTTTGAATATACCAAAAAATGAAGTTTCACACAAAGGATGATATAATTAAATATTAATAACAATTAATTACATTTTGTTTTTAAACAAATATGCAACATTTCATGATGTGTGCACATTTATTTATCAATAGACTTTTCTATTCTAAGAAGTACTGAGTACTACAGTGGAAATAAAAATTCAAGAAAATTACTTCAATTAATGACTAATTAGGTTTTTACCTATATTTTTATAGAGGAAAATAAGTTCTACTTTCTTTTCTTTTAGGTCACCAATTTCTTATAACATGTTAGTTTGAGCAGTTTTTCTTGAGCTCAATAATTGTGGTTTAATAAGCTCAATTTAGCACAGTTTATTGGCAGACAAGATTTTACTATTAAGGGAAGAAAAAAAGAAAAGAAAAACTCCTCACTTTTACTACAGGAATTAAAAGAAGTTTAGACATGTTGGCATACCTACATAAGTTAAATCTTTAATAGGAAAACAGTAATTCTGAATACCCTGAGAAATAGTTTCATTTTAATCAAACTATGTATCTTCAAGTAAATATTAAGGGAAAGGTGCAAATCACTGGCCCTCTTCACTGAAGGCACTGAGACAGGAGAATAAATACATATCTTTACTTTCACATAAGCTGGATCACAGATCCAATTAAAATATTTGAAAGTCAGAAAAATGATGTTTGAAAACAGTTCTGTAGTCTTGTTACTTACAGCCGTCTGAATAAGAAAGGGCAGCAAAACTTTGATTTCAATCTTCGTGACCATGACAAGATTTAATGAGTTTTAATGAAACCTGAAAATAAAGAAGTAAATTATTTTTAAAAAAGGATTAGATTTTATGTTTTACTTATAAAATACCTTAAAAACATCCTTTCACAAGACTCAGCAAATTAATTTCAGGTGCAATCACACCCATCATCAGTGCTAAGTGCAATGACACGTCGTTCTCAGTTGAAACATCCAAAGGCTGTTTTTAAGGTATTTTATAAGTAAAACATAAAGAAGTAATTTTTAAAACACTAAATCTAATTTATTTACATAATTAAAATAGCAATAACAATAAAGTGGATAGTTTAATTATTGAATAAACAAAAGATTTATTTTTGTACTTATTCCCTTTGAAAAGTTTTTTTTAACTTATACTGGTTTACACAGGAGGAAATCATGAGGGAATGATACTTAAATTTGTCGTGTTGAAATGTATCAAGGATTGTATAAATTTAATGCTTTGGATATTATATCTTCAGGGACATCTTTAAGAGTCCTAATAAAAGAATTGTCAACCAAAAATTGAAATTATTGTTTTGTTGCCTTATGTTTATTTTTTAGTTTCATCTCATTAGCTTACCAAATAGCTGAATAGAAAACTCCTTAACTAATTATTACAGATCTCTAAAGATAAGTATTTCATTTTAATATATATTTTTTTTACAATGATTTTTTTTACCAGAGTAACATCTTTTGATTACTGGAAACTTCTATTTATTTTTCTTGATATAATATAAATCTAAAAATATATAAGAATAATTCAACAATCAACTTTCACATTGTTACTCACTCACTTGAGCACAATACACATTTTTATAGATTTTATACATCTTATCTTCCTCTCTCTCTCTCTCTCTCTTTTTTTTTTTTTTTTTTTTTTTTTGGGGGGGGGGTGTAAACTTTTAAAAAAGTAATATACTATATAACTTTATAAATATAACTGTTTGCATGTAATTTATCAAAATTATTTAGAAAGACTGGTTTGTACCCAAAGTTTTAAATTTGGAATAATAAAGTTTATTATGATCTAATAATTAGAAGCTATATTACAAAAATATTTGCTACTTAAGGAAGGGATTAAAAAAAAAAAAAAAATCACTGTCTTTACAATTTATACATAGACACACACATTTATTTTAAGCTAAATTAGAAAATTCTTCAGTCAATTGAAATTTTGAAATAAAATTAATATTATAGTAGATCAGAGATGTACCGGAGATGGGGGCTAAAAAACAAGAAAAGATAAATATGAACAGAGACAAATACACTTATGCATGAACCTATAAACAAATATAAATTAACAATAAAGAAGATATCTTAGTTTTGACCTACCTTTGTATTAATGTAAGATCCATAATCTTAAATTCAGATCCATACAATGAAATAAGCCAAGGGATTATATCAATCCCAACATGTTTTGTTTGTTGTAGTTATAACACAGAGGCAATAAATATTTGACTTCATGAAAACATAATACTATAAATTTGTATCTTCTGCAACATGAAGTTTTTTATCTGTATTTGTTTCTGTCTGTTCAACATTAACTGAAATAATCCTTGGAGATGACCTGCTGTTTCCATTTTCCAAGGAAGGACCTTCTGTCACAGGATCACAAGATTCTGGACTAAGGCATTCACTATCGGCAAGGGAAACTGCCACAGTGTCCACTGTATCAGGGGAATTTGTATTGAGGCACATGTGAGGCATACTTTGTCGGTGCTCCAGCTGCATGATCTGATGAGCAGCTAAGTCCATTTCTTCCTGCGTTAAATTGATTGCTTCAGCTAATTCGCGTTGAGTTGTTCGCACTAAATCAGGATCACAGTATTTACCTAGACCTTCTTCTAATAAAACCTGTAAATAAAATAAATATTAATGCATAAATTCATTACTGAAACATGCAGAAATATTTTATACCTTTTTGAATTTAGACGAAGACAGAACCTAAGGAAATCTTGAAATAATTAAATAAAAAAATATGAAATCTAATACATTATTTTGAGAAAAATAAATATTTAATATGAAGTAAAAATAAAGCAAATGTATATGCTTTTAATGATATGCAAAGACACCCGAAATTGCAGAGCTACACACTTGGTGTATTGGTGTTAGGATTAAGGCCAATCGAATGCACTAGGATCCTAGGCCTGTGGAGGAGTGTCTTCCACGGGGGTCTTTATAAGGGTCCAGCCTATATTTACACAAGTTTCAGAGAAAAACATGCAAAACTCCAAACAGATAGGCTGACGAGTGTGACCTGTGATCAAACTCAGCACCTGACATCTACCAACTACGAGGAAGAACTTCTTGGCTGCTGGTAGGCCACTACCAGCTTGATAGCTGCCTGTATGAAAATGCCAGATTACTGGTAAGGCCGGAGAAGTGAAATGTCAGATTATAGAGAGAGTCCTGTATTTTTTCAAGTTATTAACTAATTTAAAAATCTGGTGTGAAACAAACATACGACTTCCATTACCCACTATTACAGGTATTATATGCACTTTTGGGAGATAATGTGATCAGAAGACATAAAACTGACTTAACAAGGTAGACACCTAAAAAGTTTCCTGTATGAGATAGCTGATACATGTATAAATATATACAGAATGAAGTTTACTTCGATGTGAAATCTCAATATTGAATTTTTAGACCGAATATAATACTTCCATTACCTACGGTAGTCGGGTAATGGAAGTAAAATATCAATCTCTCATAATAATTTCTCATCCTAAATATTTACAGATGTCTTGGATTAAGTGACTCTGAAAGACAAATAATGCAATTCTACAGAATCCCCAGAAATGAATGTAGATTAATGAAATCTTAAAATGACAAAATTTTAAATATAGCTTAGAGTAATAACTTTTAATGATAGTAAATATTTTAATAACTAAATTAGAAAAATGCTAATTAATGCAACACAAATATAAAATAATTTTATATCATCCCTTTATTGATTTTTTAATTACTTTCAATGAATTAGTAAATATTTCATACAGCATAAGTTGATAAATTACCCAAGAAACAAAAGCCAACACATTTGAAATCCCATCACATTTTCATGGCCTGTAAACTAATAAATCACATAAAGTATCTTTATTAAACATATAAGATAATCTTAGTTAACACTAGATTTACGGATGTTGATTATATACCTATTTTTACTGAAGTGAGCCAATTTGACTCATACAAGAAAATTGAAGTTTTTTGCAAAGAACATATTTCCAAATCAATTTAAATGAAATGTTTATTATCAAAAAATTCATGGAAAACATTTTTTACATATAAACTCTGTTTTTGAAACACATTTTCTGCAAACATTTCTATTACATTTAGCATAATGGTTTGCACATCTGTTTCTGGGCGAAAAAAGCCGGATCCCACTTCGCAGACCACAAATATGAACACTATTTTTTGCCTCATATGCTCCTCTAGCAAATAAAATTGCTACAAAGGCCCACAAATGTGATTTTGTAACCACCCATTCCTTATTATTCAAAACTTGATGAGCTTAGAGTTCGGTACATGATTTTATATACGCCATCATACCTTCGTCAATTATCAAATTGAATGCGCTACTTGCCAAACCAAACATAATATGCCTTTTAGCATAGGCAGTTGGACCAGAAAAGTCTTTGAATATGGTATAAATCGGTGATCTACCTACGTTTCTGCCTTCGTTAGTGTTTCCCATAAAGTCCCATCAGCAGCTTTTTCGACGTCTAAATCATTTTCAGTTTCAGAATCAGAAATAACTCTAGCTCTATTTTTGTTAGGAGCTATATAACAAAGATCTTCATCTTCACTGCTTGAAGATTCAATTTTATTGACTTCCTCCTCTAATTCAATTTCGTTATCACATTGGTCTATATCAATTGCATCCGATTCATTATCTGATTGGTCTTTCTTTATTTTGATTAGTTTTTTCAACAAAAGACAATTTTTCTGATTTTTTCCCATAATAGAAACCCTAGATAACCAGATAAAATAAATATCAATTGTAATACCTTTTACAAATAAATTACAAAATTACCTTTGTGGATCAAATTTTTCTGGCAAAAAATGAATTTTATAAAATTATACACCGTGACCAATAAGTTCTCATACACTTTCAAAATTTTATTACAATAACACAAAATAAATCATACAAAAACTTTTTGCATCAAATTGAAGGAGCAATCATTGAGTATCTTTACAATAAATCCTTTGGAATAATTCCGCCTTTTAGTTTCTTAACGAGCTTAAGTCTCTTTTGAAATCCAATGCATGCGGCACGCACCGCTTCCATTGATATTTCCTACCATATCTTTTGAATTACATTTTTGAATTTTCTCAAATCGGTGATTTTATACTTATTCAGTTGGGAGAGCATATATGACCACGCAAAATAATGAAGTGGGTACATATCGGGAGAGTTGGGGAACCATTCGTTCTTTGGCAAAAAGTCAGCTAAATTTTGACTGCACCACTCCTGAGCCACACATGCGGTATGAGAAGGGGCACCATCGTGATGGAAGCAGAAATATTCCACACCATTCATACTCTGGACATTTGGAAGTAAAACGTTTTCTAAAACCTCAGTTTTATAATATTGGGAATTGATTTTTAACCCCTTACCAACGTAGACTAATGGGAATTTTCCTCTTTTGGGAATAGCGGCTCAAACCATCAGAGACGAAGCATTTTGATAACGCGGAACGCAATGTTGGCTCTCAGGGATATTTTCAATAGAAACTGACCATACTCTGTCATTTTTGGGGCTGAGACTTTGCTGTAAACTGAATAGTTTCTCGTCTGAAAAGACAAATTCATCCCCAGCGTGCCAAGCAAGAATTTCTTCCACCCTTTGCTTCCCTTTTATCTTAGCAGACTCTAAAACTCCGTGAATTTTACATTTTCTAAAAACCTTGCATCCAAGGTCCTTTTTCAGAATGTTTAACATTGACCCCTTCGATATTTTGAGCTCTCGTGTTAGTTTTCTAGCAGATTTTTGTCCATTTCGTTGTATCCTTTCTCTGACCCTTTTCGCAGCCTCTTTTGTCCGAACGGACCTCGGTCTGCCAGATCTTTTTCTCTCATCGACAGAGAACATCTTATAATACCTTCTGATAGTTCTGTAAATATCTCTTCACCACCAGGGCTTTTCAGTCTCTGAAAATTTCATCGGCTGCCCTTCTTTGACGAATTTATTTATCACAATTGTCTTCATTCTACCTAATTAAAGAAAAATTATAATTACTACAACATTTGCACTTGCAATAGCTTTATACCTGACACTAAATTGCGTGCAAAATAATTGGGACTACAGTAACACATATGTACAACTTTTTAACGTGCTTCAAAAGTTGTATGAGAACTTATTGGTCACGGTGTAAATTATATATTACTTCACTGCACTGCTCACACGCGATGTATAAATCGAAATGATGACAGAAGTGGGTAATAATGTAGCGGAGTAACGAAAACAAGTGACAATGGCTCCCACATACACACAAATATTGTATGTGAGGAATGCCAAATGAGAAGGGAAACAAATCACGTGCTATTTGACTGTTGCCCAGGCCTGATAGGACCAATAAATTTCATGCTATGCGATTAATTGTTAAACCATTCTATGAGTCAAATTGGCTCACAACCGTGAAAATAGGTATACCACATTCGATAATGCGAAATGAAGGGGTCTGCGGGGAAGAGGAATGAACGTTTACATATATTTCATTACTTAACTAAAAACCGACGTATGTTTTTAAAAAGTAATATTAAAGTTTTATATATATATAGTGTTCAAATTTTTAATGAGTCAAATTGGCTCGGTCCGTAAATCTAGTGTTAATAAATTTTTAGCTATTGAGAGAGCCACATCCAGATATTAGGAAAATTTTTTTCAAAATTTTGAGTTATGCAAAATATTAATAATAAAAACTAGTACATAAAAATATCATTAAATTAAAATTCAGCTTAATCATAAATAATTACCCTTTCTATAAGACTTTCAGCACTTCCTAGGATGTCTGGAATAGGTATATCTCCAGATTTAGACTTTAGAGGAGAATTACAGCTCCATCCTAGTGAAGTATCACGTGAACCTTTATAAAATAAAATAAAATTTATACAACAATTTACTTAAGTTAAACACTGTATTTAAGCATACTTTTAAAGTATTACTGTACAGTAGGATCCATATACAGGGTGTTTATAAAGTCCCGGACCCATTTTGATGTTTAATAACTCATAAAATAATGAAGATATAAACAAACTTATGGCATTTATTGATGGAATAACTCATATATTTTCTTTTCAGGTTTGAATATCTTTACTTTTGTAAATATCGTCTGTGCGTGTGGTTAATTTCAGATAATTTCACTTTCCAGTCTAAATATCTGTACTTTTCTAAATATCGTCTGCTTATTAATTGCATTTTTCTCTCTTTTGTTTTTGGCAACTATTGCAATGTTATGTTTACTTTTGATGTGTTTGTTCTATGTAGTACTTTTGAATGTGATGTTTTATTCGAGCGGCAGTTGAATAATTACCTAAAAGTCACAATTACAACCACAATAGCCTCTGTGGATGCCGCCATGCTTGCCGCTACCTGGCATGAAATTGACTATCGACTTGATATTCTCCGTGCAACGAAGGGGGCACATGTGGAAGTTCATTGACAAGGGTCATGGAACTTTTTGAGTCTATCTAACTATTTATGTTATTAATTTTAATCTATCTTTATTATTTTATGAGTTATTAAACATCAAAATGGGTCCGGGACTTTATAAACACCCTGTATAACAAGGAGCTTGGGGTAAAGAAAAATGCTTGTTAATTCTGAATACTTGCTAAATCCGAATTAAAATTTTTACTACATACATTTTTTATACATAAAAACACTTATGTGAATCATTTAAAAATCTTTATTCAAAAGTGAAAAAAAAAAAAAAAAAAAAAAAAAAAAAACTAAAGTTGTTTATTTGATGTCACAAAATTTTGCTTCATTTAATTTTCACTATAAAACACAGTGTTTCAAGTATAATTTCCTATTCCACATCATTATAATACCTACTTTTTTTCTGTTTTTTATCTTTTACTACTTATGTGACAATATTCCCCTTGGAGAATATGCCCAAAATTAAGTCACTTTCATCAATATCATTGTAATCACTGACTGTGCTCATTATTGCACTCAACTTTAAGGAACATTTATTTTTTCTTCATAAGATCTAATGTGAAAATTCTAGAAGAAAAATTATGTATTTTTCATTTTAAAAAACTAAGCATGAAACCTGCTATTTTTAATGAAAAAAACATTAATACACTGTATATGAAATCTGACTTTTTACAATAATGGACATCTAAAAGTTTGAATTTAAATGAATATCAGTTACAAAAGCAGAATAATATTATATTAATGAATAATATAATATTATTCTGCTTTTGTAACCGATATCAAAATCAATTAAATTTTAAATATTGAATAATTTGATAATTTTTCACATACAAGCTTCATGAAAATTTATTATTTGGCTGATTAAAAAGTAAAATTTGGTTTTCTAAAATCATAATTTGGCATTAATAATGAAAATGAAAATTTTAATTATTATTTTAGCACACAAATATACAAGATAAAATCTGCCCCAGTTACAACACAAAGAAGAATTTTAATCAAGTATGTGAAAACTAAAATTTATTACTATAATAAAATATTATGTTTATGCAAATTCTATTGTTTCGCTTTAATGTGAGAAGGGGATTTTTTATTTATATATTTCTGAAATAACTTTAACAATTTAAATCTTAGATATTTTTTTTTTTTTTTTTTTTTTACTTTAAAGACAATTAATTCAGACTGATACCAAATAAATCTCAGTTGAGCATGTACAAGCAGGATTAAATTACTATAAAAATATTGTATATGAAAGTATGTGCTAAAATACTTGCGTTTAGGATCACTTATTTAAAACAATGTAAGATTTGAGCAGAATAACAAAGTGTGTAGTTGAATTTAAACTAAACAAATTTCAGTCATATTAAACTAGCATCATAAAAATATCATTTATTATTAGGTTATCTAGCAATCAGGGCCATAGAAAAGGGAGTGACTCAGGGGGCTCGAGCCCCCTTATTGGTTATTACAAAATTTCCTTTTAATGCCAAATAAAAGAATCACCCATTTAAAACCAAAATTTAAATCTTATAAAAGTGATATCTTGTAATTAATACTAATAATTAGTGCATATTAATTAACATTTAATTATAATTTGATTTTCTTGAGAATAATTTTGAGTCATTTTTTAAAAGAAAATTTTTGAGCCCATCCCATGATTTTTTAATTGCTACGTCCCTGCTAGTGAGAGCGAGTCTAATCTAAATTCAGTGAAAAATTTTTGATCAATGCTAATCTCAGATATTTTTAAAGAAATAGTTAATAATTAAATTCAAATTCTTAAAACTGGAATTCAAAAAAGATAAAATAAAGAGATTTGATATTTAAACTTATTTCAAATACTTGCTTTAAAAAATGGTCAAAGTACTAATAAAAAGTCAATACAAAAGTCAGAAATAAAGTTTTGAATAATGTTTAAAAAAGGAGAGAAATAAGCATTCACACCATGATATGAAGCTCTATGAGTAGGTATGTGTTGTGATGATCCATCTCCAAGCCTTCTACGCTTTTTCCACTGATCTGTAGTTGGTTGAACACCAGCAACAGCCATGGCTGGCAAATGAGCAAAGCACAGAGAAGCAGCAATGTGCCTCATAGTACAAGGTTCACCACTATTTGGCCGAGCTGCCATTTCTGGAGAATCCTCTGTAGTTGAACCACGGAGGTCACTGCAACTGTGAGTGCTGGAAGACTGGCGAACAAGTATTGGCCGCTCATGGCTGTTCTTTTTCCCTATACAAGGAAGGCGGAATGAAGCAGTTGACCCTCTAATGAATCTCCGAGGAGGAGGTGTAGGAGGCCGCAAATTAACCATTTCTTCATCATCTTTCACACAAAGGCTATAAATTTTGAATAAAAATTATTTTACGTCTGGTTTTACATAGATAATACAATAAAACGTATATATATGTGTGACAACTGAAACCTATACCAACTTTTTGAAATAGATTTTTTAAATCCTAAGTACCTGAAAAAATTTTATTTGACCGAAATGCTGCTTTTAATTCTTCATGTTTTAAGAAATTTTCATGAAATTATAACATTAAACATATTTTAATTAATAGTCATCAATCATCATCCTGAATTTGCCTGAATTCTACCCCTCAATCTACTACAAAAATTTCACCTAATTATTTGTCGTTTGGAAATTTACCTTATGATTCTTTAATTCCTAATAATAATTATTACCCTTCAGTTAATGAAGTAAAAAGTTTAGCAAAAGAAGGAACAATTGAATATCTTATTAAAAACAAAATTAATTATGATGCTTGATTTCTCCTGCTAAATTTAAGGGTGGTCCAATGTTGGGCAAATAGTTTTAACTAATGTAGTTTCATCAATCGATAGGATAAACATTATACATAGTAACCCAAAATAATAAGAAATAACTCAAGTAAGGCCTCCTAACAAATAAGAAAATTTGACATAATTAATGTGAATAATCCTTGCTCAGCAGAATGAAAAAATTTCTAATGATTCTTAATTTAATTTAATTAAAAAATTTCTTAATTTTCAAAGAATTAAGTGTTCTTCAGAAAGACGCTTTATTACTTTGATTACCACTAAGATGCAAGCTACATTCACTGATATTTAATCGAAAGCTGATCGTAGAATCATCTGTGTTGTAGTTGTGGTTTCTACTGATGGAACAAACTTCCGGTCCAACCTATTGCATGTCGCCTCCATATCCAAAAGGATTTGTTGACCCACTAAGCCAGTACATGAAACTACAACCTCATGCCAATAAGAGTACAGATGGTTCTCAGTAACTTTAGATGGAAATACCACGAGCTCAGTGATTTTAATTGACTTTGTTGAGCCAGTCATTTGTTTTTTTTTTCTCTATCATATTACTTAAAATATTTACCCATTTTTTTTTTTCTGTAATATGTTATTTTATTTACAATGTATATCACATATTTAAACTTTAAAACTTCTTCACACACCATAAATTAAAGACAGCACAGCCAGTTTCGAAAGGACATGGCCTTTCTTCAATTAGGTGCAAAAAACACATGCTATTTACTGCCTTGGAGGCAAAAGCAAGACTAAAATTAGGGCAAAATATAGAGGGGGGAGGAGCAACCTGACCAACCAATAGGAAGCATCATGCAAGACCAATCAGAGAGGAACATACACACAAAAAAAAGGAGAGAAACAAACACACACAAAAGGAAGGAATAATTCATTTTTAATTAATTATTTTTTTTATATATATTTTATTATAACTAATATTATTTTATTAACACAATGAAGAAAATTATTTAATTGAATTAAACAAATTTTTCAGGTTGTAGACAGCAAAATGGAATCAGATTTTTCATTGACAATTTTATTGCAATTAAAGTAAATAGCTAAATTTTCCAAAAAAATTCAGTTCAGAAACGCTTTTGGCATGAAAGATAATTTTGGCACGCTTAAAATTAAAACTATGATCAAATTCCCAACAGTGCTTCGCAATAGAAGATTTAATATTTCTTGATTAACAACATACCGAGAATGTTCATGTAAACGGCATTCAAGATTTCTTTTTGTTTGACCAATATAAGATAAATTACAATTATTACAAGGGACATTATAGATACCCCACTTATGAAGCTCAGGAACAGGGGATTTAGTCGAAGGGAATTGGAATTTATAGAAAAAAAAAAAAAGGATTACAGCGCCACCTGTTGAGCGATTAATCCCCAAATGTAATCAGCACCAGTTTAGGTCAGGGTCAAACTAAATACCATGTTTAGTTAAATTTCATTCATTAGTTCATGAGATACAGTATCCACAACACCTGTAATATACAGACAGACAGACATTTAAAAAAAAAACAGTCAAATTGTGTTCAGAACATCTCAAAACGTGTAAATCAGTCGAAAATTGGAGTTAGAAAATTTTCACGAATCCAATTCTTTTTCTTTTATATATATAAAAGAAAGTGATAATAATAATATTTTGAATATTTGAATATATTGAATGCTAAAAAAAAATGTATATACACACTTTGAACCATGACAGAAACTGTATTTCCCATGCTGCAAGGTTCAATTTCGAACAAGATGGTGCCCCACCGCACTATCATTGTGACGCACAAGCATACCCGGATCAAAATTTACCAGGCTAGAGGATAGCACGCAGGGGGCCAATCGAGTTTCCTCCTTTGCTCTCCAGACTTTATGCCGCTGGATTTCTTCTTACAGGGCACAGTAAAAGATGAGGCGTACAAACGTAAACCACGTAACCTGGACACACTTTGGAATGAGATGTGTGCAGAAATCCCATTGGACACGTTGGTACGATGTACGAAATCAGTGGTGACTCGTATTCTGCAATGTATTGATGCTAAAGTCCACCATTTTGAACAGTAATCACATTTGCATCAGAAAGTGCATTTATGTTTCAAGTTGCACTTTAAGCTTTCTATTTCTAGCAATTGAACGGGAGCATAAATTTTCTATAACAGTTCAAAGTGTGTATAAATTTTTTTTGATGCACCCAGTATAATACTGAGTGCTAGGCAGGTGAAGGCTGACAAGTTTTTATTAAATGACTAGCAGCAAGGTCCCCACTCAATTTCTAAAACAAAATTCCCTCTTTTGCAGATCCATTTCTTTTAAATTCCAAGTCACAAAATTTAGTTTGCAATGTAAGAAATAGCTTATGAGATAAAAAATAACATAGTACATTTTAAACTGCATGCTTAAAAAGGCTTTTCCAGGTATATATCACAATTTTTTCAAATTTTTGGCCTAATATTTGCAATTTTCTCTGATATTTTTCTAACAAATTCCCTGAATTTTTCTGGGTTTTCCCGACCCGTGGACTCCCTGTAGCAGGGATTGCTTGCTTTGCTGGTCACTATATTTAAATTAATTCTCAAAATTGCATAAAACTCATTAATATAAAAATCTCAGAAAATAAAAAATTGTACAAAAATTAAATTAAATCACTGAAATTTATCAAAACCTCATTTTTTTTTTTTGTGTGTGTGTGTCCCTCTTCCCTGCTAAAGGGGAAATTTTCACAAAATTCCTTTATAATGCGCGTTAGGCACAAATAACCAACCCACACACCAAAAAATCAAGTGCCAAAGATAACTTAGAGCAGAGTTATAATTGGAAACAAAACTCTCCCCGACCTCAAAGGGGAATATTTCAAGAAATCCCTCTATAGTGATCTTTGGGTACATGTAGTAGCATACCCACATACCAAAAAGTTGCCTTTCTGAGATAATTTTGAATAGAGTTACAATTGGAAAGATGTTTTTTGGTTCCACCCCCTTACCTGGTAAAGGGGGAAATTTCACAAATTTTCTTTATAGCATGTGTTAGGCACACATAACCAACCCACACACACACAAAAAAAAAAAGAAGGCCTTCCTGAGATAATTTAGAACAGGACACTTGGAAAAGGGTTTTTACTTATACTCACTCCAAAGTGGAGAAGAAGGGGATAGTTTATAAAATCCCTTTATAGCACAATCTTTTTGAGAAAAATTGAAATAGAGTTATGCTTGGATATGTGTTTTTCGCCTCCCCCCACTGCCAAAAGGGGAAAGAAGATATTTTGCAAAATCTATTTGTAGTGTTTCAGGCATACATAATCAATCCATACACCAAAAAATTGCCTTTCTGGTATAATTCAGAAGAGAGTTACAAACAGAAATGCGTTTTCTGCATCCTGATCCCAATGCGGGAAGAAGAGACATTTCACAAAACTCCTCTATAGTGTGTGTTGGGTATACATACCAAAAATTTGCCATCCTGAGATAATCTGGAACAGAGTTAGGATTGGAAAAGTATTTTTTGTTCCCGCACCCCCATAATTGGAAGGGGGGGGGGAGGATTTGCAAAATCCCACCCCAGTTGGTGTTTGATGCAAATAACCAACACACACACTGAAATTTGTGAATGCAACTCCCATAAATTCCCCACGACAAATTTAATGTAAAAAGGAGGCTCTTGAATTTGCACCCTCGTAAATACCCCTCCCACTTAAAAGAAAAAATTTAAAATCGAAAAACATTCAAAAATAGGTTTTTGAAAATATATTCTAGAAGATTGCAAACTGCAACTTCCACGAGTCCTTTTTTGTAGCGTTCTACTGAAAACCTGGATTTTGTGAATTTCTACCCTCCATAAAAAACAATTTCCCCCTTCTCCTCTTCAAATTAAAAATTCAAAAACCAATAAATATCTATATATACATATATATTGAGTTTGATCTCCCTATGTGCAATTTCTTAACTGTGAAGTAATTTGTGGAGCCGAGTTATGCTAGCAAATGTGCCTTTGCCACCTGTTCCCCAACCCTGCAAGGGAAAGGGGAGAATGTTGAAAAACCCCATCTCAGTTGGTGTCAGGGTTCTAGAACCAACTTTTCCACCAAAATTCGTGACTCAGTCCCACATAGAATCGGCACTGAAGTATGGACTTGGATGTCCTATTTACTCCTTTATGAAGGGTTATGTGAAAGTTTGGCCCCTTATTTCCCCCCCCCCCATCCTTCCTTGGGGGACTAATTTCTAAAATTCCAGAAATTGGTTTTTAGATATTTGTGTTTGCTATATTTTAACACTAAAATCTCACGTACTTTCTTTTTCCTTAACATGAAGGGTTATGTGAAAGCACATGTTTTGTGCAAGTGATATCATATTTTGTCCTCTTCCCCCTCCCGAGCCAAGTTTTTGAAATTCCAGAAATTATTTTTTAGATATTTGTGTTAGCTATATTTGAAAGCAAAAATTTTATAAATATCTGTTTTTTTTTTTTTTTTCTTTAAAAGTTTTGTATAATCATGTTCTGCCAACACCTTTCCCTTTGGGGACAAATTTTGTAAAATCACTTCTTAGTAGGTGTCTACATCACAGAAGGAATATTTTCACCAAGTTTCATGCTTTTAGGCTCAGGGTTTGGGCTGTGCGATGATGAATTAGTCAGTCTGTCTGTCAATCAGTCAGTCAGGAGAAACAATTTTATATTTATAGATTATGTGCATATTTTTAATGAGATAAAGTTAATTTGCAATTATGTATATATACTTTGTACTTTCTTTCAGAAATAATAATTTAATAATATGCAGTTTTGATGTGAAAAATTGATTATCATTATTAAATAAAGTTAACAAAATTAAACTTCTGAAAATAATTCATGTAATGAAAGTCCAACAATATAAACTTTCAAATCCATGCAATATTTTGTATTGCTTTGCCTCTTGCTCAGTCTGGGCATATGAAAAATGAAACTTTCCTGAGTGATGCCTA
Source organism: Salticus scenicus (assembly GCA_963930645.1). Lineage (NCBI taxonomy): Eukaryota > Metazoa > Arthropoda > Arachnida > Araneae > Salticidae > Salticus > Salticus scenicus. The sequence continues at coordinate 78,223,654 of OZ005655.1, read as the reverse complement.
CTCAGGTAGTTTATTCGTCATGTCACTTTTGCTTTTTTTCTCAAATTGTTCTAATACATGCAAGTAATACCGACTCCCTATAAAAGGATCTCATGAACCACACAGCATGAATTCACTGTATTCAGTAGTATATTCAGAGTTTCCTCCAGGTTTTAAAAAAAGGGAAGGGTGCTAATAAAATAAAGGGCCCTTTTTAGATTCTTAAAAGCATATTTAACATTTAAAATCCATTTAATTAAAAAAATCAGCTAATTTAACTACACTTAATTTAAAAAGTCCATTTTAGGTATGAACATGAGGAAAACATTTTAAATTTCAACTTTAATTTTCCTTGTTACTAATATATGAATAAATACTGATCATTATATGCAATACTTTTATTTATATTTATTGCAGATCTTCAGTTTGAAGGTTATTTTCAACAAAAGGCAATAAGGTGCAATTTTTTTAGCTGAGGGGAAATAAAAGTGCAATTTTTTTGGATGAGGGGAAAAGAAGGATGCTTTTTTTTTTTTCCGGCCACAGCACAAGCAGGGTACAGCACCCTTCTGAAACTGTTTTGGGTAAACTCTGGTACATTTTAGAATAACAGTGAATCCCTACTTCTTATTGTATAACTCAATATTACCATATTTGTTTCAACATATACTAATTGGCAAAACCACACTTTACAGAGTGGAGTAAACTCACATTCTGGTCAATTTTGCTACATTATCCTGTATCTAAGAAAACTATTTCTTACCTGATGTTAACCTCAATTTTAACATTCTTAGAATGGATTTTAGAGCTAGAATCTGAAATTAAAATAAAGACAAAGAAAAAAAAAAAAAAAAAAACAGAAATCAATGAAACAAAGAGATTAGTTGGTTGGTTGGGTTTTACATTGCACTAGTTCTGAGCAATGGCAATTGGGGATGGTCTGGGACACACACTTAGAGATGGTTCGAAAACGTTCCATCTAAATTTTAATCCTCCACGCAGAGAGATGGCTCCCCTGCTTCGGTGACCCCGAGAGGTATAATTCGGATGAAACAAAAAGAAATAGTAGAAGAATGGAAATCGCTATAAAGAAACCAACTTTCATATCAACAATTAAAAAAATAGATAAATGAAATAAAAGACTAAAAAATAAATAAATTAGTGGGAGATAAAACCAAAAACAATGCAAGATAAAACTAAAAATTTTAAATCAATCCTTGCCAAATATAACAACACATCTCAGAAAGCTAAAGATAAAGAAGATGCCTGCATTTTTTGCAATGATTTCCAAGCAAATTTGAGGGATAATGAAGAGTGGATCCAGTGCAACTAAATGCCGAGGATGGGCCCACAAAACTAGTTCTAATTGCAAGAAACAAGATGACATTTTTGTTGAAAATTTAATTTTTTTTTTTTCTTCCATAGATGAATAGTCATACAATCATACTTATGTTCTTTTGTACAATCTTGTATTTCTGTATTTTGATTTTATTTTCCACTAAAGTTATTGAAATAACCCATTTTTTAGTGAATTTACATGAACCACTAGTTTTAACACACACATGAGAGGATAATGTCATTTTGCAGAGGTTAACAAACTTGCTGCTGATCTCGCACCAGCGCATGATGTGGAGTGTTGTTTCAAGTCTCAGTGAGATTGACACTGAATGTGTTAAGAAAATAAACAATAATAAAAAGTTAGATAAGTGATAACTCAAAAGATTTCTTCTTACATGTCTAAGGAAGGATACCAACTTAATTTCTTAAAGAAACCTGTCTAAATGACCCGTCCATTAAAGTTCAAAACTTAAAAGGTCAGTTTTGCCCCCCATTCCCCTACCTATTCTCAAAGTGCTTTGATCTCAGAAATTTGAACATGAAGTCAAAAATGGGGTTATTATTAAAAAAAAATGTAATTGATGCAAGTTTTAATATGAAGTCAGCCTCTAGGCAAAATTTAACTATAGCATTAATAACTAGATGTTATTACCAATCGATTGGCACCAGCTGCATATTTATATGATGAGTTGTGACAAAATTAGTTAAGGAGGGAGGAGAAGGTTATTGACTGTACAATAGACCTCCGGTCGCAGTGCAAGGTTACTGTGCAAATATTCTTCACTAAGTTTAACCTATATTGTGTTGGCATATTATCAGAGCTAGGACTTTCCTTAAAACTGGGAGATAAAAATGACAGCATTATTTATTTCATGGGTTTTATCAGTAATATATTACTGAACTGAGCTAATATGTTCTGATGCAGTAATAATATTATTTATCCTATTACATAAAACAATATTCATCTATAGAAAGTGGATGAAGGTTGCTAGTGTTATAATAATAATGATAATAATAATAAATTATTATATGACACTGACTAAATTGAAAACAAAAATGACATAATTAAAGGCAAAAAAAGGATTTCAAACTTTTTTTTTCTTTATATTTCTTCACATATTTATGTTCTTAAAAATCTATCATATGACTCAATTTTACAAAACACTGTAACTAATAAATTAATAACTATCTATAAATGAAAATAATGACAATAAAACGCATAGAACATGGGTTAAATTAAAATTGTTAATAGTTCCTGATAAATAAAGAGATTCTTTAATGCATTTCTAGTTTTGGAAAAAAAAAAAAAAAAGCTTTAATTAAAATATATAATGGTGCAATGCAATAAATTAAATTACATTACCTTAAGAAACTAGTTCCTGTTGCTCCATTTTTGTAAGATGAGGAATGACTTTGTATGCTAGAATTATTGCTGTCAATGCTTTCCACTTTAGCCAAAGGACTTGGGCTAGGCTGATTTGATCTCAACGACCGCAAAGGAATAGTTTCTCGTCCATTGGTATACTCTCCAGTCTCAAGAGTGAAGCTGCCTTCATAACTGCTGCAACTGCCATTAACAGAATAGTTTATTTGAGATGCATTAGGTAGAATACTTGCGGATCCTTGAGGGGATTGGTTCGGGGACTGGTATAAGTAGATATCTTCAACAGAAACTGAGCTGTAGAGTTCAAGACATGTTTCATGCACAGCCATAAAACCAGATGCCAAATTAAAAGCAAATACCACAGGCAGCAGCAATGATTAAAGCTGCTTAATTAATCTATTTTAACAGGCACTTGCTCTAACTTTATGTTTATTACAAAAACTTAAATGCTTTTTTTTTTTAAGTTATTAAGGCACATAAAGCAGTTAAACAAAAGGCAAAGCCTTTCAATCAATTTTGGATACAATATATCAAAAATAAGCAAGGTATAAAATTAGCTCAGAAGAAATTTCATTACAATTGTAATAAGTCTTCTTCTCCTTCCCATCCTTCCAAAAAATTCACAAACTATGAAAGCAGGTTATGAATATTACTTTTGTAGTAATGATTAAGGTAATTATAAATTAAGAATATGGTATGTGTAAATAGGGGTACCTCATAATAAAAATGCATTTATTACTAGGGTAAGTGATATTACTCAAAATTAGATGACTTAATTAGCTTTAGTTTATCAATGAATATTTTACATTTTTCACATATAAAGCAAAATAATTATATGTATGTATATTAGCTTTACAAAACCACCAAAACATTAATGTATAGATTTACGTATGAAAAAGATGGAAAGAAAAAGTTGATAGTGATTATAATGCCTCAACATTTAGAGTTGAGGTTAAAAAATCGTGCATCAATGGCGCAAAGCAGAAACTATTTAAAAAAAAAAAAAAAACTACAGAGTGTAAACTATTTTATATTGCACAAATAACAGAATAGTTTTTTTTAAATCAAAGTCAATTATAGGTATTAGGATATTATTTTTCTTGTACTCGATAAGATATATTGTATCCTCACTAAAGCAGCTTTATCTAATAAACTAATGAAATTAAAGTAAATAACAGCTAAATCAAATAGAATATTATCTAAGAACTATATTTTGCCTACACTATGTAGCTGACTTTCATTGACATAAATTATTCAATTTTTAAATCCACAAATGAAAATATGATAATTTATTTTTATGTAATTCAATATAAAATCAATTCTTGCATTTATTTAAAAAATATATATAAATTATTAAAACCATGCACTGGCTGTTACTAAAATACTTAACAAATATAAAATTCATGCTAAAAAATAATGCAATAAATCAGAAAGATTTTTTTTTAATAACTGTTTAGTACTTAAAATATTATTTCAGAATAAGATGTTTTATTTTAAATACAAATGAAGACTATAATATATTCAATCTAAAAACTAAGTTATATGAAGTAATTAAACTTTAAGATATCACATGATTATACATATATATATATATTTATATTAAAAAAAAAAAAAAAAAAAAATCCAGATAATAAGAACCTAAGAAAATTTTTAAAAGATAGATGAATAACAATCAGACATCAGACAATATAATAAACTTTAGTAACATTTTCATTATTAAATACTTTTCCAATATAATGAATAATTCACCATTTTTATACACTTTTTTTAAAGCCAATTTTATCTTTAATTTTAAAAGACCATTTGTACAACTTTTAATGGATATTAAAATAAATTTTAATTTAAAGAGAGAATATATGTGCATATGGGAATGTAAATATATTTATTTACATCCAAATTCTGATGAAGATGAATATATAAACAAGAAATAAATTAGCATATTTTAAAATTTATTCATTAATTTTTGGTACAGTTTAATCAATTTAACGAACTTTGATTCTGAAAATAATCTCATTTACAAGATAATTTAATTTTTAGGGTACTACAATTCTACTTCAATATATTGCTTTGTTATACAAAGTAAATGAAAAATAAATGCAGCAATGCATCACAACACTTACCTAGATTTACTCCCTCTTTGTAAAGCAAGAGGTGAAGTAATAGTAGCACCACTAGAATCCCTAGTAAAACGAATATGATTTCCAGGCACATGAAGTTTGAGTGAAGGTGATTTAAATACATCTAAAGAATTGGTGGGAGAGACCTTTGCATGAGATCTGGCAGTGTTCGATTTCAGAGAACGTGCACGTTTTAAAGGTACACCTCGAACTGAATGCCACATATGCCCAAACAAAGAATGTTCCCTCTGAAAGTAAGAAGGCTTGTTAATGTGCATTAAGATATCAAATATCAATCTATATCTTAAATTACGAAATTTTTATTAATAAAGCATCAGAATTTTATATTTAGATACTTTTCATAAAAGCAATAGTCATAAAAATTTAAATAAAACATTCCTTGAAGCATTTTCTAGTTATGAAACTGGGCTATCTAATAAGAACACCAATTAATTTCCCTGTACTAACCAACTAATGCACTACAGAAGGACTGCTAGAAGAGGGTAGCAAATTTGAAGAAAATCAGTAAAGCAGTTTTTGAGATGGTTTTTGATCCCACTTCCGATTTTCATCCAAACCCTTGATGAAAATTCTAATTTTCATCATCCCTTGCAATATAACACTTGCAAACTCATTTGTACACTGGAAATCAACTAATACATATGGTGAGTTTGAAGAAAATCTGTAGAGCTGTTTTTTGACACTCACTTCCGAGACCTATGAATCAGCTTGGAGTAACCAACTAATATGCCCGTAATGATATCTAAAAAGGGGTTTATAAATAAAATTTGGAGAAAATCCATACAGCCATATTGGAGATACAGACTTAAACTGAAATTCGGTACCACATCTGGAATAACTCCACTCTACTTTTCAAACAATTAGTAATTACCAGACATTTAAATAAATTTTAATCACTGAATATCTCAGTAAATACAAGTGAAAATCATAATAAGGTGTTTGAATATTTTGCTCCAAATTGAAATGATGATCTGTGTTTTTTTTTTTTTTTTTTTTTTTTTTTCTGTATATCCCTATAAAAGAATAGAAATGACAAGCACACAATTTCCAGTAATGATCATTCTCTGGAAAATTCTAAAGCACATATTCATTCCATTACTTTTTTTTAAAAATAAATTTCAGATAAGTATGCATATTAGGATGTGATATGAATAAATTCTTCTTTTGCCAGTTTCTCGAGCTAAGTTGTTCTTCCACTACTTGTTGTGGTCCTCTAAAACGAAAAACGCTCCCTTGATGCCTTAAATCTGGGTAGTTTCACTACTGAGGCTCAAAGTTTCCGAGTGGCATAAATAACAACAACACAACATGTATAAATTCTTTCATGCCACTTTATAAAAAAACTATAAGTAATATACGCATTATTTCTTATAGTAAATATTTATTGACAAATAAATATGTAAAAAAATCACTAAAATAAAAGAAGTATTGGAACTGTGTTCCAGTGCATTCCCATACAAATCAAGCCCTGCTTCCATACATGCACAAACTCATAAACACATCAGTGTAAAAATAGCAAAAATTAATTCAGGAAACTCAAAAATATATAAATACAGCAAAATCTCATAAATGAATTTTTTCATGATTACAATACTTTCTTTATATAGTATTTATTCAGAAAGTAAAAAAAGAAAAGAAAAAAAGTATTAAGGTTATATTAATTATTCAAGGAGTAAAATCCTTAAAATACATTTTTTTAAATCTATTAGTAAGTTTTATAGAAAATAAACTTCATTGGTTTGCAGTTTACAGGATGATTGTCTAAACATTATAAAGTAACATTTGAAAACTTAAAAAACAGAGTAGTAAATAAGAGTATTCAGAGGCAAAGCCAATTTGAACTGAAACAGTGACCAACAACATAAACTGACTGACAGTTAACTGACCAGCAATTGTGTAATTTGCTGCATTTGATATAGATATAGCAAAACATAATTCAGAGTATTATTAATCAAACATACATTTTTAAAAAAAATTAGTAAAATATTTTTTAAATCTAAAAAATAATTTTTTTTAAATATTTTTTTTTCAATCAAAATATTTTTTTTATCAAAACATAGTTTAAAAACCTATTCTCAAAGGAAGAAAGATGTCTGTAAAACAGAACAAAAACTGTATCTTAAATAAAGTTGTATTTAAAAATCATGGCAATTAACTTAAAAAGTTACATAAATAAAATATAGGTATGTAGTAATATTCATTATAAATTATTTTTGTTAAAAGATAACTAAAAGAACAGAGTTAAAAAATTGCATGCAATGTAAAGAAAGTTTGTGGATATAACTGATCGTTAAAAATAATTTCTTTACATTATTCAACATCACATATTACCAAAATAAATATAGAATCAAGCAAAATATGTATGAGAAAAAAATATCTATTTAAAAATACCTAAATCATAGCACTATAAACAAAATAGTTCAAAACATAATTCTAATAAGAAAGGAAAATTATGAACCAATGAAAACGACCAGCATTAAATATTAATGTGCAAAAATTATATTTATGGAGCAAATTGAAGAATAAATAATAAAAGGACAAACTGTAAGTATATTTCATGCAAATAAACAAAAATTACAAGAAAAATGAGTTGATAAATAAAAATAATATAAATGAAGCAATGCTAGGTAATTAAACAAGCACATTTAAATTAGAGTAGGGATTAATGGAGCATGGATTTATTGGGACAGTGGCCAAATTGTAATTAAACTTATGAATATTATTTTATTTATGAATGGTAACACCAAGGCTGCTGTCAATAACAGCTTTGGGTTGCCTTTCAGTTCAGAAGTAATATAATGTTTCCCAAAAATATTTTCACTATAATTTAGCCATTGTTTCATTAAACCCTCATCTTATTAGCCCTCCCTCTACTCTAAAAAATAATAGTAATAATCATAAAAAGAACAAAAGAATATATATATATATATATAGTGAAGGCAACAGTGATTGACAATGACAGGAATTACTTTCCAGTGAGAATTATTATTCTATTCAGCTTAGAATCACACATCATGGTCAGATTTTGCAGTATTGTGAAAGTGGGAGTCTGAATTGGTATCCCATTAGGTGTAAATTTAGACAGTAACTAGAATTATGCAAAAATTGTCTTATATACTGCTTCTTGATTTTGTTCTCCAGTTTTTACAGAGAACTATGAGGGGGATAAAGGTATGAAGGAGGGCAAACTATTAAATTTTATTGGTACTCTGAGGTTCTTATTGACAACTGGATCTTGAATGAGTAACAAGGACCAATGCCTAGGATTAATTTTTATGCATATGAAAACTACAGTTAAACACAGATTGAGATTAGTTTCCATAATTAAATTTTAAATTTGGATATTACTTTGGTATTTGCTTTATAAAGTTATGCAAAAAAGTTAAAATATATCAGCAAGATAAGAACTAATGCCATTCTAGAGATTTGAATAGTGCTAATTATCTTTTATGTCTCTCATTTTCTGAGATAAGATCCACTGATTTCTGAAATAGTGGCAATAAAATATGCGAGGATAAAAAATATTATATATGCAATATTTAAGCATGCGGACTCAGTTCAGTGAACTAATAAAAAAAAAAAAAAAAAAAAAAAAAAAAAAAGTTGGTTTTAAAAATAAAATATTAATTCTTTTAGAACAACATATATTAGCATCATGAACTACATTAGTACTTTATCAATGTGTAGAAATTTTTTAAAGTTATAATGACGTGAATTTTTGAGAGATGCCTAATTTAACTTTTTATAATTTTTTAATGTTTATGTTTAATTAAATGTATTTATTTTTATGTCGAAAGAAAATGAACTCAGAAATTTTTTTTGGCAGCAATTAAATTATAGCTAATATTTAAATGACTAATTTCAAAGCTATTAGGAGGTTATTATTTTCATATTTTAATTAATTAAAAGAAAATTAATCAAAAATTTGAAAATCAGGCTTGGAGGTATTGCGTTGTCATCGTGTTCTGAGCTATTCTAAAAGTTTCAAATGTCTAGCTAGTCGGGTAGTTAGTTAAAAATCGATTGCAAGATTTGTATTGGACAAACAAACAAACAAGAAAGCGAGTTAATAAAAACATTGTAAAATTAGTATTTAACTTTTAAAATTGTTTAATTAATTATATACAGTGAAACCTCCCTAAAAACAGCCATCTCTTAAATCTGCCATAGAAAATTGGCCCTTTTAGAGGTGTACTTTTAATGAAGAATGTTAAGAAAATGAAATTTCAGGCAACAAATTCTATAAATCAAACAATCATTAATATTAATTTGTTTGAATTATTAAAGTTATTTTAGCAATAATTGCTAAAAAAAAAAAAAAAAAAAAAAAAAAAAAGAGTAGTATGTATTTATCAATATTGTTTTCAGGAATTTTTTTTTATGCGCCAGAACAAATTATTCAGCTTAATATCATTTCTGAGTAGAAAAGAGATCTCCATTAATGAATTAATTTCCATTAAAACTTCTTAGCACGAAATACTATTTTTAATTTTGGTTTAGGTTTAATACGTTTATTTTAACATCTAAACAAACTTTTAAGTCAACATTACTATTTAGAAGCTATTACATTTAAGTTTAGACTTGCCACAAGACATGACTGTTTACCCAAATATCTTTACGGGTTTGTAACTTTTTAGAGCCCAAACTGCACTATTTGTAAAGAGGAAATAATTTTGTATGTACAACACTTACTACTGTGCTCCACACTATCTAGTAACTCTATGCATGGTAGGTATTGGGATATTGGGAAGCCAGAGATCTGATGAGGATGAATGGACATCAGCCAAACTTGTTTTTACAGTTGATTTTTATTTTACTCCAATGTTTCTATATGCCATTCTTTGTTCATTATTATGTCTAAGTACTATTGCTCTAATTAAATGAAAAATGAAATAAAATAAGTTTATTAGCTGGATAATAGTATGATATAAAAATTCCCTTTTCCAAACTTGAGAAAATTAATCTTAAGTCTTATAAGGAATTTTTTTGACCAGGTTAAACTAACCAACTCTGTTCCAAAACTGTTCCACTTCTGAGTAAGAGACAGAATATTTTCATAATTCTAGTTGATGAACTCAACAACTTTTACCCTTTCAGGATACATTTGTTGTTCTGTCCATGCTATGCCATTCTAAGACTGAACAAATTGATTATTGCCATTTAAAATTAAAGTCTGGTTTCAGAATTACAGTGAATCATCGATAATCCGGCATCGACAGGAAACTGAGATTTCCGGATTATGGATTTTTCCGGATTATAGGTGTTCCAAAAATGTATATTGAAATCATATATCAGTCACAGCATCTAAAGAAATATTTTTTTTTTTTTTTTTTAATTATGCAAAGCCCTGTCAAAAACAAAATAATTAAAATAATGTTTGGAATAAATTAAATTTTTTAAAATGGCAATTATAAAACAGTAATACAGTTCATTTATTTTTGTACAAATAATAATAATAAATTTATAATAAAACTGGTTTAATAACAAATAAGATAAGGAATTTAACAATGCTATATTCTATTACATATGTCAGTCAATTTCATTTGTTTCATTCTTTTTTGTTTTACAGTTTATCGTTGATTGACTAACATATGCACATTCAATAGTTGGTTATTGCTGATAAAATCATATTTTTCAAGTCTTCCTAATAACTGTTGACCGAGATTTTGGGTGATCGTGTTTATTTTGACTTTCGGTATCAGGAATAGGAACAATCTCTTTTATTAATAACTTTTGGATATGCCATAGCAAGGCAAAAATTACGTTGTTCTTCTTGGGAATTGTTGCCATCATCCTGATTATCCTGGAAAAAATTCACGCTAGTCTGTAAATCAATAAAATTAAATGAAAATTCATAAACTTTACTAACAATCCGTAAAAGAAGGCAAGCATATTGCGAATAACAAGTTGAGTACTACTACGATTTACGGGCGAAGGTAAAAAAATAAATAAAAAGTCATTAGTACTGGTTTATGGGTGCTGTTGGATTATAGAATTCCAGATTATGGATGCTTCACTGTACTATAATTCTACATTTAGTTATTCAACATATATAATGCAATGATTTGATTTTTTTTAAGCAAGCGTTTTGAGCATGGTATAAAATTAAATTGAGTTAAAAAGATTTGCAAGTATATATATATAAGAGAAAATGCAATGTCTAAACAGATCTAGAAGAAAGGTTCTACAAAATTACATACATGTACAGTACAGTTAGATGTAAAACTAAAAGGCAAACAAGAATGAAATGTAAGTTAAAATTGCAAAAAATAAATTTGCGTACTAAATATGTAAAATAAGCTAACACAACAATACACCAGAATAAATTGAAAATTCACAAGGAAAAAATTAAACCAAATCATCAGAAAAATTAAAAAATTTATAAAACAATAACACTTTTAAAAGATACAAAAATTGTGATACAAAAATTTCGATGTTTTGCTTTAAAATAACACTTTTATCAAAAAAGCTCCTTAATGCATGTAAATAAACAGCAAGATGTTGAAAACAAATGTATTATACATCTGCATTTATCGAAAATATCTTACTTTATAAGTTATTTTCAATAATACAAGAAAGACAGTATTTTTGTTATATCTAAAATCGCAAGCTGAGTCAATTTGACTTAGATTTATGAACTTCATTTTTCATCAAGCATAACAAAAAATTATGAAGGGGCACAAAAATTTTAGTTTAAAAATGGTTAAAAGTTATTAAAAAAAAAAAAAAAAACAATAATTAAATGTTAATAAATAATCATTAATTATTAATTACAAAAAATCATAAATAACAAATATTTCTGTAAATGAAATTTTTGTTTTAAGAGGAAGAGGATTTGGCATTAACAAGAAAATTTTTCGATATCCAATGTGCTTTTTCTGAACTCCTGGCACTTTAGAATGTAGAAAACGAGGGGGGAAGGGGGAAATACCCATAGAAAATAACATGTTATAAAATGAGAAAACCCACAATCACAAGCGTATGCCCCCCCCCCCCCCCCCAAAAAAAAAAAAAAAAAAAAAAAAAAAAGCTCACACTAAAAGGAATATGAGGTCAAAATAGACAAGAAAAAGCAACCAAAGCTGGAGAAAGCCCACTATTTTAAGCCCCTGATTTTGAAATCCAAAAATAACAGTATATATATATCAATACAAAAAACCCTTAACGGGTTAAAAGTTTGTGACACAGCACTGTACTTTATGGCTATAAGAATTAGAAATACGGGTCTTAAAAATAATGATATCAAATTTTCAGTGACGCTTTGATATTAATTAAATTATACATAGATTTTCTTATTTGAATTTGCTTTTTCCTTTTATTTATATTTACAGTGTAAACGTTATTTTCAACATAAAATAATATATAACATTTACTCATTGATACCTTTCCATTCACATCTCTTATACTATGAAAGCATGTGTTTTAAAAGAAATTATATGAAATTCCAGTAACGCAGTGGTGTTACATTAAGTGATTTGTTTTTAAATTTCTCTGCAATTATTTTGTTTTGCATATTAAAGTATATGTGCACATTGAAATATTGCTTTTAATTTTCAAATACGCTGTCAAATATATCACTTTCATTAAGCTTATATTATGTACTGAAATATATTTATTTCAATGAATTATTCTATCTTTTGCGTCACGCCATCCAAAACTGTAAGTAAAATATATGGAAATGTTTACTTTGTGTCATTTCATCCAAATAAATTGAAAATGCATGCAAATAGATATCGTGATGCAAAGAAAAAAACTGTGAAATTTTTTTCAGTTTTGGATGGCGTGACGCAAAAGATAGAATAATTCATTGAAATAAATATATTTCAGTACATAATATAAGCTTAATGAAAGTGATATATTTGACAGCGTATTTGAAAATTAAAAGCAATATTTCAATGTGCACATATACTTTAATATGCAAAACAAAATAATTGCAGAGAAATTTAAAAACAAATCACTTAATGTAACACCACTGCGTTACTGGAATTTCATATAATTTCTTTTAAAACACATGCTTTCATAGTATAAGAGATGTGAATGGAAAGGTATCAATGAGTAAATGTTATATATTATTTTATGTTGAAAATAACGTTTACACTGTAAATATAAATAAAAGGAAAAAGCAAATTCAAATAAGAAAATCTATGTATAATTTAATTAATATCAAAGCGTCACTGAAAATTTGATATCATTATTTTTAAGACCCGTATTTCTAATTCTTATAGCCATAAAGTACAGTGCTGCGTCACAAACTTTTAACCCGTTAAGGGTTTTTTGTATTGATATCATTACTTTTTAGGGGTTAATGATCAAAACGTAAAATTAAAGGAGCATGGTAATGAGTTATAACACTGTATTAAAAGTGTTGTTTTATAGGTCATACTCGAACAAAATAACAAACTAAATAAAATTTTAAAATTTTATAAAAAGTGATAAAAAAGATGGACACATGCAACATTACAAAGGCATAATATAGTACATTTTAAAAATGACAAAAATTTCTTATTTATATTTATTTCTTATTAAAATTTTTTTAGGTATAGATTTGATTTAAAAGAGAAAAATAAATAATAATAGAAAAATCTTTAAAAGGTGAAAATTTTATACTGGTAAATATTTAAGTAGTATAGTTTGTTATGAATTTAATTAAAAAAAATCTTAATCTATTCAAAATTTTATTATAGCTTAACATTTTGTAATTTATATATTATATATACTAGAAACTTAATGAGCAAATTAATTATTTTCAAATTCTGTTTTAAGAATTTTTTCAATCCGTAGTTTAAGTGATTTATCACTTAATTTTGAAAAAATTACAAATATTTGCATATGATTATCATATTATTTGTCATTTTTATGAAAATAAAGGAAAAATTTTTTGTTGTTGCAATCACCTTTTAAAATAGAACCAATTTTGAAAGTTAACAACGTATCAGCATGAAAACAATGTAAATACAAAGAATATTTTTGATAAACAAATGTCATATAAAATACAAGTACCTAAATAAATAACTCATTTAATATATATATTAAAAAAAGAAAAATATTTTTTTTTTTTTGTTTATTTTTGACGCTTTCCGATAGATGGAGCCAAAACGATTATTTGATATTCAGTATTTCAGATAGAAGAGAAGAAATTCGTCCGCGAAACTGCCGCATCACGGTATTTTCGGAGTAAAAAATAGTTCGATTTTTAAACTGAGTTATAAAAAAAACAAGAGTTTTCCTGGGGAAAAGGGAGATGTCAGGCACATCAGATAAAAGCGATTAATATCATATATAAATTAAACTAAATTCGCTCGAGCCATATTCGAGAAAAAATTCTTACACATTAGTCCGTCCATTTATAACTTAAATGAGCCAATTCATATCTCGAAATATATTGCACGCAGAAATGTAGAGATTTCAGGGTAGGATCAGACAGAAGGTGAAAGTCTATTTTGAAAATATCAGAACATAACCTCCTATATTTCCTGAGATATTAAGTGTCGGCTTTCAGCGGTTTGTTTGATCTTAAAATTCCTGTATATATAAGTGTCGCAGTTTCGTTCGTTTTTCCGTTTCCGCTGAGTGTCGTGACGTTCGTTTGTTTTTGCGCTTGCGTCATATATATATATGAACAGTAATGATATTTATTTTTTAAACTCTAGGTATTGCATAAATAGCAAAAACTATTATCATTATTAAAACAATAAAATATGCCAAGTATTTGTTGGAACCTTTGAGTGAAAATGACCCTTCCATGCTTTTGGATATAGATGTAAAAAGTGAAAAATGGATAAGAGTTAAGAGCTTTATTATTTTACAGATAATAACCAACATAAGAAATAGAAAGTCACAATTTCGTTTCTTTCAGTTCCATTCATAACTTTTAAGAAAAGGGAAAATAAAACTGCTTTGGGGTCAAAATGTCACGTTTCACAATTTTTAGCTTGGTGTTAAGGAACTCCATTCATGGGGACTCAATATGATTTTTCTAATAATTTAGTTTACTTTTTCTGAGTAAATTCACTTATTTATAAAATATTATGAAACTAAATTCCAAAGAGTTTAAAGTAAATTCATTCCAAGAGTAATAAATTATTCTAATTCAAGAAAAAATAATAATAATAATAAAATAAGATAAATAAATAAAAAATACTTTAAATGAAATAGCTGCCTACTAGTAAATTCATTCTAAATGTGAATTAAATGCATACCAAATGAAGAAATATAATCTAAAAGTAAATGCATACTACTTGAAGTATGTTCATTCTAAATTAAGTAAATGCACACTAATTGACTTTAAACAAAATCAGTCATTCTCTAAAAGGATTCTAGATTTTATCAATCCAAGTTTTTACTAAATAGCTAGAATAAAGATGAATATAAAGAAAACATAGTCAACCAAACTAACCTTTAATCCTTTATGAGGCTGAATAACCAATGAAAGAGAAAGTATGAAAATGACTATATTTTCATACACACACACACAAATATGTTAAACATAGTATTAACGGGAAGTTTACTATACATATTTAAAAACACAAAATCTTTGACATAAGAAAATAAAAAGTAAAGTCCAAAGATAATTAATTCAGTTTAAATCTCCTTTAGGATAATGTGCAACATAATTTATACACAGGTTCATGTTATTTATTCCTATACAATATACATTATATGTTTGTTTGTTTTTTATCGAGCTTTTTAAATTCATTTCTGAGAATTACACAGAATAGAAAATATCCTTAAAAAGTACTTAAAGAAAAAAGTTGCACAATCACAAACAGGAAAATTAACATTAATAAAATATACATAAATCGGGATAAGGTAAATGTATCAAAGAATAGGTAGGGTAGTCAATGACAGGAACATTTTAAACACAGGATTGGGTTTGTGGCCTTCCATTTATTCTTGCAACATTATTTATTTATTACTATTATTATTATTAATGTCTAAAAAAAAAAAAAAAAAATTTTTTTTTACTAGCAAGGTACGCCTGTTTCGCTGGTCACTATATTTAAATGAATTTTCAAAAGAATTGGATCAGTATTTATTTTTTACATCACATTATAAATAAAACTTAATAAAAAATAATGATAATAATTCCTACATAAATAAAGAAAATAAATAAACATTGAAATTGCTCTAGACCTTGCTTCAAGTACCCGCTGTCTACGGCAGCTCTTTTTTCCGCCTGTGCTGCATCGGGGGTCCAGGTTCCCAGTCTGCAAAAAGGTCTTTCCTGGGCACTTAAATCTGGGTATTTATCGACGACATGTGGATCTTCTGTTATTTAAGAACTACGATTTTAAAGATGACTGTATCTCAGCATTATTTTATGTTTTTGTTTTTGAACCATGTGTTTTATAGCCCCCGTTATTTACACTGTATTACGATTTGGTTCAGACCAGTATAACAAAATAAAATAAAAAGTAGATTTTCTTTTAAAAGGAATTAAATACATGAAAAAGAAATAAATTTTGATCAGTTTAATCCTTTTCCACTATATACTACCATTTTTCCCCCCAGTAAATATTATAAATTTAAAATGAAAAATAAAAAGTTGTTATACTATAAAAATTATACATAAACATAACAATTTATTTATATTGCATTACCATTTGATTTTCAATAAATATAATAAATAAATTTTAAAAAAAAATTGCCTTCAAATGTATTAAATAAAAAATAAATAGTGAAATAACCGTTGCTAAGATACGCAGACGATTACAATCAAAGAATTAAATTTATGAAAAATGAAGCATTAAAGCCAATATTTAAAATCGCAAAAACACTAATTAAAAAAATTCAAAATCGAAATTCGAAAAAATCTCGATGAGGTGCACACCTGCAGGGTCCCAGGTACCTATATGCCAAATTTGGAAGCTCTGCGATCAATAGTGTGAGCACCAGAGTGCAGACAGACACACACACAGACACTTCTCTTTATTTGTATATATTTGTTAGAGCTGTGAGTCAACCACAATAAAATTATAAGTAAAGACAATAAGTATAATAACCATACTTGCCAAAAACTTGTAACCTTGTTCAGAGTGAAGAAAGACAATTTGATTAAATGTTTATATAATGATTTATTTATATTTTAATGACGACTTAGATTTAGCTTTTATTTCTTTTTTGTAAATATGACTATTTTAATCTAAGATTTTTATCAAAATAATGATGTTTGTTTTTAATTCCTTTTTTCATATATATATATTCCCTTTTAAAGTGTATTTATTCAAGATTAACAGTCTATTTCATAACACTTGTTAAATAAGACATTACACTAGTTCTGATTATATGTATGCCAAATAATACTTTGTTACACAGCTAAGCAGTAATTATTGACTGAATTTTGGCAGTCATTTTGTAATAAAATGTGCATTGCATTTTTAATTATAATTCTTTAAAACTGTGTTTTGCTCATTTAAATAGGAATTATAGTTTCAAAATTATCTGTATCTGTCTTGTACTTACAAACTTTCATAAAGTTTTCCATACTATATTAGCATTTTTTTTTCCTTTCTTTTATTATTATTATTATTATTTTTTTTTTTTTAATGACAGAAATGTAGTACTGAAGTCTATAAAAGAAATATATATTTGAAAAACTAGATAATTTTATAGAAATGTTATTGAAATATTTATGAAGAGGGGAAAAAAAAGCAGTTGTTCAAACTAATTACAAATATTTTAGTTATTCTCAGAAGGTATTACTAATTAATTTTTTTTTTATTTTCCCATGTCATTATATAATATATATATACAACATTAAACATTAAAATAAATAAAAACACAGGATGACAATAAATAAATAATAAAGGGAGTAAATTCCATTATTAAACATAAATTTTATTAGAAAATTTTAACTAAGAAAATATATTGATAAAAATTTCATATTAATAAAATTATAAAATAGGTAAATAAACACAAAATAATTACAATAACAGAAATCTGAACTAACCCTATGTGCAGGCTCTGCTTCTACAGTTTCATTTTCTTCAACTTCTAAGTTTCCAGAGATGGCTCGGCGGATTTCTGGGCCAAGATCATGAAGTGTGCGCAATCCAGCCTGAACAATGGAGAGCAGCTACAATTAAGGTTATTTGAAGGTTACACACAGGACGATCACCACGAAACACAACAAAACATTCACACCTTTACAATAGCTATTTGCATACAAACAATATCATGCACTAAGTGTGACATGCAGATAAGTAGGTAGATGTGCCTGGCACTTTATTGAAACATTTGAAAATTGTTCATTGCCTAATAATTTTTTCTTTTAACATGATCACTGATAATATTTATCTTGATTAATAAAAAAATATCAAATCCAACATTTTATAACCCCCACCTTTTTTTTTTTTTTTACATTAAAAACTAGTGTTGTCAGAAAATAAATTATTACTTGAAAGTATATGAGTTTCTGAAAATAATATAAATAATAATAAAATGATTTACTAGAGGAAAATAGTTTAATTTTTTCTATCTTTCCTGTGACAGGATTTCTTTCATTATTAAAATTGTCTTAAACTGATTTTTTTTTTTTTTTTTTTTTTTTTTAATTGCTTCTTCTACTGATTTCTGTTTTTTTGGTCAATACCTGTTTCAATCTTTAATCTCTTCTGCCTTTTTCTTCCACACTGAGTCATTCTAAATTGATTATTATTTTCAGCAATTTTACTCTATTAATTTGTTAGAAATACCAGTATAATGCTAACAGTTATTTAATTATGCTCTTTTTTTTTTTTTAATTTTGTCAGAAAATAATAAAAATAATAATAATAAATCAATTTAATAAGTATTTTTTTTTCCTTCTACATTTTTTTTATTATTATTATTATTATTATTTATTCCTGAAATATGGCACCAATTGAAATTTTAAATAGAGAAGATGTGCATTATCCCTTGCAAAACCTTTACTAATCTAAATACTTCTGATAACTTTTGCATCATTCTGATAAGTTATATTTTTCACATTTACGCTTTAACTACCTTCATCATTTCATTATTATATAAGTTTTTTTTTTAATGTTGGTATAACAATGCCTTGAACATACATAATAAAATTTTACACGACTTTGAAAATTATGTGTATTTCTTTTTCTTTTCTTTATTTTCTATGAATTGTGATGTCATCAAAATCTTATCATAGATTTTACTTTATGCTACAGATATATATATAATAAATTCACAATTATGCTTTTAATTTGCTCTGTACACTAGAAAGCATAATATATACATATGTACAGTGGCGGTTCTACATTGAGGGCCAACGGGCACGGCCCCACCTAAATTTTTTCTCGATTAAAATAGTAATAATAATAATAATTTTGTTTTTTATAACTGTTAAAAAACATATATACAAAATAACTACGTCTATCTAACTTTTTCTTAATCTTCTTTCATTATCATTTATTTGTCAATATATTTTTCCAGCTGTCACAAATCACTAATGACTGAAAGAGACCGCTACTTCCCTTTTCCTTATCTAATACAGCGGGCTGTTTTCATTCAGCCCGAAATTGGCATGTTTATTTATACAGTTTATTCTACTAAAAGATCGGGTTAACATATTTGGCGACTAACTGCTTTACCAGTTTAAGCACGCTGTAATTTTGTCATCGATGGGCCAGTAGATTCCTGCCCTTTGGAACAAAACTATAGGGAAAAATACCTGTCTGTTAACCACAGGGGCCGATTAAGCTCTGAAGCTAGGGGAAGCTCAGCATCATTTCAGGGCCCCCTTTCATTTAGGAAAATCTTGTTTTCCTGTTACATATTGTAATATAAAAATGCTATGGGCCAAAAAATAGTGTGCGTTTATTATTATTATTATTTTTTTAATACATCTGGGTGGTTTCTATTCTACACAGAACATTAAAATCATACAACTTTTTAATTAAGAACATTCAGATTTTTGAGGTTAAATAATAGATTTTTCCTGAAATAGTGAGTGTTTTGTATTGTTTTAGGTAACCTTTCTTAGAAAAAATTCAATCTCAGTGTGAAAATATGAAACAAAAATTTCAAGACCATGTTTGTAATCCTTATGGGGCGGGGCCACTTCTTAAATTTTAGAGGGAAGCTTGTGCTTCCTGAGCCTTTTGGATAATCAGGCCCTGGTTAACCATGCAATTCACGGATAATATTTAGCGACTTCTGCATTACGTTTTTCTGTCTTTTTTTTTTTTCCCTCATTGATTTTTCGGTGAATTCTTTAGAGTTATATATGACAGTTTAAAATTTTAGTGTTTAAAAAAAGAAATCTGGTAATAGTCAAAAATATTTTCTAGACTAGCCTTTGAGATAAAAGCTTGTATAAGAATTTAAGACCTCTTTAACTAAAGTGTTTTGAATTTAAGTGAGGGGGGGAAAAAGTAAAAATAATATGAGATTTTTTTTTCCCCTTCAGAATAGTGTATAAAAACTTTTATGTAAATAAATTGTAAAATTTTTAGATAAATAATTAATGGATTTACATGGATAAATGGATTAAATAGCTGCATAAAATTGTGATTTATTATTATTATTAAAGGATTTTTCTTTTAAATGCGATTTAATAGAAACATCCGCAATGTTTCTTTTTTCTTTTTTTTTTTTTTTTTTTTTTTTTTAAGATGGTAGCCTGTTTTATTTCTTTATTTACTGAAAGTTAATTTAAATTATCTAAAATTAAGTGAGAAACATGGTGTTTTTTTTTTTTTTTTTTAAATATGTATCCACATTACATTAATCATGACTTTCTAAATTCCAATAGATAAGAAACATGAATATAACACTTGAAATTCTATAATTAAAAGATTTGGGGATATAATTAGCGTAAGTTAAATAATATTACACTCTGAGACATTTGAATTTAAATTTTAATGGTGTGTAGTGTTAGGGTTAAAGCCAGTTGACTAAAAGAGGGTCCTAGACCTGAGTGGTGTACTCTCTGTAGAAAGTCTTTCTAAGTGCTACATAGCCCTTTTTATTTGAGTTTTGGAGAAAACCATAGTAAATTCCAAATGTATATGTCAATGAAAGCGATCTGGTATCGAACTTGGCAATTCCCGTCTACTAGCTTCCAGATATTTAAATTTTGATATTCTATTGATCAGAACATTGCAGAAGTTTTCAATTGTATTTATAAAACTTTAATTTTTGTGATAATTTTATGCAATGTTTTCCACAGTGTTGAATTTAAGATTCGCCATAAAAAAAAAATTTAAAAAAAAAATCCGAAATTTCCTTCTACATCCCATTTTATTAATGTTTGTTTTCATGTTTGAATAATGAATAGTATTAAAGTTAAATTACGCATCATACGATGGATCGGGCCCCACCTGTGAAAATTCGCACGAGCCGCCACTGCATATGTAAGAATTTTATCTGAGAGTTTAGGGTATTTATTAAACGATAAGTCAAGGCTGGACATCAAACTAAACATTTATTTGGATGAAGAACATCACAGACACACTATGATATACAGAATATAAAAAATAATATTATTACTCTAGCCTCCTGCTCAAAGCTATCAACTGTTATTTCTATGTGGCTTCTCCTATAAAAAGTCTGTTTTCATAAAATGAATCTCAATAAAACACAATTTCAGCTTTTTTCATAATCCACTAAACCTCCTCTAATAATTTTTTCTTTGTCACTTGAGAATCTCTCGCTTCTGCATCTATGGTCACTCAAATCGTGCTTCTAATGAAAATATGGAATTTGCCTGCTTGTAACTCCTATTCCCACCATGAATTTATTAAATTTATAATTTTGTTTTTTTACCTTCTATAAATTGTGATGTCAACAAAATTCTATTACAGATTTTATTTTATGCTACAGAAATATCATGTTAGTCTTAATTTTCTTTGTGAGATATCTATCTTCACTAATCTGTTCTTTTCATTTTGTTCATATTAAATTTCTGCACACACAAATACATACATATAAGTATATATTACAATTCTTCTTTTAAAATGAAATATTAAGAAATATATAATTTATTTCTTAGATTATTTCATGTTGTCAAAATATTGTTCACAAGAACTGTTTAATTAAATGATGCACAAACTGCAATTTGAAATAAGTTTATTATTAACTTATTTTGTACAACATATACTAAATTCTCACTTTTTGAATAGGATTAACTTCTTATGTTTCCATTTCTTAAGCCATGGGCTTAAAAATTTAAATCTCAAAAAATAGACTTAATGTCACTTATTAATGTAAAAAATGTTGAACTTTAACAGATTCTTCATATTCATTTTTTTAAACCTCTTCATTAAGAACAAATATTTTGCTCATTTGCAATACAGTCTTATAAAGGTGCTTTCAGGTATAGGTGCCAAGATTGATGGAGTACATTGCTACAACAACAGCTAAGGTTCGTAGAATAAAATGCAACTTTAAAATGAAATACATGACAGTCAGTAAACAACTTGTTTTATTTTAAAAAGATCATAACTTAAATAATGTCGAGCAACTGCAATGAAATAATCTTTATAATAAAGTCATTGTTAAAACGTAGAAATGCACATTACGGACAGGAAGAGCTGAGGGAGAGGGTTTTTACGATGATTTTTTAGTGTTACTAGAAGTGAGTTCCAAGATAGAATGATTACCAGGAGCAAGCAAAAGAATTTCTAAAAAAATGCCAAAAATGATAGAAATAGAAATATTAATCGCCACAGTGCCAACCATACGTTTCTTTGTCTCCATGTTAAAGTCTATGGGAAAATTTGAAAATTGAAATGACGGTTGAAATACTACAACCCTTAATCTGGCATAAATTTGTTCGCCAATAAAAACCGTTAGCAGGTGGAAGGCAAAAGGTAATTATATTTGTCATAGCGACACTAAGTCTGGAAATAATAGATTAAGTGTAAATCTGAACTGCAATTGATTTCCATATAAGGTCTAGGGTAGGATGGGGTAAAATGGGTCGTGGGGTAAAATGGGTCACTTTATAAATAATGCTAAGTAAATATAATTAGACTAGAATTTTTTAAACCAATTTTTGTAACAATATTTTTCAAGTTTTTAATAACATTTTCCAATTTCAAAAAAGTTATGTTTTTGAAAATGCAACACAAGAAGAACAGTTTACATTCTAAATATGGTAGTGTGAAAAAAAACATGCTGAACTAACTTCAGAAAATCTATAATTTTTTATTAATAATAGTGCAAGCTTGAAGCATTTTTTCACAGAAGAAACTCTAGAGAACATTTCAAGCCAATCAGTTAAGAAAAATGTTAAATATATTCTTTTTTATTTAAATTTTTCTTGGGTGGGGTAAAATGGGTCATAGTTAGGCTTAGCTGATTCTTTTCAAATATAGATTAACTGCAATAAATTTTGTTAAATTTAGGCAATGTAAGGTGCTTCTTTTCTTTAATTTTAATGTTATATTTAATAATTTATTAAATTTAAACAATGTTTGTCATTTATTAGTATTTTTATTTAGTTTTCAGTTTCTACATTTAAACAATGTAATTTTCTTTAAATTCAGGTTGTAATTAAATAATTTTAGACTTACTATGCCTCTTGTTCTTTTTATTTTGTTTTTGAAAAAAAATGCACTAGGCCTAGGGTTATTAGATTTATTTTGTTCTCAACTTAGCCTAATTTTTTTTTATTTATTTACATAGCATTTGTTATATGTATAATATTTTATTCTTATCAGCAAATCTGTCTTTTGTATCTCTAGTACATCCTTGTTTTGCCTTAAACACTCTTTCAAAAACATTATTGAGATCTAAGATGTCTTTATTAGAATTATAAAACATTATATACTTTTATGTTTTTCCTGAGAATGATGATATTGATATAATAGAAAAAACTGACATTGTATCTGTTTTAGAAGAACCATTTTGCAATAACCGTGAACAGTACTTCTTTAAAATGTAAAACTATCATTATTTAGCTATATATGTAACAAGTGTATTCCTTCTTTTAGTGTATCTCATAATAAATATATTCTTCAGGCATTATTTGCATTATTTTGCGTTCTGACTCATTTTACCCCACAGTGGGGTAAAATGGGTCAAAACATACACAGTTAATTAATTAAAATAAAAACCTTAAATGTACCTCATGTTACGTTAATATTTTCATCTGGGCGCCCAGACCTTCTCAAACGTTCATCTGTGCTGGATCTCTTCATGTTGCAGTCTTTTATAGATTCTATTAGTTGATTCCACATCCGGTTTGGTGCCATTGCGTCACTATCGTTACAAACTTCCGGTGTCGTTGCAATTTCTATTGCTTCTCTAAACATGGCGTAATTATGATTATTGTAGTTAGCAATTTTTCTGGTTTTTTCAAAATTTATTGTAATTTCTTCATTTTCGAAGGTTTTGGCTAAAGCTGTGTTTGTTTTTCCTGTTTTGATGTCATTTTTGTGTTCCTTGAGTCTAGTTTTAATCTTTCTTTTTGTTACACCGATGTATGAACCTGGTTTATTTTCTTGTTTATTTATGTATGGTATTTGATAAATCCCGGCAGTTTCTAATGGGGGGATGGAGTCTTTATCACTGCGTATCAATTGAAAAATATTTGGGTTAGGTTTTATAGGTATATTAACTCCTAATTTAGTTGCTGTACTTTTAATTTTATTTGATGCACCGCGATCGTACGATATGGAAGAGGTGAATTTTAAAGGGGGTTTTTGAAAACTGGGTATGTGATTACTGGCTTTTAATCTGGTTTTAATTAGTTTTGTGATAATTTTACCGGGGTAACCTGCTTTTTTAGTTAAATCTTTAATTAAATCAAATTCATTATTTAGATCGGTAGGGTCATTACATATTAATATTGCACGATTTAATTGCATATTAATATTGCACGTAATGACCCTACCGATCTAAATAATGAATTTGATTTAATTAAAGATTTAACTAAAAAAGCAGGTTACCCCGGTAAAATTATCACAAAACTAATTAAAACCAGATTAAAAGCCAGTAATCACATACCCAGTTTTCAAAAACCCCATTTTAAAATTCACCTCTTCCATATCGTACGATCGCGGTGCATCAAATAAAATTAAAAGTACAGCAACTAACTTAGGAGTTAATATACCTATAAAACCTAACCCAAATATTTTTCAATTGATACGCAGTGATAAAGACCCCATCCCCCCATTAGAAACTGCCGGGATTTATCAAATACCATACATAAATAAACAAGAAAATAAACCAGGTTCATACATCGGTGTAACAAAAAGAAAGATTAAAACTAGACTCAAGGAACACAAAAATGACATCAAAACAGGAAAAACAAACACAGCTTTAGCCAAAACCTTCGAAAATGAAGAAATTACAATAAATTTTGAAAAAAACAGAAAAATTGCTAACTACAATAATCATAATTACGCCATGTTTAGAGAAGCAATAGAAATTGCAACGACACCGGAAGTTTGTAACGATAGTGACGCAATGGCACCAAACCGGATGTGGAATCAACTAATAGAATCTATAAAAGACTGCAACATGAAGAGATCCAGCACAGATGAACGTTTGAGAAGGTCTGGGCGCCCAGATGAAAATATTAACGTAACATGAGGTACATTTAAGGTTTTTATTTTAATTAATTATGTATAAAGTACTTCATTTTAATTTAGTTTAATTTAATACACAGTTAAGTTTAACCAATTTATAATTTTTAAATTATTATTATAAGTACACGAAAATGTTCTGAAATAATCAAATGTAAAGATACAATTGTTAAAGAACTGAAAAAAAATATTTTATTAGTGTTACAGAAGATTAAATGCGAAAATAGCTAAAAAGTGACCCATTTTACCCCACCCTACCCTATAATAAAAGATAATAGCTTTTTAAAGTTAAACAAACAAAAATAATTACAACAGAAATAGTTTTATGTTTTTTTTTTTTTTTTTTTTTTTTTTTTTTATATGTAGAAATATAAATAAATTTATTCTGATAATTGCTCAGAAATATAAACAGTCTTTTCTAAATTGCAAATGATAAAAATGATTCTTTTCGGCGAACAGTAGAAATTAAATGATGTTTAAGATCCCTCATATATATATTGCAATATTTTAAAAGGAGATCAATGAATTTATTACTGAAATTTTACTATTATTAATGAAAGTTATTTATTTTAATTTATAATTAGATATTTATTAATTTTGGAATAAATTAGATGTATTTAAAGAATATGTGAGCAACTTGCTCACAGGTCTTTTTAAACATAAACTTAGAGAACTCATAAACTATTGAAATCACTTTCAGTTTTTTGTGTTATAACCAGCCATGTTTAAAAGCATATTTCTTTATAGTAATATTTCCAATTTTCTGAAATTATAAACTGTTGTTGCTCTGATTGAAACATGTTTCTGGGAAAGATATATTTGTGTAACCTACATGATGTTTTTAACAAACAACAAACATACATTATTATTACTTTAATTATATATATATATATCTGTGTGTGTATTTACTTCTCATTTACGTATTTACTAACAGGGTGGCTAACATTAAAACTTTTCAGAATTCCCTGATTTTTCCATGACTATTTTTCACCATTTTCCCCAATTTTTTTCCTGACTTATGCTGTTTATTTTCCCAAACTTTTCACAAAATTAGCACAGAATTTAGCAATTTACAATAACCAGTTTTCAAATATGGCTTATTGCCACAATTTTTTTCAAAATTCCCTGTTTAGGGAAATTTTTTCAAAATTCCTTGACTAGTGGCCACCCTGAATGATCATCTTTTTATTTAATTTAACTAATCAACTCTAATGTTATCAGAGTAAAAAAAAAAAAAAGTCTAATGAGTGCCAAAAAGAAAAAAAAAAAAACTTCCCAATTAGTTTGATGATTTTTTCCCGGCCTTACTGCTACATTTCACTTTGCAGCATTTCTATTATTATATTGGTTACTTTGATGAAAATCTACATATCACAAACAAGGGGAGGGGGGGGGATACACTACACAAACATCAAAGATTTTTAATGAAAGCCATGGACAAAGATTTGATTAAATTAAATTATTTAGCAATTTTTTAATATTTTGATTCATAGCCAGTTTGTGTATTTTAGTGAGCATGGTTTATCATAAAATTATTTTTTTTTTTGGTTGTAAACTTTCTTGAAATTT
Source organism: Salticus scenicus (assembly GCA_963930645.1). Lineage (NCBI taxonomy): Eukaryota > Metazoa > Arthropoda > Arachnida > Araneae > Salticidae > Salticus > Salticus scenicus. The sequence goes on along the minus strand of OZ005655.1, from coordinate 78,196,718 downwards.
TCATACACTGAAATTTACATCATTCGTATTTAACATAAACCCCAGTGGCAGAAACACCGCAACATAGTCACGGACTCAGAAAAACGACTTGCAGACAGTTTTTGTCTGCACTAATACAAAAATTTGTCCTTAACATTCAGACAGTCTTTGTCTGTACTAATAAAAAAAGTTGCCCACAACTTTTGGACAGTCTTTGTCTGCAGTCATAAAAAAAATTGTCTGCAATTTACAGACATTTTTCGCCCACGACAATGCGCTACCAATGTATGATGTCTTAGATGCTCGCTGGTAGGAACTCTAGAGACCCTATAGGTGCCTTGGTAGGAACACACAAAACAGTGCTTAACAAGGGCGCCCTAGGGAGGCAACTTGATAGGCAGCGTTATGCGTGTATTCTGTTCTCTTATACTATATTGTTCTGTAGTAAAATTATTTGTGTATTGTTGCACGGGATCACCACTGTTGTTAAGCTCTTCCCCCCTACAGATTGCCGCTATCAGCTTTCAGGCTTCTTGAATGTAAGCCATTTTCACCCCTGATTACATGCAAATTTTGCAGACAGATTATGAAATTTTAAAAGCCTGTCGCACACAGCTACAAAACTTTCTGTCACTGAGACATAAACCTTAGCTATAAATCTTATTACAGAACATTAGTCAATTAATATAGAAATAATAACCAAACTTTCAGGAGAGAGGTGAAATAAAAAATGCTTTAGAATTAATACAGTGTTAAGGTCTAAACTTCTTTTCATTTTTTATTTTACATTTTTAAAGCCATTTCAAACAAGTTCATGAATCAAGCAAGCCAACAAATTCAGTCAAGTTTTGGTAGGCCATATTGCAATACATGCAGAATTCAATTTAAATTGGCATAAGAGCTATTGCATAACAAATAGTTCAATATACATACATATATATATAAATCAAAAATAGAATGGAGAATAGTTTTGGTGTCCGGGATCATAATTCATAAAAATAGATAAAATCTGTGGAATTGCTGCAATATATAGTTTTTGTTTTCTATAAAGAAATTATCTAAACATTTTCTTTAAAAAATAAGCAGCTCAATAAATTTTATATTTTATTTTATTTATGTTAAACTTCAAAATATCTTTTTAGTGCATTGAGATTACAAAAAAAAAAAAAAAAAAAAAAGCACATCTCCCAAAAATTATCTGAACTACACTAGAAATTGAAAATCTTATACAATCTAATAAATTTTTAAAATACTTAAAAAAATAGTTTCTCTACAAGTATTTTATATCGTACATTCTTTTCAACTTGATAAAAAAAAAAAAAAAAAAAAAAACTAAAACAGCAGCAGATAACTAGTATAGTGTTTTTACAAGCAAATAATGACTTTTTTATACGTCCTAAGTTTGAGAACACAAACACGGAAATAGAAAGTAGCACTAAATATTAATAATCATTAATAATTCTATTAATTGTGTTACTAGTATAATTAGCATTGATAAAATGACTGTTATCATAAAATAGTTGCCATACCAGTACAAATTACTTGAAGGAAAAAAAAAAAGACTTTTAGAAGGTTCTGAAAAGATGCTAATTGAGAACTATATATGTGTATATATATCAATTTAAAAACATGCAGCAAGCAACATGCAGTGCAAATATTATAGAAAATATAATCACGCTCATTTCAAAAAAGAAAAGTGCTCATCATAAAGATTCATTCATTCAACAATGAAAGACAAGGGACAAAAACTGCACAAAACAAAGAATTAATTAGTTATCAAAACAAATAAAAATGATAAACACAAAGAAAGAATAAATACAAACATAAACAAATGTACAAAATAATTTTCTGGTATAGGAAATCCAATTATGAAATTTGTAAAAACATATTTTATTGGATACTGATATAACATATTATACATAAATTAGAGAATTAATATATGTATACATTTTCTAATTTTAAATATAAATTTTTGTACTTAGAAGCTAAATAATACATTAATTTACCATGATCACTAAAAAATCTTTCACTAATATTAAAATAATTCAAATTGGTAATTTTTTTTTTCATTTTTTTTTTTTTTTTTTTTTCCAATATATACTTTTTTCTTTTTAGTGTTTCAATTAAAAAATAAATAACTAGTGCTGCTAATGAATTAGTAGAATAAAGGCTAAATTTGAATTAAAATTTAAAATCTTTCAAAGAAAAATTAAACTCATACATACATAAATACAAATAACTATTTAAAAATCTTTTTTCCATTTTTTACAAAATTTTATCATAATGTATTTTGAACAAGTCATTTAATTGCACTTAAAAAAAAAAAAAAAATACAAATAAATTGCATCAAAATTTTGTATTTTAGTGTGACATGCATTCTGTTGCTTGAAAAAGCATTTTGTATCTTAAAATGTAAAATATATATTGTCAAAAAATTTGCCTTCGTATAATAATTCTCTTTGTTGCCAAAATAATAATAATAATAGCATATATTTTTAATTAAATTAAAAATATTTTAAATCTACACTATGCAATAATAGTAAAGTAATTCATGTATGTCATGTATGTCCTGGGTACAGAATGAGAAAGAGATTTATTATTTGTATCAAGGGCTAAGTTAACCTTCCTTTAAGGATTACAAGCTAAGGAAAAAAAAAAAAAAAAAAAAAAAAAAAAAAACCTAATACCTAAAAATTCTAATATAAAATTTAGTTAAGTTTAATAAATGTAAAAAACAGTTCTCTTAAAATAAAAGAAATTAAATTAAATTAAATGAAAGTGATAAAAATATCAATGATAAAAATGTGAAAATATTGAAATTTTGTCAGAATGCAAAGATACAAATAAAAATTGTGATGCCTAATACCTAAAGATTCTAATATAAAATTTAGTTAAGTTTAATAAATGTAAAAAAAAAAGTTCTTTTTAAAATAAAAAAATGAAATGAAATGAAATGAAAGTGATAATATCAATGATAAAAATGTGAAAATATTGAAATTTTGCCAGAATGCAAAGATAAAAATTGTGATGCAAATAATTCTTTCAATAACAATTCGTAAGTAAATAAAGGCATACAATATAGAAAATTTTTACAAGTGCTGAAAATCATACAAAAAAGTGACTTTTAGTAAAATCTGAATATCAAGTTTATTTAAAGTGTATATAAACATATGGCATGCAAAGAAATACCTGCAAGGCAACTGTAGATTCTTGACCCTTGTTTCCAGATTTTGAATCATGTTTTTGACTCCATTCAGACCTTTCTTCTTTTCTTTTTTTAAAACGACGAAAATAATCTTGGATTAGGAATGTGGCATAAAACTTTCCAACTGTAACATCATCATCAGCTATAAGGATATAATAAATAAATTATTTATTCTTCGAATATTTTTTAATTTAAAAAAATGTTTTATCATACATGACAGATAAATCAAGAAAAAAAAAAAGTGTGTACAAATAAAAGATAATTTTTTTTTAAACGTTATTTTAAATGTCTTGTCTTTACTTCATACAAGAAAGTATTGTAACTTACACAACATAAGCTGCATCTTGCATAACTAAAAATCAATGTAAAAATATTGAAAGTTTGTACTTGAGACTGTTACAGTACATTGTACAACACCAATTTTGGTCACAACATGAACTTTCACTCAAAAGATACTTGCAATTTAACATGCTTTTTCATGACAGTTGCATGTGCATGTGAATATCTCAAATAACTCAAAAAAGGATAGCCACAGAATATTGAAATTCTGTATTTAAATCTGTCATGATATGTAGCTGTACAAGCAAGGCCTTAGCCAAGGCGGGAGTGGATTGGGAGTTCAAACACCTCCTGAAATTTTGCAAATTTGCTGCAATTATTTTAGAAAATGCTGTTTATCAACCATGAATATTTATTTAGAGTTGTTGGAGTGGAAAGTTGAATTTTCATATCAACTACGCAAAAAATGCCAGAGCTAGGAATCAAACTTGGGTACTCCACTTATCGTACAGATGCTCTACCATTGAGCCACCCTGGTTGATTACCCACAGGACATTTTCACATAATTAAAAAGTTTTGAGTTAAACTTCCTTTTTTAATGGGAGTCATTCCATGCCAAATCAATGCAGTTAAAAACCTGACACCCTCAGATTTTTATGAAATTGGGCTCATTTACCTGTTTCATAGAGAAATTAATGTACACCAACTAATAAGGCACAATCTCTTTTAGTTTTTGTCATACAGGGTTGCAAAAATGTGTAAAAAGGCAAATTTTCAAAGTTCTCATATTACAAATGTGCCCTAATTGACTGAGAGGCATATGTTTGGTATCATTAGAAAACATGTAATACAAGCTTTAAAATGATATTACCACATTCACATATTTCCTGAACGTGAAAACAAAGCTGATAAAAATTCATTGGGAAATGAGAAATTATGGTAAAAAAATTTCCCATAGAATAACATGGGCCACGGCTGTTGGCGAGCATAGGTATTGTATGTTCTTAAGCCTTAAATTATGGCACTTAGCCCATTTAAAAGGAATGTTCAACCAGTAGATTAACATTCCAAAATAGAAAAATTAAAGCTTTCATCACTCATATTTTTTTTTATTTTTTTTTTAAGTATCACGTAATTATTAATTACAAAAGCATTGTAATTAACTATTTTATCTTTAGAACATTTCTATACATATATGCTAATTTGGCCCAGCCAAATGAAATCCTAAAATGTCTACAATTTCAGTATGAAAATACTGATAAGGGTTATAAATTTATAACTCAGTATCCCATGACGGTCCCAAGTTGAAACTCACAATAATTATAGAAAATAAATGTAACAATAGCATATAATTTTTAAAAGAAAATTAAAAATGTACTTTTTGAGATACTGAAGTTCCAAGGTCAAAATATTTAATCTTAAAATGAAAAATATATGTATGTGATATATCATTTTAAAGCCTGTGTTAAATGCTTTCGAATGATACCAAACTTATACCGCTAATAAAATTTATGCAATTATTGTATGAATTTAAATGATTCTTTTCTTCTTTACTCAAGGCCTACAAATTGTACCAAATCAGCATTAATTTAACGTTTCAATGTATATGATAGACACAGACAAAATGAGTTTCACTTGCTCGACAGTCAAAATGAAGATTTTTGGTTTTAGTTCTGCAAATGTAGAAAATCCAATTTTAAAGCTCAATTCTGAATGCTCATTCTTAAATTGCTTATAAACCTCCTTTAAATTACACAATACTAACCTTTTTTGTTTGTGTCTTCATTGTATTAACCAAACAAATGCCTCTAAGTTATTTAGGGAGTAAAATATGAGCACATCTGTAATACAAGAATTTTGAAACTTTGCATTTTTAACCCATTTTTGCAGCCCTGTGTATCAAAAATTAAGGGATTTAATTAAGAGATAGGAGTTTATTAAATGGTATAGATTCATTTCTCTACAAAACAAATAAATGAGCTCAATTTCATAAAAATCTGAGGTCAGATTACAAATGCACCTTTTTTTGTGTTGATTTAACATGGGATGACCCATACTCAAATTATGTACTAAAATTTGTTCAAGACGTTAAATCCAGCAAAAATTTTGTGACATGGAAAATTAATTAATTATATATTAACATTTCATAATACTTTAAAAACAACCTTTAATTCATAAGCACTAAATATGTAAAAAAATATATATTGTATTATTTCTTTAAAATGATATTCATTTGTTACAATTATTTTATTCAAAATAACAATAATTTTACAAACCAGAAATGCATTAATTTATTATTTTTAAATTTATATATACATATATATACAGCAACCGCTGCTTAAAAAGCTCACTGATTAATAAAATCAGCCACTTAATCAGATCAAATTGCCAGGACTGGAATCAAATCAATACAAACTACTTTTGAAGCCCCTGCTTTATAAAATCCTAAAAAATATTATTTATGCACAATATATATATTTTTTTTAAGTGGAAAAAGAAATTAAAGCACAACAAACATTCTGTTATTACTCATTGTCAAAGATTTTATACTTGCAGCACAATTACAAATTAAACATGCCCCATAACTTATCTCCATAATAATTTCAAGGAACGTATTTTTCAAAACTGATAACTATCATGTCCTCACATATAAAAAATATTTAATTTCTTATATATATGTGACGAATTCCCTTACTTGAGTCACATAATAGCTATGAAGGAAAGAGGCTGGCACTCAGTAATAACTCCAAATTTGCAGCACATGTTTTTATTTATCCATCTGGAACATATAAGGTACAGTCCATGATTGTGAGTTGAGCAAATGGATGCAGTGCAGTGCAGCCGAATGCGATCAGGTGACCCCTCTTGGGCCGTTATTTGACGTAAGTTTACTAAGCAAGAGCACACCAGAAGAGAGAGCTCCTCTACACGTGTTTTCCCTTAAATACTGGCATTTTTGGCGGGAACTCACACCACTCCTTCCTATGCTTATTGGATATTAACTTAATGATTGACAGATTAGCTGAGGTCCAGATAACTGGGATTAATTAGTATGCAGCTCCAAACCACAAAAAGCTGCAGGTTGCACTTATTCATCACTTTCTTGTCTTAAAGTTGGTTCTCTTTTATGACTTTTGCGTTATGCTCACACATTGTACTAAAACTTACTTTACAGGGGAAACTTTAGAATTAATTTTAAGTTAAGACTTTCTAATGGGATTTTCTTTAAATTATTGCTCACTATTAATTTAAAATAATAAAATAATAATTTAAAAACTTACCTCTCTTTATCCTTTCATATCCCCCCCCCCCCCAAGACAACGTTCCCCTGGGCTTGCCTGCAAGTCCATGGGAACTCATTCCGAGGTGGCAGATAGTCCAGGAAAAGATGGTCTGTCTTATTGTGTAGAAGGAGAAGTGCGTATATTTTCCCTTTAATTATTAATTTAGTCCCGTTTATCGATTTTTTTTTTTTTTTTTCTTTCTGTAGAACTGCACGTTCCACGTGCTCAACCCTATACATACAATAGTGTCCTAGGAGTAATATAAAAATATAAAATAAAACATAATGTAGCACTCTTATACAATATTATCTTAAAGCAGAAATTTCTTGTTCCCAACTAGTTGGTAAAGCTTCTAGTCTTATAATTGTTTTTTGTTCATTTGTAATGAACTATGATAACAAGGTCCTGTAAATATGTTTTTTAATTGCTCAGTAAGAAAAATAGTTCATTTCTTTGGCGCAGAAGTCTTTTGGGTTTTGCACAGAGTCTTTAACATTACATAAAAATATAATGACGTTGAACATGATATTACACATCTGAAAGGAATCTATTTTTTAAAAGAAATATACGGAACTTGCAGTTTTCTCTACTGTCCATATATTTGAAAAAATGGCACCATAAATACATTTGTATCATTTCAGATCATTGACACTTTTTCCTGGTTAATGTAAAATACATTTTCAAACAATTATATAAAAATACTTACTAAAGATACAAACAATAATAATATTAATAATAGCAAAAATTTTTTACAAATTATTTACACCTAAAACCAAGTTAATTACTTTGTTTGAGTAATTATTTGTTTTCAAAGTATTACAGACTGCTATAAACTTCAAGTTTGGCAATCCACAAAAATTATATAGTGGGTACATTAACCCTTGAAACTCTGAGAATGTCAAGCCTTTCCAAAAGTAATTTGGGATAAAGGTGGAAACTGGCTAGCTTCTACAGAGAGGGAAAACAAATCAGTTTTCCCGTGTTCTCCGAACACATCACAATGGTGAAGATCAGGAGACCATGAGAAAACAGACTGCTTATAGAAAGGGGGCTTAGGAGCGGAGGATCCTCATTTCACAAAACCATCTACATGATATTTAAGAAAAAATTTAAATAAACCAAAAAGGTATATTTGTAAAAAAGAAAAGTTAAGGGCATGCTAGTGCCACTGAGTCAAAGAAAGGAAGATATGTCTCCCGACATCCCTCCGATTTCTTTAACTCAGCTAGGATCCTCATCCAACGTGTATGGGGAAATAGGAAAGCAAAAATAATAAAAAAAAAACATGGGACAGGAAGCTGATACCTAACTACTTTATTCATGACTTAATTTGAAATTTTTAGGATTATTATAGTATCTTAACTTAGATGAATGGACAATTTCTGAATTTCTCTTAAAATGAAGGCTGGGTTTGTCTATCTCAAAAGTAACGTTAGATAATTGTCTTAAGATTTTATATGGGCCTGAATAAGGTGAACTCAATTTACGCGTGTTTGGATATTGAAATTCCTCATAAATCACTTCATCTCCAACTTTAAATTCCACTGGGAGAAATCGAGCATCGTATCTGACTTTGTTTTTATTATGATATTGTATTGTTTTTTCTTTTGCTATTTTTCTAGCTTCATCAACTGAAGGGTAGTAATTATTATTTGCCAATAAGGGGTCATATGGTAATTCTCCTAATAATAAATATTTAGGTGGAAACTGAGTTACTGAATGAGGTGTTGAGTTATACTGATTTAAAACTTCTTCAAGTAATTTAGTCCAGGGAATTTTGTTTGAAGAAGAATTAACTTTACACTTTAAACGCGTAACAATAGTCTGATTGAGCCGCTCGACTTTCCCGTTGCACTCGGGATGATGGCTACTTGTTAATAGGTGTTTAACATAATAATTTCGAAGAAATTTTTTAAAACGGGATGAAGTGAATGCTGCATTTCTGTCAGTTAACAATTTTTTAGGCACTTGAATTTGAAATAATTGTTTTAAAAAGTTTGTATAAGTTTCAGTGGTAACGCTTTTTGATGGAAATCCCCACACATAACGGGTTGCATGGTCCACGACCAAATGCAAATACTTTTTTGTAGAATTATAATAATTAAGTCCACCAACAGTGTCCAAAGACAAACATTCAAAAGGTTTATCTGTTGGTGGTACTTCTTGTAACGAGCCAAATCTTTTTTGTTTACATTTTTTGTTTAATTGACAAATATGACAATGTTTCACAAAACTTTCAATATCTTTATTAATATTAGGCCAATAATACTGGGGTGTAATTAAATTTACCATTTTATAAATTCCAGGATGTCCAAATTGAGTGTGGGTTTTCTCTAGTAGGGATAATCTTAATGACATAGGGTCTATTATCTTATACAAACCTTTCTTTTTAATTACATTTACATCATCAATTTCAATAATTTTCTTACCATTAATAATTATATTTTCTTTTTTCTGATTGTCTTTAATTTCATTTATGTCAAGGAGGTGTACATGGTGTGACACATTTTCTAAAACAGGCAATCGGGATAACATATCAGCTTCAATATTAGTTGAACCTTTTTGATATTGAATTTGGTAGTCAAACATACTAAGTTTAAGGGACCAGCGGAATAATCTTCCTCTTAAATTTTTAACATTTTTTAGCCAAGTGAGAGCCGCATGATCTGTATGTATGACAAATTTTTGACCGTGCAAATAATGATAAAATTTATCTAAAGCATCAATGATTGCTAAACATTCTAATTCAGTAATGGCATAATTTTTTTCATAATTACGTAAGTTTCTAGAATGATATGCTACTGGATGTAAATTGCCATTCTCATCTGCCTGCTTAACAACACATCCCACACCATGACTCGAGGCATCAACAAATAAATGACAGGGACTTTTGGGATCATAGAGTCTTAAAATGGGTTTACTTATTAGAGCATTTTTTAATTTTTGGAAGGAATTTTCGCATTTTTGGTCCCAAACATAGGGGACATTTTTCTTTAGCAAATTATTTAATGGAGCCCTAGTTTTTGCATATTTTGGAATAAATCTAGCATAGACATTTACGGATCCCAAAACTCTCTGTAATTCCTTGACATTTTTTGGCGGTTTCAAATTTTTTATGACCTCAATATTGGGATTATCAGGCGTAATAAGTCCATTAGTAATTTCATATCCTAGAAAATTAATTTTTGTTTTGGCAAAATTACATTTTGATAATTTTAATTTTAAGTTTTCTTTAACACAGATTTCAAAAAGTTGCTCTAAGTGCTTGAAATGTTCTTCTTCTGACTGTGAAAATACAATAATATCATCAAAATAATTACATGCAAAATCTATTTTGTATTTATTTAAGATTCTTCTAATTGTTCGATTGAAGATAGCGGGGGCATTCTTGAGGCCAAAGGGCAGGTATTTCCATTCATATAATCCAAAAGTTGTAGCAAAGGCCAATTTTTCAGTATCTCTTGGGTGGATAGGAATGTGCCAATATCCACTTGCCAAGTCGAGGGTGGAAAAGAATTTTGCTTTAGCTAATTTATCTAATAAAGTATCTATTCGGGGAAGTGGTTCAGCATCGGTTTTTGTTATCGAATTAAGTTTACGGAAGTCAACACATAAACGACTCTTTTTTCCTTCTTCCTTCTTATACACCAGGGTTACAGGTGCCGAATAAGGGGAACAACTTTCTTTTATTATACCTGCCTGTAATAAATTTTGAATTTGGGTTTTAATTTCTTCTTCTTCCTTAGGGGAAGTTCTATATGCTCTGAGTGAAATAGGTAAATCAGAATTTAAATAAATTCTCTGGGGTTCCATACGAATTCTTCCAACGTCATATTTTGATTTAGCAAAAATTTTGACATATTTTGATAATAAAGTAGGAAGTTTTCCTTCTCTAGCAGACTGAGGAGTTACGTGATTTTCTTCAGTGGCAGGAGTGTACTCTATCTTCTCTACCCTATTATTTGATTGAACATTAACATTTTCACTTCTAATTGTATTTTCACTTTCAGGAATTAAATGTAAGGTTTGAGAGCAACTTGGTATATTTTTTAACAATGGTAGAATATTGTTATTTTGTGTTACACATTTTTTAGCGCAATCAAAAGTTAATTCAAATAGTCCACAATGATCTAAGCTAAGGAGAGCATATGGTAAGTTATTATTCAAAATAAACATATCAATATTTTTTCTAATATTACCTATTTGTAATAACAGGGAACATTTTTTGGTAATCTTCAACATCCCTTGTGTTTGTACAACATTTATTGGCGAGATATTTTGTGTGGGAAGTCGATATTTCTGAACAAAATGTTGAGGAAGAATACTTAAACTGCTGCCTGTGTCGAAAATTAAAGGAATAGGATTAGAGTACGAGTTTGGGTTTTTAACACTTTGACTTGATTGCTGATTCTTTCTTTGGGTACCCTTATTTTGAATTATGCGACCGGTCGCGGCAAACTGTCAATATGTGTTATTTACACCTTCTGTCGTACTGTTTCCTACTGTGGACTCTTCTGTGGTATGAGTCGGTTGTTCCTGCTTGAAAGGGCATTCTCTATGCCAATGAAACGCGTTAGGGATGTTAATTTTAGTACAATATTTACATGGAAAAGGAGGTAAAGGTCCTTGAAAATGTAGTCGTGCATTTGCGTTTGACTGCTGGGGTCTAGGCCCTCGTAAATTGGGTCGGTTATCATGAGTCCTAGTGGGTTGATTTTGATTAGAGTATCCAATATGGGGTCTATTTACATTAGGAAATCGATAACTCCAAGGTTGTAGACGGGGATTGTATTGCACAGGGGCCCTATTGAAGACTTGAGAGTATTTATATTTTGGATACTGATCAGGCAACTTAGGTGGGAGGGTGTCAGCTGATTTTCCTGATAGTTGCAATTTATCTAATCGATGAACCAAATCCCTCCATTCATTTAGGCTTTTCGGGGAATTAACCACCACAAGTTGTTTTAACGTTAAAGGCAATCCGTCAGTTAACCCGTCCAACAGGAATTTAGGTTCTAAACCTAAAGCTCGTCCCACTTGAAGTTTCTTGTGGTAGTAATCTATAACATTGTCACCCTGTTTGAATACAATACTTGAAAAATCATTTAAAGAGGTCTCTCCAGGTGTAGTAAATTGCTCATTAAAAATTTCTACTACTCCTTCCCAGTGCATCATATTTAAGCTATTATTAACATAAACGGTTAGGGCTCTCCCTTTTAAAAACCTTTGTATGTTCCTAACCTTCCAAATTGCGTCTTTTCCATTCTCCTGACACCACGCGTCAAAATACGGTAACCACGCCGTCCATAACATTCCATTTTCAGGGCAAAATTCAATAAGCACATTTTCCTCTTTTAACGGTGTGTTTGTAGAAGAGGAAGAGTTATTTAATTCACTTAATTTACCCTGCTCCGCCTCTGAAATGGCACCTAAATTATCTCCACCTGTATTCTCAGGGACCACTGGATCTTCGGGTGGGTCCTTGGCCATCTTAACTTCTATTTTTTAACTTCAAATTTAGAAAATTCAAAATTTTTTTTTTTTTTTTTTGTTTTTTTCCAAAGAAATTCAACCTTTATGAAATATATTCAAGTTTCAAATAAAAATAAAAATTTAGAAAATAATACAACTTTTTGAAAATATCAATTTCTAAATTAATTATGCAGAACATTAAGAACAAAAACTAATTTAGATAACCCTTAAATATAATAATATTCAAATTTCAAATAAAAATTCAAAAAATAACAACTTTGAGAAAATATCAATTTTTAAAAATAATTATGCAGACATTAAAGACCACCACTAATTTAGATAACTCTTAAACATAATAATATGCAAATTTCAAATAAAAATAAAACTTCAGAAAATAATACACTTTAACTTTGAAAATATCAAAAAAATTTTAAAATACTTATGCAGAAAATGAACAATCAAAAATAATTTATATACTCCTTAAATAAAAATTCATTATTAAATATGGGAGAACTGCAAAAATACTCATTTTTAATATAGTAATTAACACACATTAAAAAATACTTATTGTATTATTATTATTACTTTTTTTATTATTATTATTAAAGTTCCTCTTTATTTTAAAATAAATAAATCATTTGCTCACTTACTTTCCCAGTGCGGGAATAGAAAAAAAAAATAAATAAAAAAATTGCTACTTCCACTTTATGCCTGCAGTTGTTTATATTCTGTTATCTTTGTTTAATTCTCCATCCAGTGAATGAGGCCATTGACCTTGATGAAATAACACATTTGATGAAGGAAGAACACAATATTAGTAGCCAAAGCACTTGACCTTGATTCCACACTCTTGATAATGACAGAACACATTATGAATGCAGAGAGATCCACACAATTTGACCCACTTTATTTGAGATGCAATTAATTCTCTGTTGAATGAAAGATAGCATAAAAAGCTCTTTTTGACTGAATGAATTTCTTCTTTATTTTCTTTTCTCCATTACATATAAAAGCTAAGGAAGGATATGTTTCTATCTTTTGAAAAGGGCTGCTTTTATTCATATAGCTTTAATTTATTATTTTCTTTCCTTCTGCGGATTTAGTTTATTGTTTTTCTTTCTATTGAAAAGAGTTGCTTTTATTGATATAGATTTAATTTAATGTTTCCCAAGAGGGGTCAGGATCAAACATAATTAATCTTCTTGCAGCCATAACTTGAGTACCATTATTTACTTTATAGCAGGTGTTCATGCCTGTCGACTTATTTTAATGTGACGAATTCCCTTACTTGAGTCACATAATAGCTATGAAGGAAAGAGGCTGGCACTCAGTAATAACTCCAAATTTGCAGCACATGTTTTTATTTATCCATCTGGAACATATAAGGTACAGTCCATGACTGTGAGTTGAGCAAATGGATGCAGTGCAGTGCAGCCGAATGCGATCAGGTTCAGGTGACCCCTCTCGAACCGTTATTTGACGTAAGTTTACTAAGCAAGAGCACACCAGAAGAGAGAGCTCCTCTACATGTGTTTTCCCTTAAATACTGGCATTTTTGGCGGGAACTCACACCACTCCTTCCTATGCTTATTGGAAATTAACTTAATGATTGACAGATTAGCTGAGGTCCAGATAATTGGGATTAATTACTACGCAGCTCCAAACCACAAAAAGCTGCAGGTTGCACTTATTCATCACTTTCTTGTCTTAAAGTTGGTTCTCTTTTATGACTTTTGCGTTATGCTCACGCATTGTACTAAAACTTACTTTACAGGGGAAACTTTAGAATTAATTTTAAGTTAAGACTTTCTAATGGGATTTTCTTTAAATTATTGCTCACTATTAATTTAAAATAATAAAATAATAATTTAAAAACTTACCTCTCTTTATCCTTTCATTTTCTTATATATATATATATATATATATATATATATATATATATAATAAAGATGATCTATTAAGCATAGTAGAAGTCAAGCAACAGATACAAGATCACTGAAACACCAATGACCAATAAGATTAAAAAAAAAAAAAAAAAAAATCATCAGTGGATGAAATACACTAATGTAAAGAAAGCAGATCTATTAATTAACAGCCTGCAAAACAAACGAATCAATAAAGTAAAACAACAAATCTTAACTTTAAACCATAAACTTATCAAAATTAATGAAAAAACAACCCAAGAAACACAAGATAGGAAGAAGGAGGCAGGCGGCAAGACTTGTGACTTGCCTGTGATATATTCATTTTTTGAAAGCTTTAACTTCTTCTTTTCTTTTGAAGTTATTAAACTTCTTCTTTTTTTTTTCTATTAAAGTTCATTTCACTGCTCAAATATTTCGCATGTCAAAACATCGACGTTTGTTTACCTTTCTATTGTTGCCATTTTCGGCTTACCTAACTTTTCTATTTTACTGTTGCCATTACTTTAGAAATAGTTATTATAAATTGTATTTTGGCTTTGGCCACTAGGTAGTGTTATCGATGTTGTTGATATGCAAATTTATTAACTTCTGTGTAGTATAAAAGAGCGTGACGATTTGAACAACTTCGCAGTTTCAGCAGTACCAGTATGGCAGTGTGAGCTCAGTTCAGTTGAGTAGCAGCTGTCTCTTGCAGCAGCTTCAGGATGTTGTGTTTTGGTGGTTAAGATGAGCTTGATCTCATTAATAAGTTTTCATCTTGCGATGTTAAAACTAATTAAAAGATGTTATAGTGTTTTGAAACAATTTTGTTAAGTTTAATTTTTGATGATGTTGAAATTGTTTATAGCCTTAGCGCTAAATCATGTTAAGTTTGAATAGTTAAACTAAAATAAGTTAAAACAGTTTAAATAGTAACAGATCCAGTCCAAATTTAGTGCAGTATTTTTCTTTGATGATCTTCAATTGAACTCTTGTGTTTTTTTCCCAAATCATCATTCGTCTTTCTCATTGGTCAACATGGCGACCGCGAGATGTAGTCTGAAGTTCTCCTTTTCCTCGCTGGTCAACTTGGCGACCGCGAGATGACGTACACTGTTTTTTTTTATGATTTAATTTTGTCTTCTACAGTTTGTGTTATTATCTACAATGTTGCCAGCTAAAACCTTTTCATTTTTATGAAGATATTGTGATTGTTTCTTTGGATTTAAAAGGTTATTGTATTTGAAGATTCACCAAAAATGTTAACTTCATCTAAAGATTTTTTTTTGTTCTGCACTTGAAAGGTAAAAATGGATTTGTGCTATATTTTAAATATTAATTAAAAAGAGTTAATATATTGTTGTAATTGTTATATACATTCTTTTTCCATAAATAAAATTTATTTGTTAATGTTAAATTTTGGTGTTTACTGAGTTCAACATACTTTTACACTAGTCAAGTATCTTTACTTAAACTCTAAATTTAAAATTGTTTCTACTGCTTTTCTCTGCTTAAATAAAATGTTTTAAAAGATTGACCTAAAGGTCTTTATCAAAACGCAGTAATAAGTTATAAATTTGGTTTGAAACGATATATATTTTTTAAATTTCTAATTATTAAAACGCGATTTCTAGTTCTTATTTTGAGATTACTACAATTCATGAAGTTTAAACAGAAAGATTTTAAATTTATAAGAACAGCGTGAACTTTCGGTAAAGTAATGATGATTTTCCTCAAAGGAAAGCACACAGGAACTTGGAATGCATTTAATTTACTTATATTGAAGGAACAATTAATTAATTATCTATCAAAAATTAATATTGCTTACTAATCCTGCCAGCACCCGGCAGGCCTCACAAGTTAACTTTCAAATTCGGTGGCGCAGATTTACTAGATTTTACTGACAAGAGCTAATCAAGGAAGATCCCAAATTTTGGCAAGTTCTATCTTTTAAACCCTTAATTTTTGGTGTAATTTGTCATATTTCTAACCTTCTCCCATTTTCTTTAATTGGTTATTCCATTTAATAAAACACCTTCCCTTTGTGTCTTATTGGTTGTACTTTCATTTTTTCCAGACTATCTGGAACCTTAATGACTCCTTAACCTGCCAATTCGCCAAGTCATTAATGCAGTTATTTGTTGCTTTATATTTGACATAAGTAATCAACCCTAATTTAGAATTATAAATCTTCTATTTCTTTTAACCTCGCTAATTAAATTCTTTTATTGACTCTTTCCGGCGCCAGATACTTTTGTATTGCTCATTAAACTTATTTAGAGGCTATTTCCAGATACCAAAATGTCTTGAAGGATTAGCAATAAATAACTGTACTAGCTGGAACCCGTCGAATTCAACGATCATTTTATTGACCGTAATGTTTAAAAAATCATCGCATCATTATTTAAATGTATTTCATGTTAAAACAACTAATATAATTTACGACATTTCACTTAAAAAAAGAAAGTTGGAAAAATGCTTATAAATAGAAATACTATATATGACATCACTTTCTACAAAGTACTGTCAATGTGACGTCAAACTGACTCCAAATAAACAGATGCTATCTTTTATTTTCTATTTTGTTTAATACTAAGACTATATATTAGCTGACCTGTCCGGCATTGCCCGGGCCCATGATACCTTAAATGAACCTTAAATTTGTATTATTTTATACCTTTAACTCGATTTTGTTTGAATTTCTGTGTTTAAATGAAAGAAAGCATCACGAAAAAAATAATCATCTGTAACAAAACAATTACCTCAAACCAAACGAAACTCTGCCTTGTGACCCCAGTGCTTGAGGCAGCGCATACACGGGCCGCTAACAACATAAAACAATTCCCAAAAATTAACCTGGAACCAAACGAACCCGCCCGGCAATGCCCGGGCCCATGATAACCACCTTAAATGAACCTTAAATTTGTATGATTTTATATCTTTAACTTGATTTTGTTTGAATTTCTATTTTTAAATAAAAGCATTGCAAAAAAAAAAAAAAAAATCATCTGTAACAAAGAAAATTACCTCGAACTGAACGAAACTCTGCCTTGTGACACCGGTGCCTGCAGCAGCACATACGCAGGCCTCTAATACCATGAAAAAATTCCAAAATATTAACCTGGAACGGAACGACCCGCCCAGCATTACTTGGGCCCATGATAATAACCTTAAATGCAAATTAAATTTGTATGGTTTTATATCTTTAACTCGATTTTGTTTGAATTTCTATTTTTAAATGAAATAAATAAAAAATAAAAAAAATATGTAACAAAAAAAATCACCTCAAAAAGAACGGAACTCGGGTTCGTGACCCAGTGCCTGCGACACGTCTATACAGGCCGCTAATAACATGAAAAAATTCTTAAAAATTAACCTTGAACCGAACAAACCTCTGACTCGTGTTACCGGTGCCTGTGGCTGTTGCACCGTATAGCAGGCATGCTACACACGCACTGCAAAATCCACTTTCCTCCACCAGGGAGTGCAGTATGTTGTATACGAACATCACCAATCACCTTGAATTTCCAAGAGCTTTCAAATAAGGTGTCACATGGTGGTGTCAACTGCAAAATCCTTTAGTTACACTTTCCATCGCCAGTGGGCCCAACGTTTTCTATATGAACAACACCAACAGTCAGGAAATATCAAGACCTTTAAAATAAGTTGTAACATGAGAAGGTCTACTGCAAAATCACCTAGTTCCATTTTTAACCACCAGGGGCGCACTATATTGTATACAAACATCCCCAATCAACATGAAATTTTAAGACCTTTATCACCAATCGTCTTGAATTTCCATGACCTTTCAAATAAGGTGTCACATGGTGGTGTCAACTACAAAATCTTTTAGTTGCACTTTCCACCACCAGGGGGCACAGTGTGTTCTGTACAAACATCCCCAACGGTTAGGAAACACCAAGACCTTTAAAATAAGGTGCAATATGATAGGGCCTACTACAAAATCACCTAGTTCCATTTTTCACCACCAGGGGGCACACTATATTGTATACGAACATCCCCAATCAACATGAAATTTCAACACCTTTAAAATGAGGTGCTACATGTGTGGGTCTAGAACGGATTTCACTCTCAAACTAATTTCCCCCCTTTCTCCCCCTTCAAATCTGCTCTCCCCCTTTTTCTCCCCTTTAAAATTGAAAATTCCAAAATCAGAGATATTGATTTTTTAGTATTCGAGTCTAGTCCCCCATGTACAATTTCTTCACCGTGAAGTAATTTGGAGCTGAGTTAAGCTCGCATACGTGTTTTTAACTCCTGCCCCCCAGTGTGTGTGTGTGTGGGGGGGGGGGGAACCGTTCGGCTTTTTTAAGTTTTCTCTTTTCATAACACATCTACAGACCAAGACTTTTTTTAGACACCTCAACCGAATTTTTACACCTAGCCGTTTTCTCAATTTAGTGGAGACAGACAAAAACACGTTTCAAATTAATATATAGATTAATGACTTGGTGAATTGGCAGGTTAAGTAGTCATTAAGGTTCCAGATGGTCTGGAAAAAAATGAAAGTACAACCAATAAGATACAAAGGGAAGGTGTTTTATTAAATGGAGCTTGGCTGTGTGAAATACTGGAATTCAGCGATGCCATTCTTTGAGCAAAATAATTGCTTCTCAGTTATCTAAAAATTTCTATGGAATTTCGATTAAATGAAAATGCTTTGGTCCCAAGCATTTTGGATAACCAGAATTCTAGTGTATATGTATTTTCATTGAAAATAAAAACAAAATAAATGTTATTTAAAATTGAAGTTTCAATTACAATGTAAATTTGAAAATAATTCTAATAAGAGTGCATTTATTTTCAGGAATTAAAATATCTTAGTAAAATTAAATAAACACATACAAATATATATATCTGTAAATAATATTTTAAAGCATAGATAAATGATATTGAAAAATACATTTTTATACAATTTACCTCCAGCAGGAGGCACTACTTGATCAAGAAGTTCTTCACTTGTGCGTTTCCATATCTTTCTAATAACAGCTCTAAGTTCTTCATTTGCTTCATCTATATTGCCTTTAAAAAAAGTAAGAAAAATATTAACTTTCTTTAAAATAAATTATTGGTGCATCAATTATGTGTATTATAGCCAGTTGTTTATGTGAGGATTCTTAAACCTAAGAATTTTTTTTTATTTTTTTGTAAGAGGTCCTAGCATGTATTCCTGCAAGTCTTGGAGAAAATTCTAGAAAAACTCATAAAGGCCAACAAACACACCCTGCTACAAAAAGATAGGAACAAAGGGTTTTTTTCTTCGATTTTTCATAAAATAACGTTATCTAAATTGTGCTTATCATTTACTATTATTATAAAATAACACTATTCCTGAACTAATTTTTGTTTTAAGACTAATTTAGAAAAGTTTTAAGACTAAAATTTTTCTAATTTAAAACTACATTCCGCGACAAAAAGATAGGAACAAAGGGTTTTTTTTAAATTTTTCATAAAATAACATTATCTAAATTGTGCTGATCCTTTATTATCATAACAAAATATTATCATATCAAAAACATATTGAATCATATTCAAAATATTCCTATTCAAAATAATCATATTCAAAAACTTAAAAAAACCCCTTTGTTCCTATCTTTTTGTCGTGCTGTGTAGTCTTAAATTAGAAAAATTTTAGTATTAAAATTTTTCTAAATTAGTCTTAAAACAAAAATTAGTCCAGGAATAGTGTTATTTTATAATAATAATAAATGATAAGCACAATTTAGATAACGTTATTTTATGAAAAATCAAAGTAAAACCCCTTTGTTCCTATCTTTTTGTTGCGCGGTGTATATTTCAAATTTTAAAATATATCTGTCATGTTGCATGACATCGGTCTTTTAAGTATTTGGCAAAACCAATTTAATATCCGTCCATTTGTTCTAAATTACTCAATAAATTCATCCCTTCCCGTTACGCGCCATATGTTGGCTTCCCAACGCCACTTCACTTTTCCCTCCTGTTCTTTCTTTTGCGGACCGCTTTCCCCCCGCCGTTACGATGTGCGGCGCTCGTGACGTACGCACGCTGTCGTCACGCGTCTTCGTCAGCGCTTCCCTCCGATTGGTTGCTTCGCGGCAACGGCTTTCGCTTCAGGCTTGCTGGCGAGCGCGCGCCGTGAGGAAAGTCAGTAGTGGTTCCCTCTCGTACGCGGTGCGGTTGTCATGCATCTCCGTTTACGGTGCCTAGAAATCGGCGTTTAGCATTACCGGCAACGACCTACTGCCTCTTTCCTGAGAATGCAATCCATATCCATCATTGCATCAGGAGGCCCTGTTGATCCAAAGAGCACTCTAGGCGACATTTGAGAGGAATAATTGGGTGCGAAACTATGAATTGCTAGAATTCAACCTCCCGGCACGTGGTCAGCGAGTGTCCATTCAAGCTTCAAATAAAAGTATGGTCTGTGTTCTTCTCTGTGTCATTCCTGCATCCTACAACTCATTACACCACTCCAGCTGCCAAAATATGTGAGTTTGTTCCTTTTCTTTTCTTATCTTCGTCATTTTATTTAAAAATGCATGATCGTCAGTAATTACATGTGGAGCTCCACGTCATTGTGGCGATCCTATTAAATGAATCCTCCAACAGTGGATTTCTAAGTTCCTGGGTCAAAAACAAAAAGGAATCCTTCCTTATAACCAATTATTAAGCAGGTCATAAATTCGTATGGGCAAAAATCTACTCGTCCACTTTGCTTGAACAACGATTTCACGGCAAGAAGGACTTATGCACCTTCATACATGGTTCCGTTTCCTCTCCACATCGGCGGACTCATTTCATATGCAGCTTTCATAATTTTCTTTCGGCCACATAATAAAATATGCATGCATTAATAACAGTAATAAAAAAATATATATATAAATAAAAATAACGGCAATCTTTTGTAGTTAAATGCTGCTCATACTTACAGCAAGCATATGCCTAGTGTAATATAGTTTTTCTTATATATGCATATATATATTGCCGGTGGTTTGTTTGTCGTAATTCTGATAAAAAAAAATAAAATAAACGGCAATCTTTTGTTATGAAATATGTTGGCCATATTTATCTATATAAAACATAGATTAAGTACAATACAGTTTTTCTTCTATATATATATATATATATACCTATATATCGCCGATTGCTTATTTGTGTGTCATAATTATCTTGATATAAAAAAAAAAAAAATAAACGGCAATCTTTTGTTATGAAATATGTTGGCCATATTTATCTATATAAAACATAGATTAAGTACAATACAGTTTTTCTTCTATATATATATATATATACCTATATATCGCCGATTGGTTATTTGTGTGTCATAATTATCTTGATATTAAAAAAATAAATAAATAAAAAAATAAACGGCAATCTTTTGTTATGAAATATAGTGGTCATACCTATTATTTATATAAAACATGGGTCTAGTAGAATACATTTTTTCTTCTGTGTAGATATTTATTGCCGATAACTTGGTTATTTGCCATAACAATCATAACAACAATAATAGTAATAATAATAATAATAATAATAATAAAAAAAAAAAAAAAAAAAAAAAAGATACATATAGATAGGTAATAAATGGCAACTTTTATTTGTGAGATATTGGCTCATATTGTATATAAAGTACATACCTTGTGTAATCCAAGTTTTTCTATATAATTAGCTCTATTGCCGATGCTATTTCCTTTCCATATTTACAAAAGATATAATAAAATTACTTGTGGCATATATTTACATTAAAAATAAAGATGAGGCCAATACAGATATCATGCATCACCATTCCTATGTAATATTGCTGAGTATTATCTATCGCCCATATTCACCATAGATAACCAATTCATAAACCTTTTTTTTGAAATATGGTAATTTTGCATATTTAAAACCAAGAATTGAATTTTCTCAGAAGATATTGAACATTTTATAGAAACATGCTCTTGCAATATCAGAATATTTAACAATCCTATCAGGATATGCATATGAATATATCTTTATTAGTATTACATTAAACCAGGTACTGCCTAAATAGTTGCAATATAAACCTTTTTGTATTTCCTCTTCCTTCAACATGCCACCTAAAGGTAGACCTAAGCGGACTCGGGAGTCTTCTGATAGCACAATCTCTATGCCTTCCTTAACGCCTTCTGGTGATAATAATAGTCAGAGGTATGCTGCCACCCCTTCCCAACCTCTCATACAGATTCAGCCATTTGATGGCAATCCAGACGAACTTGAGTTTTTCTTGTCACAAGTTTCGGAAATAGCTGCAGTTCAAAATTGGGGCGATCGCTACATACTTGCATATACTAAGTCAAAACTCCAGGGTGCAGCCTTAAAGTATGTGTCACAAATACAAGAAATCAATAAATTAAACACCTCACAGGCACTTTTTGATAAATTACGTTCCTTTTTTAAACCCCAGTCTCAGGCGACGTACGTTCTTGAGCTTGAGAATTTTGTAATGAATAAAGGGGAATCCATCACAAATTTATCTCACAGACTTGACATCCTAGTTAACAGAGTATACGCCAACATTCACGACCAAGAAGCCCTAAATGCCATAAAGTTTGTAAAATTTTTAAAGGTTATTCCCTCTTCGTACAGACTGAACATCATGCAGAGTGGAATTCAATGTTACAACATGGCGGTTCAGAAAGCGACTTTAGCACAACAGTGCGAGATCAGTGACTTAGTTCTATCCTCCGGCTCCACTTCTGCATCAACCGAAAAGTTTGACTCGTTAGCAGAACAGATACACACCTTACAGGAATCTGTAACATCCCTTAGTATTAAATCTGGCCGTGAGTCGCCCAACCAAACATACAGACCACAGAAGAAATATGTTCCTAAATCTATAAATTACAAGAATAAATCACCTAATAAATACAGAAACTTCCATAACATTAAATACCACAAGTCTGGACAACAGAATTCCCACCGCCCAAGGTTTAATCGCCATAAATTTAATAAAAAGAATCAACATCCTGTTTCTACTACTTCCTCTACTTCTCGCAACAAGGACTCCAGCACTCAATGTCAGCTTTGCTTGTCTGTTGGTCATACAGCCAGGGATTGTGTCGTTGCTCCACTTATTAGAGCTAACACTTCTTGCAGCAATAATCTCCCAAACGCCTAAGCGAGCGTCTGTGTGCTGGAGTGCAGACCTCGTCCTCCCATGAACCTCCAGAAGAAATTATTGCCAGTGTTAATGTACAACTTCCCAACATACCCATAATTAACGTCCAATTTAATGAAGCTGATACTCCCTTTTTATTAGATACTGGAAGTAGTATCTCTGTCCTTTCAAAGCAATTTTTCGACACTCACAAAAGACTAATTAGGTACAAAAATCTTGCCAGGTCAGTCAAAATGACTACTATTAATTCAGAGGTGCAATTTCACGGGTGCATTGACGTCTTCTTCAAAATTGGGAAAGCATACTTCCGCCATCCTGTATATCTCTCATCCATTCGCACTTCATCTGTTTTTACAGGCATTTTAGGCTATGACTTCATTAGGAAGTTCAACATTTTAGTATTCCCAGAGCTGGAAAGTTGCAAAATAAAAGATGAATACATTAAGTTTACAAACTGCACTCACCAAAATAACATTTATTCAAATTCCATGTGTACCCTTACAGAAGAGAAACACAAGACACAGGTCTGTGAGCAAACCAGTCCTCAGTACGACATACAGAGACAACAGGTTGACTTTAATAAATTGGTTGATGTTCCACCCTTTGTTCCTAAGATTCCCACAGTACAAGAACCCCACGAGTTACTTCCCAAGGCTAAACTTACCAACAAAGCCATTATTGTGTCCAACGACACATGTTACCTTAGAGTACAGACCTGTCTGCCGCACCAGTTGATGCATAGGGACTTGCTGTTCCTTCCTTCTGCCGTGAACGGAGATGTTGTCATCCATCACGCAGTATTTTCCTTTAGTTGTACTGTGTGTGAGAGGGACCCATTACTCACAGTTGAGCATTCTGTACATAGACATTATCAATTGCCAACCACTGTTCATTTTTATGTATGTGTGGAAAATGTATCAAACTCTCCAGTTCATTTCAACAAAAATTTTTGCATTGGGACTCTCCAGGTAGCTGACGACATCAAACCCATTGCCAACCCTTCTTGTGAACCGAGTGATGCATCCATTTCCCCTCCTTCATTTGAAACTTTTATCAACCTAATTCAACCCACCCTGGACACTATCAATCTCAGAAAAATAGAATTTCAACAGACAAAAATTGATCTTAGTCATCTTGACCAGGCAAACAGAGTTAAACTAAAGAAGTTACTAGAACGTAACTTTCAGGCCTTCTCCACTTCACTAGTCTCTATGGGTCACTCTGATAAAATTAAACCTGAAATTAAGTTCTCAAATGACTATCCCATTAAAGCTTTGCCATTCCCTGTACCCCACGCACTGCAAGAAGAGGCCAGAAAACAAATTAATGAACTTATTGAAGCAGGTGCAATCGAAAAAAATGTCGCATCATGGGCTTGCCCCATGATCTTGGTCAAAAAAAAGGATAACGGCTCTGGTATTCCCCAATATTGAATGGCACTAGATTTGAGATTACTCAACACAGTGATAGAGCACTCCTTTTATCCTCTTCCTAAGATCCAAACCCTTATTAACAACATAGCCGGCTTTAAATTTTTTACCACACTCGACATGCCAAATGCCTATCACCAGATTAATTTGCCGGAAAAATACCAAGACAAAATTTCTTTCACCACTCAGTGGGGTACCTTTCGCTGCAAACGCCTTCCCTTTGGTTTGAAGACGGCTGCAAGCATCTTCCAGGCTATGATTGATGACATTGTTGAAGAAACAAACCTCCCGGGTATATTCGCTTATCAAGACGACATCATTTTGTGTAGCAACTCCTTTCAGGAAACAATAGAGAAATTAGCTGAATTTTTAAAGTTTTTTTGTAAATACAACCTCACCCTAAATTTATCCAAGTGCCAGTTCCACAAGGAGTCTGTAGATTTCCTTGGCTTTCACATTGAACGTAACAGAGTGTATCCTATAAAGTCTAACATTAGAAAAATCCACGCATTTCCAACTCCAACTTCCAAGAGGCATGTTAAGAAATTCCTTGGCCTATGTGGCTTTTATCGACACATTATCCCTTCCTTTGCATCGGTGGCTGAACCGCTGGTCACCTTAACTTCTCCTAAGTCAACGTTTCAATGGGGCCAATCTCAAGAGCAAGCCTTTCAACAGTTACAGGAAATTTTTTTTAAACAACCCTTTCTTCAGCAACCAGACTTCAATAAATTATTCTACTTGAACACAGACGCCTCAAAATTTGCCATTAGTGCAGTTGTGCTCCAGAAACATGGCAGTGACTTGCTGCCGGTTGCGTATTTTTCCAAGGCTCTGCGTGGTGCGCAGACAAAATATCCGCCTCTTCAACTTGAATTGATGGCCATTGCGAAAGGGATGGCTGCATTCAGAGACATTTTATATGCCAGACATTTTGTTCTCCTCTCAGACTGCAAGTCACTCAGCAAGTACAAAAAGGCAAAGTCACCTGCTGACATCGTCACGAGATGGCTGCTAGACATCAGCGAATACTTTTACACTTTTCAACATATCCCGGGCCGGGAAAACATACTTGCTGACTTCTTATCCTGTACTCCTGTAAATTCGAATGATATTACATCAGACCCTAAAATCCTCAATTCCAACCAAGTACTTCCTGTCACACTTAACGAAGAATGCAGCAACTCCAACTTTCCAACAGAAACCATAAATGCAGTTCAAGAGCCCACTAGGGATGTGAATTCTATACCTAGTGAGGTCAAGGCTTATGCTCCCACTAAAGATCCTCGTAATCAAATCTCCATTCAGACTATCCTTCACGAACAACAAGGCGATAAAAACTTATGCAACATAATACAAGACATTAAAAACAATAGACTTTCAAAATTAAAAAATTTCATCATTTGCCCAGAAACTGAACTGCTGTTATATAACCCATCCAGGCACAACTCAAGTGACCCTAACCGCTTCAAGATTGTCCTACCTGATTCCCTTAAAGGAAAATGCCTACGAATTAAACATCTTTCTCACCTTGGCATTGACAAAACGTTTAGGAATGTTAGCAAGACCTACTATTGGAAAGGTTTATACAGCGATGTTGTCAACTTTGTAAAATCTTGTACCACCTGCATCACGTTCAAGCATCAACGCATACTGACAGCTCCTTTTCAGAATACAAGAATTCCAACGAGACCTGGTCAGTTCATTAGCCTCGACTTCGTAGGCCCTTTTGAGAATGGCCAATACATTCTGACTGCTATCGACCACTTTTCCAAACACCTCAAATTATACATCATCAAAAAGATTACTGCAATGAATACAGTCCACGCCATCTTTGACTATATCATAACTTTCGGTCGTCCAGAACTCATCCTTACAGATAATGGCTCTCAGTTCATAGCTGGCGTCTTTGAAGAGTTTTCCAAAATGTTAGGCATCAAACTCGAGCATACTACAGTTGCTAACCCTCAGGCCAATGCAGTGTCCGAACGCATCAACACTTCCATTAAAGCTACAATCAGAGCCCTACTTCAAGATGGCTATAAGTTTGAATATGCGGTCAAGATCCATGAAAACATATACAACAACACATTTCACAACACCATCAGGCACTCACCGAATCTAATCCATTTTGGCAGGAATATGACAACAGTCTTTGACTCATTCCAACCAGCCCGATTGCAAGACCAATTAGATGTTCATCACGATTACTTCCAACTGATGCAAAATCTCAACAAATTGTACGACAGTATTTACAAAAACTTAATATCTTTTCAAAAAATTCAAAATGATCGACAACATCCCAAAAGTAAGCTTCGCAACTTTAAACCAAATGACATTGTTTTCGTACAACACAACACAAAATTCAAGAAAATTGTCAACCCATCTCCATACAGAATAATAAAAAGGTTATCTCCTGTAATTTATCTCATTCAAAGTGTTGACCAGCCTAGCTCCTCAGGACGAAAGATTCACATAAATAAGTTAATCCTTGCCACCCACAGAAAACAATTCCAGTCTCCAAGCCCTGATAAAGGTGACTCAGCTCTTCAAGATGACAACAGGCCGCAAGCATCAGACTTATCTCATCAGAACCTTCTACCTCCTGTACAGGTCACAGAAGATATCCCTCTAGCTATGCAAGAAAATGCAATCCCACCTCCAAATGCACCTGAAATTCCACGTTCCAGAAAACAGCGTATTTACAAACCCACACGAGATCCGTATATACTCAGACCCAGATAGTTCCTAACTGACGTCATTCAAGAATTTGTATTTATAAAATTTGTCATGACACCTTCCATCTTCCAAGTTCTTCCATGACTTGTCTGTGACTGTGGTTCCGGTTTCTTTTCTGCTGGCAGAAAATAAAAACTTTCGACAATTATGAACATGATTGGACATTCTGCATCTGTGTCAGATACTCTTGTGTTTTAGACATTTTTCTTATTTTTTTTTATTTAATTTTTTTCTTCCCTTCACCTTTTATTAGCTGTAATCAACATACAAGAACTTTCAGTTTATATCTCTGAATAATTACCTGTTGTATTAATATGTGACTTTCTTTTTAGCCTAAGAGTCAGTGCGGATTGGTATGCCATACTCCTTCCCATTTTGTCAATTAGGACCCTCCCATTGGTATATTCCCTTGCTTTCTGCTACTGTTTTATTTCATCCACTGAGGTAATATTTTTCGTATTTTTCTTTGCTACCTGCTATGATTCGATTTTGTATACAGGGTTATGATGAAGAGTCATAATATAGTTAGATGTTTACATGGAGCATGATTGCACCAAGAATTTCCTTTTCATGACAGAAGGGACGAGGAATCTCCCTTTGTCGGTTTGTTTTACTTATGCTCAACTGTTAATTTTTTTTTTGTGTATACTTATATGCATTCTCCATGATTCATTTTTGTTTTTTTGTATGGTCCCCCACGAGTTGCAACTCTTTTCCCCCCATTTTTTTTTTTTTGTACATCCTTACAATGTTTTTTTTTTGCCATTATGATTTTGTGTTGCCATTAATCTAGTCTTTCATATATATTTGTATATATACCATACCATTTTTCTGGTGTCTAATATGTCTGTAATGCAATGTGGATTATGCTCATTATGGAATTTACATGATATACATTCCTTTCTTACTTGTGGTATGTTTGTGTATGTTTACATTTTTTCTATAACACTTATTTATGTATGTA
This sequence comes from Salticus scenicus, assembly GCA_963930645.1. NCBI lineage: Eukaryota > Metazoa > Arthropoda > Arachnida > Araneae > Salticidae > Salticus > Salticus scenicus. The sequence goes on along the minus strand of OZ005655.1, from coordinate 78,168,320 downwards.
CGTTTCATTTTCTTCATTCTAGGGCAACAATTATACGTTGTATATCTATGTTCGTACTTGATTTGTGATAAATATACTTACCTATAATCTAGAGTGATTTGCCATACAACTATATGTTTTGTATTTTGAGGTACGACATGTTGGATGTTGTTTTGTATCCCTCTGTATCGCAGGCCACTGCCGGGCTTCTGTTTTTTTTTTCAACTCCGTTTCTGGGGAGGGTGTCATGTTGCATGACATCGGTCTTTTAAGTATTTGTCAAAACCAATTTAATATCCGTCCATTTATTCTAAATTACTCAATAAATTCATCCCTTCCCGTTACGCGCCGTATGTTAGCTTCCCAACGCCACTTCACTTTTCCCTCCTGTTCCTTCTTTTGCGGACCGCTTTCCCCCGCCGTTACGATGTGCGACGCTCGTGACGTACGCACACTGTCGTCACGCGTCCTCGTCAGCGCTTCTGTTAGCTGGTGTGAAGTAGATCCAAGGCTAAGTGAATTAGCAGAGGAGCCTACTCTAGACGTAAACACCAGCGTAACAACATTTAAAGTTAATTAAATGAATTAGATACATGGAAGCTAGAGTAAGTAAATATGCTGAAAGATAAATATGTAGAAATTGTTAAATAAATGACCATAACAAATTTTAATTTAATTTGTATTTTAATTGAAACAATAAATTCAAAAAAAAAGTTTATATAAATATAACAATAAGTTTATATGAATAACAATAAGATAATTGAAGTAGACAAATACTTTTTATATATAACAAACATACCAAAGCAGATGCTGGATGACAAACAAGGTGAGTACGAAGACAATATTTAACATCTTTTTATTTCCCATATAGGTTGCAGAAAAGACTACTACGTGCCATTAGAAAAAAGCTGGTGACACTTATGTAGAAGACGTGACGTTCTTGTTTCCACTTGTTATTGTCGCGATATGAACACCTATAAATTTCATTTAAATTTCGAACTCACAAAAAGGATTAACGTGAGTTATAACTAACTAAAAATGAAAATATTTTATTTGAATATAAAAAATAAACGCCACATATTACGGCGACATCTTATGAAACCGGCATCGGCGAAAAATGAACAATGGCAGGGGCAAGAGCAAAGGTAAAAGCAACCGCAAAGGAAACCGCGAACACCCACTACCATCGGCGTTCGCTATTTATAGCTTCGCGGGAGAAACGAAGTGATCTTCCGGACGTACGTCGCGGCGCGTGCGTAGACTTCGGCTATCGTTCTTAGAGATGTTTTATGCAAATTTTTGAAACTCGGCTCAGTCGGAACTTCCGGAAGGTTAGCTATTGTTTACGTTTCGCGTTTGAAAAATTAAGATGGATGATTTAAATTTGAAAGCTCCTTAATATAGCATTTCATTGAACGATATATTTATTTTCTTGGTAAGTAGAAAATAGATTAAGAGGAAATTAGGATTTTTAATAAGTGTTTAATTTTTTTCAACTAACGTTTTTTTTTCTTTAAGTTTTATTTTAAGAGTGATTAATTTTTAATATATTTAATTAGCATAACGATAAGAAAAAACGGGAAACTATAGGTTTACTATTAACAAGGCCCCCCCTCTTATCGTTTGCACTTTTACGCTTAAAAAGTTAATAAAAAGAAAAAGCATCCAGCAAAACTTTGCACAAATTGTATAATCATACGACTGTGACTAAACAGTTTAACAGTTTCTTCAGAACTAAAAAAACAATTAGGTATGATCTTCAGCTGAACAGCAACAGAGATCAATATCTGGATAGAGGTGATTTACAAAACAATTTGTTTTTGGAACACAAATAACATATACCTGTTTACTCAAACCTCTCCTCCAGTTTTGAAAAGATTTTTAACATGCTCTTTTAAAAAAAACTGTAGAAAAGAAATTCATACAATGAATTATTTGTATAATAAGTTTAACAACAAATATAACATGAGTATAATCACATTCAATATTATAAATATATGTATAAACACAATTCTTTCTTACAATATAAAAGTATAAATTACATACAAATATTTAACAAAAAGAACAGAATGGATTATTTCGGGAATGGAGAGGAGAGAGAGAGAGAGAAAACTTGCTGTGAGCAATTGAATAAAAAAAAAAAAATTGACTTACTGTCAAAGAAAGAATGAGAATTGAAATTCTCAAAAAAAACTTCCAGCCTAAACCTGGAAAGATTTTGCTTAACTTGCAAAATTTGAATTTTTTTTTTTTCGAATTCAAGGAAACATTTGAATTCATAGAAAAGTTTAAATTTTTGAATTCATAAATTTTGAATTCTTAAAAAAAAGTTTGAATTCATTAAGGATTTGAATTCATAAAAAAAAATTTTTAGAAAATTTACTTTTTTAAATTTTATAAATTCATAGAAAAATTTGAAATTGAGAATTTAAGATTAACTTTTGAAACATTGTCGAAGAAAAGATTTTTCACAAATTTCTGTAATTCAAATTTAGTTTGCGGCTTAGTAAATATGTCAGCCAAATTTAATTTGCTACGAATGAAAACTAATTCAAAAATATTTTTGATAACAAGATCTCTAATAAAATATAGTTTGACCTCTATATGTTTGCTTCTATTATTCTCTATAGGAGATTTAATAAAGTCTATGGCAGCCATATTGTCAATTAGTAATTTTGAGATTTTCTTATTTTTTATAATCTTCATGTTTTGGCATTCTTCTAGAATTCGATCTAGCCAGACAATTTCTTTTGCTGCTTCTGTAGCGGCAATGAACTCAGATTCCATAGTGGATAAACTAACAGCCTTCTCTTTAAAGGTCCTCCAACTGATGGGGCTACTATCTAGAAATACTATTTGTCCACCTATGGATGTCCGATCATCACGATTTGAAGCAAAGTCGGCGTCTGTGTAGGCTATGATCTGTGAATCAGCACATGAAAGTTTTAATTTTAATTGGCTTGTTTTCTTTACATATCCCAGTAGTTTGATCAACCCATTCCAGTGATGAATTCCTGGATTCGATTGGAATTGGCTATAGATATTGACGGCATATGCTATATCAGGTCTTGTTCTGTTAGATAAATATGATAAACACCCTAGAATATTGCGATATGGATACTTTGTCATTTCTTTGGTTTCTTCTTCGGTTTGAGGACAGCTTGATTTTGAGTAAATACAGCCTTTGCTGATTGGTAAGGATGAAATTGGAGGGTTAAAACTATTAAAACGACTGCATATTTCTTGAATATAGCTTTCTTGATGAATGAATAGCTTTGAGTCAATTTCAACAAATTCTACTCCAAGTAGTTTCTTTGTCCTTCCCAAAATTTTTAATTTGAATTTTTGTTTTAAAACATTAATGGCTTCCTCTAAAAACATTTTACTTTTACCAAATAAAACCATGTCATCAACATATAATAATAGGATAACTTGAAATTTGAATGTATAAACACAGTTGCAAGAAGTAAATTTAATAAAACCGATATTTGATAAAACTCTGTCAATTTCGTAAAACCATGCTCGTCCACTTTGGTGAAGGCCATAGAGAGCTTTGTCGAGCTTGCAAACTAACTTCTCTTCTCCTTGTTTAATAAAACCAGGTGGTTGCTGCATGTATATTTCATCTTCTAGCGGAGCATATAGGTATGCGCCAGTGACATCACATTGTACGTGATTCCACTTGTGCTGCACTACCAAAAGTGAAAAGAAAAAACGAATTAGATCGAAGTTTATAACAGGACTAAAAGTTTCTTCATAACTCTCGCCTTTTACTTGAGCGTAACCTTGAGCTACAAGCCTTGCCTTGAATTTAGCAATTCGACCTTCTTCATCTCGTTTTATAGCATATACCCAGCGACATCCAATTATTTGCTTATTTTGAGGAGGTTTTACAAGATGCCAAACCTTCCGTTCTTGGATGGTTTTTATTTCGGTTTTCATTGCTTCTAGCCATTCTTGAAATTGGTCTGATTTTTGGGCTTGCTTGAAAGTTCTTGGTATAATTAATTCTAGTCAAGAGGAATTATGACAAAAATTGGCACTTGTGTCTGAGTCAGATTCTTCTATTGGAGTGAATGAAAATTTAGTGGGGGTCATACTTGATTTTGTTTTCTTGGCAATATTTTCTAACGTCTCTATGGGATCTTAATCTTGTTCTTGTGTTTTCGGGATAGTAGTATACGTCTGTTCTGGATTTATCTCTTCTTAAAACTTGTTTTCTTTCAAACTTTATGTTTTTTAATTGAGATGATTGAACAGGTTTTTCATCATCTGAGGATTCCTCAGTGTCAGATAATTCAGACGGTACGCTGGACCCTATTTCAGGAGTTTCGTCAACAGCCTCTTCATCAGAATCATCGTCACTATCCTTTGGAAATACATCTTGAATTGTGTAATGCTGGTTGATGGTGCCCAGCACTGCTCCACTTGCTTCTGTTTTGAACAAACGATCTTCTTTAAATGTCACATTTAAAGATTCTACTATTTTATTTTGCTCTGGGATCCAAATACGGTATCCTCTTGTATGGTGTGCATATCCAACTAGATAACCTTTCACAGCTTTTGGATCCAGTTTCTGTCTTCTTTGTTTTGCCAGTCCTACATAAGCTACACATCCAAATGGTTTAAGGTGTCTGATTGATGGTTTTCTTCCACCGTACAATTCAAATGGTGATTTTTCAAAATCTTTATGGCATAGTCTGTTCCAGGCATAATTGAAATGTGAAACGGCTTCTGGCCAAAAACAAAAGTCTAAACCACTTTCATATAATGATGTACGGGCTCCATTAATAACAGTTTGGTTATAACGTTCAATAGCACCATTTTGTTCTGGCGTGAACGTGTTTGTTAGTTCATGTTTGATGCCTTTTTCCTGACAAAATGTTGAAAATTCTTTGTTGACAAACTCTGTTCCATTATCTGAGCGGATAGCTATTAAAGGTTTACCTATAAATCTTTCTGCCCATTTGATGTGATTAATTAAGGTTTCAGCTACTTCAGATTTTTGGACTATAGGATAAATGAATACTTTACGGGAATAATCGTCCATGATTGATAGAAAATATCGTTCTCCATGTTTGCCTCTTACTTGACATGGTCCCCAAACATCTGTATATAACAGTTCTAAGGGTCTCTTGGATCGAACAAAGTTTCTGTATTTAAATGAAGTGCGTTTAAATTTATTCAACCTGCAATCTTCACAAAAAAATTCTGTATGTCCCTTTAAGAATGGTAATCCCTTTGCACCCCTCTTATTACTTGTATGCGTCAAAGTTTGAGGATTTACATGAGCGCATCTCTTATGCCACAGGTTTAGAACTTCCTGTTCTTTTGAAGAGGTTGTGGAGGCTTCGAAAGTTACATGTTGTTTTATAGATTTTGGGATTTTTGCTTGGACACGATAAACACCACTTTTTAATTTTGCTCTGAACATTATATTATCATTGGACGTAATTTTGACTTCGCCTCTTCCCCCAATAAACTGTAGACCTTCTTTGTCAAGTTGTGGCCCTGATATAAGGTTTCTCCTAAGCTTTGATGAATACATCACTCCCTTTAAAGTAAAATTTCTTTGGCCAAAACGCAATTTAATGTCTCCTTTTCCTTCGATTGGCAAAGTGATGCCTTCCATGGCTACAGCCATTTCTTCATTTTGTTGAGGTTTAAATGATGTGAAAAGTTCACGGTCTTTACTAAAATGATGAGACGCGGCAGAATCGAATACCCAATCTGATTCATTTGTTTGCTGAGCTAAACTGGCCTCAGTAATGTAGTAAGATGAATTTGAATCCCTACTACTATTACGGGTCTTAGAATTTGATCTGGATTGATATGAAGATTTTTTTCGACTCTGTCTACCTCTTGATTGGAAGGATTTCTTAGGATTGAAATTCTGAGAAGGTAAGTTTTGGTTTTGAAAAGAGGGTTTAAAGTCAACATTTTTACTTCTATTGAGAGAAAAACAATTTTGTCTAGCATGGCCATTCTTATGACAAAATGTACAAATTAATTTTTGTTTTAGAAGCTTATTTTTACCTGTATCATTTAGATGAGAAAACTGAGCAGAAATTTTAGCTTTACTTAATTCATTATCTTTATTTCTTAAATTTAGCCTAGTTTCCTCGGCTACTAAGCAAGTTACAATTTCATTGAATGTAAATTTATCATCTTCCCATCTCAGTATGTTTTGAACGATACCGTCGAAATATGATGGGAGATAACGTAACAATTGATAAGATGCAAAAATTTCCGTCAGTCCCCCCTTAGAATTTTCTATTTGTTTAAATATCCTCATGACCCGGGACGCAAAGACATTTACACCCTCACCAGGCAATATTTTGCAATCACACAGCTCAGAAAATAAACTCATGTGCTGTGCACGAGTATCTGGAACAAAACTTTTGTTAATTAAATTCCATGCCTTTACGGGGTCATCCTCGTTTTCTACAATTTTCCTATACTCAGTTTCTATATTTAAGTATAAGACAGCTAAAGCAGCATTCGCTCTAGACTTAAATTTATTAACAGCAGAAGCATTGCTTCTGTCATCAGCCAAAACTGGGGCTGTTTCCGTACCAACAACTATGTCCCAGAGTCCCCGGTCAAGAAGAACAAATTTAATGTCACTCCTCCATTCCTCGAAATTAATCGCATTCAGTTTGGGAATAGAATGTAAATTGTTGACAGCCATTTTTGAGTAAAAAAAATTGTATAATTATGGTTCAAACAATTTAAAAATATAATATATCAAAAATATCACAATTTTTCTTATAAAAACCTTTGCCCCCCCGAATTAAACATTCGGTAAATTCATTTATGACTTGAAAATCTATTCAAATATATATATATGAAATTTCAAAAAGTTTTTTTTTCTACTTTACTGAAAAAATTTTACAATATTCCCTCAACAATATGCAAAAAAATGGTCATTATTACTTAAATTAAACAAAACATTCAAGATTTTCATTTATTAACATTAAACAACTTTTAATCTACATTCAAACAATTTCTTGTTTCAAAAATTTACTATAACTGCAAAAAATTTAACTTTCAATTTATTTTTCAAACAAAACAGAAAAACATTAATTTATGAAAGGGCCAGCATATTTACATGCTGAAAAAGGAAAAGCCCATAACCACTTTTTATTTCTCTTGTTAGCTGGTGTGAAGTAGATCCAAGGCTAAGTGAATTAGCAGAGGAGCCTACTCTAGACGTAAACACCAGCGTAACAACATTTAAAGTTAATTAAATGAATTAGATACATGGAAGCTAGAGTAAGTAAATATGCTGAAAGATAAATATGTAGAAATTGTTAAATAAATGACCATAACAAATTTTAATTTAATTTGTATTTTAATTGAAACAATAAATTCAAAAAAAAAGTTTATATAAATATAACAATAAGTTTATATGAATAACAATAAGATAATTGAAGTAGACAAATACTTTTTATATATAACAAACATACCAAAGCAGATGCTGGATGACAAACAAGGTGAGTACGAAGACAATATTTAACATCTTTTTATTTCCCATATAGGTTGCAGAAAAGACTACTACGTGCCATTAGAAAAAAGCTGGTGACACTTATGTAGAAGACGTGACGTTCTTGTTTCCACTTGTTATTGTCGCGATATGAACACCTATAAATTTCATTTAAATTTCGAACTCACAAAAAGGATTAACGTGAGTTATAACTAACTAAAAATGAAAATATTTTATTTGAATATAAAAAATAAACGCCACATATTACGGCGACATCTTATGAAACCGGCATCGGCGAAAAATGAACAATGGCAGGGGCAAGAGCAAAGGTAAAAGCAACCGCAAAGGAAACCGCGAACACCCACTACCATCGGCGTTCGCTATTTATAGCTTCGCGGGAGAAAGGAAGTGATCTTCCGGACGTACGTCGCGGCGCGTGCGTAGACTTCGGCTATCGTTCTTAGAGATGTTTTATGCAAATTTTTGAAACTCGGCTCAGTCGGAACTTCCGGAAGGTTAGCTATTGTTTACGTTTCGCGTTTGAAAAATTAAGATGGATGATTTAAATTTGAAAGCTCCTTAATATAGCATTTCATTGAACGATATATTTATTTTCTTGGTAAGTAGAAAATAGATTAAGAGGAAATTAGGATTTTTAATAAGTGTTTAATTTTTTTCAACTAACGTTTTTTTTTCTTTAAGTTTTATTTTAAGAGTGATTAATTTTTAATATATTTAATTAGCATAACGATAAGAAAAAACGGGAAACTATAGGTTTACTATTAACAGCTTCCCTCCGATTGGTTGCTTCGCGGCAACGGCTTTCGCTTCAGGCTTGCTGGCGAGCGCGCGCCGTGAGGAAAGTCAGTGGTGGTTCCCTCTCGCACGCGGTGCGGTTGTCATGCATCTCCGTTTACGGTGCCTAGAAATCGGCGTTTAGCATTACCGACAACGACCTACTGCCTCTTTCCTGAGAATGCAATCCATATCCATCATTTCATCAGGAGGCCCTGTTGATCCAAAGAGTACTCTAGGCGACATTTGAGAGGAATAATTGGGTGCGAAACTATGAATTGCTAGAATTCAACCTCCCGGCACGTGGTCAGCGAGCGTCCATTCAAGCTTCAAATAAAAGTATGGTCTGTGTTCTTCTCTGTGTCATTCCTGCATCCTACAACTCATTACACCATTCCAGCTGCCAAAATATGTGAGTTTGTTCCTTTTCTTTTCTTATCTTCGTCATTTTATTTAAAAATGCATGATCGTCAGTAATTACATGTGGAGCTCCACGTCATTGTGGCGATCCTATTAAATGAGTCCTCCAACAGTGGATTTCTAAGTTCCTGGGTCAAAAACAAAAAGGAATCCTTCCTTATAACCAATTATTAAGCAGGTCATAAATTCGTAAGGGCAAAAATCTACTCGTCCACTTTGCTTGAACAACGATTTCACGGCAAGGACTTATGCACCTTCATAATATCTTACAAAATAAAAACTAATATTTAATACTTAATAAATATCACATAAAAAAGAACAATTCACGCTACAAACTTTAAAGTTTTGCTTTCAGCAAAATAATTTACAAATTGCAACGAAATTTATATCATTTAAATTTTATGAAGCACAGTTTGGGAAATCTATTATACATACTATGTAAGGAAAGTACTGTAGCTATGAACAAATCTGACAATAAAATTTTGGTGTATCTATATGATTTTAGATCTCCTGAATATACTTGTGCTATTTTTATGGCAATATGTATGTAAGTGAACACAATAGTGTTTAAACACTTCATTCATTTGAGCTAAAAATTTGTAGCTATTTCATAAATCCCAATCACACGAACTGTAAAAATTTTTATGGACTTACAGTTATTAGAGATCTATAAGACTTTTCTTTCACATTACGGCTTATGAACTTAAAATACGTGTGGAATAAGTTAGAATCTAAATTCTATATTCATTTAAGGTAAGTTGGGAAAACATGGTATAGATCACTGTAGCAAGAACTACAAATTTATACAAATATAAAATTGATGTGCGTATTACTTATAGTTATTTTACAGGAAAGCATGAAAGAATTTATACATATCACTTCCTATTGACGGTAATTATCTGAAGTTCAACAAATTAATTAAAAGAGACTGATATATGTTTTCGAGTTTTGCTACAGAATGATTATTACTGGAAATTTGTGCTTATCATTTGTATTCTTTTACCAGGGATGTTAAAAACAATGCAATACAATACTGTTGATTGCACAAACACACTAATTTGGTTTTAAATACTCAAACACCCAATAACTACTAAAGTAAAATAAAACTACACCAGTTTTTCTTTTTTTTATTGTTAATATTAGATCTCAAAATAGCTTCTTTTGCAGTTTACAATTACATATTATAATCACGTTTTGAAATTCTCTCAGTTAGGTTTTTTTCTAGAAATCTACTTTGGCCTTGAAAATAGATATATACATAAACATATTTTTCAATAAAGATTTATCAAAACATACTTAATAATGCTAATTTAGAACTTCTCAATTACAAATAACAATGTAAAATTAAGAGGCCTACTCAGAAGTTCTGCAAAACTTTTTCAGTGCAAGTCTGCAGTCTGCACCTTCATCAAGCATCTTCCTGGTACTTGTTGATGCTTCTGAGCTCAACAGTTCAGCCCCTCTTCTTTTGTTCTAATTAGATGTTGCCACGTCAATGTCTGTTGATGGGTCATTCTGGTTGCAACTTTGCATGTTTCTTACGATCTCTATGGCTTCGTGATTGATGGCCATGACACAATGGTAATTTTCATAATTTGTGAGTTTTTTTATATTGTCAAAGTCTATTTAAATGTCACTATTTTGAAAAGCTTTCGTTAATGTGGTAGTGGTTTTATTAAAATTTATGTCTGCTTTGTGTTCTTTTATTCTGGTTTTTATTTTTCATTTTGTCATTCTTATGCAAAATCCTTTTTTATTATTGCTTGTTTCATATCTGATTTTATAAATGCCGGCTGTTCCTAAGTGTTAATTACCGTTCAGTATGAATATAAATATTAACGACCAACCCAAATATATTTGAAAGAATTCACAGCAGCAAAGATAAACTTAAATTCAGTATGAATATAAACATATCTATTAAGCCCAGGGTTTGCATTAGAGGGTGGAATTGTGAGAATCTCGAAACATTTTGAAAAATCTCACTAAAAAATATATCATAAAAGGGATTTTCCCCCAATTTTTTCACATTGCTCATTGAGTATTTCATCAATTTTTTTGTTCAATTGGGTAATATATTAATTGTTTTGAAGCCTATAGTTATTTTTTTTTTTAAACTTCTTTAGAATTTCTTGATAAAAGGAAAAAAGTAGAAATATTATGTAATTATTTAAAAATGCTTCTTAATTGTAAATATTTGTTAAGAGAATATATGAAGTGTTTATTTTATCAACAAACAACTATGAAATGTGAAAGTTAAAAATTGCAATAATTATACATTAAATAATTTAGGTTATTCCAGCTACTGTTAGAGTCCTGCATCGGGTCGGGTAACCCGATTTTACCCGAACCCGACCCGACCCGCGGGTCGGGTTCGGGTCGGGTTGACAGAATTTTTTCTCATGCGGGTCGGGTTCGGGTCGGGTTGACTGATCTTTTTTTCGTGCGGGTCGGGTTCGGGTCGGGTTGACTGAGTTTTTTTTCTTGCGGGTCGGGTTCGGGTTCGGGTCGGGTTTGGTTTTCAACAAGTCGGGTCGACTTGAGAACACCTTTCAAAATATTTTTTACAATTATGAACATAAATTTATAGGCATGTTTACAACTATGTAACTAATTTAAACATTCTGCACATACTAGACATGTATCGGTTGGTTGTTTGGTTAGAGGATTTAAGGCCGATTGACTCCAGATGTGTCCTAGGCCTAATAGGGGGAATGCCCTCCGTTTGAATCTTTCTAAGGGGTCCTAGCGCGTATTTACGCGTGTTTCGGAGGAAACCACGGAAAACTCCGAACGGCTAGGTCGATGAGCGCGACCTGGGATCGAACCCGACACCTCCCATCTACCAGCTACGAGCATAGAACTGCTCGGCCGCTGGTGGGCAGACGCGTACCGGACCTCCCTATTCGTATCCGCGGATATCCGCCAGAAAAATAGATCCGTATTTGTATCTGGATCTGTTTTCTTTTCTTCAACGAAACTAATATGTATCTTTTGTAGAAATTGTATGAAAATTAGGAATGTATTATAAATCTTTCTCGACTGTTGTTAATATATAAATTAAAGAAATACAAATACAGTATAACCTCGCATTTACATTCTGGAAATTGAAAAAATTTGGAAATTGAATTTTTTTTTTTTTTTTAAACTTTCTTCTATATTCAGTAAAAGAAAGTATTAGATTCTATCAACATCTATGGTGTCAACCGCTCGACGGGTGGCACTGCTATAGAGCGATTTCTGCAATTTCAGGGAATCTCAGGTTCTGTTGCGTACAATCCAACAAAACTTTATGTGTGAGAAGACCAATATGAGATATTATGCTTATTCAATTTGAATGCCTATCAGCCAACAGATGGCGCTGCTACACAGCGATTTCCGCAATTTAAAGAAAGGGTATATCTCAAGAACTACTGCACAGAATTTCATATAAATTTGTATGTAGGTGTCATTTAATATATATTAGCGCCTGCCATCTTTTAGTGTAAACCGCTCAACAGGTGGCGCTGCTACACAGTGATTTCCACAATTACAAGGAAAGCTTTATCTCATGTTCTATTGTATATCACCAAACAAAACTTAATATGTGAGAAGGCGAGATTATGATACATTATGCTGACTCAGTTTGAATGCTTGTCGGCCAATAGGTGGCGTTGTTATACTGCAAAAAGTCATCGATAACAGGATGGCTATATCTCAACTTCTATGCCATATAACTGTACGAACCATGATATGTGAGATAACCATTATAAAAACGCATTGTTTAAGAAGTTATTTATAGACGATAAAACTGTCTCTCTTTGGATATTTAGTGCTAGATTTCCCTAAGATGAAAATTATTTGCATTCATCACGTTAAACTTTTTAATAAGAGTTTTAATAAATCATTCGCACTTAGTGAATTTGACAAAAAATATAGAAGAATGTCTTGTGGTGGCCACAACATACTAGTTTTTTTTATAATTTACCAACTGTGTGACAATGAAAATTTACTTTATTTTATATCATGTTATATCATTTTACCTTGTTTTGCATGATTTTTAAATAAATAAGTAATGTTGATTTATTTTTCGGGTTTCGGGTCGGGTTCGGGTTAGATAAGTCGGGTTTCGGGTCGGGTTCGGGTCGCAAAAAATTCTCTGTTGCGGGTTCGGGTCGGTTTTCGGGTTGATGAAAATTTTTTTGTCGGGTTCGGGTCGGGTTTCGGGTTGCTGAAATATTTTTTGTCGGGTTCGGGTCGGGTTTCGGGTTGATATAAAATTCATATTTCGGGTTCGGGTCGGGTAAAACCCGACCCGCGCAGGACTCTAGCTACTGTACTTCTGTCAAGTACTCTTTCAGTACTCCAAATTAAATTGAAAATAAATTTTGAAACAGATTAAGTAGTAACTTGAGCAATTTGTTCTGCATTTTTGATGAAAATTTAGATTCTAAATATTGAAGCAGTATCTGTCTTCAGTCACAAAAGGGAAAAGAAAATAAATAAATAAATTTCCATTTTTAACATTTACTTGATTCCCCCCCCCCCCTCCCCTTTTTTTTTATTGTTTGATTTGCAATTGTAATTCTCTAAAAAGAAATTTACAAAATGTAAATTATATAATTTCTCACTTAAATTTGAAGGATCCCACTTAATTTTTTTTTGTTAGAGTGGGAGAATCCCACTCAATATTTTTTTCTAGTGCCAACCGTGATTAACGCAACACCAGATGTAATTGCGTTTAACAATTAACTAAAAAAAATATCTTATATTAAGTATTTTTTTGAAGAAAAGAAATGATATATGTTTATTTTATTACAAAAAAAGTTTGATCTGAAAAATAATTTTATATTTAAAAATAAATTTTAAACTTGAAGCACTAATCAATTCAAAACTTTTGAAAATCTTCATATTTGAATAAGTTTACATAACTTGTAAAAAAAAAAATTGTTTCATAATAAAATAATTACTTTTGAAGTCATCTGTAGTTTTTGCTGTTTTATGCTCCCTCAAGGAAATTTCCATAAACATTTATTTGTATTCATTCTATACTCTTATTCCACTGAGTTGTACAAATACAACACCCTGTATTTAGTAAGATAAGACTAATTTTAATAATTTTATTTGTTATATATTATCAAAATAATGAGTATTACTGTTTGTATTTGGAAAAAAATCATTATTTCTAGTTTTGGCAGTTAATGGGTTAAGCCCAACCCAAATATATTTGAAATAATTCACTGTGACAAAGATAAACTTAATCACTTAGAAACAGTTGGTTATTTATGAAATCAGATATGAAACAAACAACAGTAAAAAAGGAATTTGCGTAGGAATGACAAAACGAAAAATAAAATCCCGAATTAAAGAAAACAAAGCAGACATAAAATTTAATAAAACCATTACGGCATTAACTAAAGTTTTTCAAAATAGTGACATTAAAATAGACTTTGACAACATCAAAAAACTCGTAAATTATTAAAATTACCGTTACGATGTCAATCGTGAAGCCGTAGAGATCGTAATAAATATGCGCAGTTGCAACGAGAATGACCTATCAATGGACATCGACAAGTAGCAACAACTAATTAGAAGGAAAGAAGAGTGACTGAACTGTTGAGCTCAGAAACATCAAGAAGCACCTGAAAGATGCCTGATGAAGGTGCAGGCCAGCACTTAAAAAGTTTCGCAAAACTTCCACATAGGCCTCTTAATTTTATATTATTATATTAAAACATATTGAAAATTCAAGAAACAAGTAAATAATAACTCAGCAGCGACAAATTCTAAACAAGCTAAAAAGATTAAAGCTAACAGAAAGAAAACACAGTTGAATTTTAATGGGCAAAAAACTATACTTTTATTATTATTTTTTTTCTTTAGTTTTATCAAAAGAAAATATAAACCAATGTATCAAATGAAAGCTAATGCGAATTTTTTCATAATTTTAACCTACTTATACCAACATCAATACCTGCATAAATTTTGAAAAATTAAAAATGCAATTTTTTTTAAGCTACAAACTTACAAAAATACGGGGGGGGGGGGGGGGGGGGGAAAAACAGTTTTCAAGAAACAATAACATCAAATATCTTTTAATAACATAATAGAATCTTAAACTGAAATAAAATACAGAAAAAGTAGATACTTACTAAATAATAGTAGTATAGAATGTGCAATTAACAAACACATATTGATTTTCATGCTAAATACGGATCTTTATTATAAGACAGATAAATAATAATTTTAATTAAATTGATTTGGAACTTTCATAGAAATTTGTAATTTCATAGTGTTATCAATTAAAGTAATTTATATTTCATGAATCAAGAAATTTATTTGATAAATTATTCATAAAATATATATTTACCAGATATACAGGTAATCCATTCTAAAAATTATTTCTTTTGAGTAAGATATGTCTACATTGCTGATTTATAGAATAATATAAAAGTCTGAAAGACTAACTAAAAGTTTTATGCCTGAAAATGATGCCTAAGAATCCCATAAATTTATTATAATAACTATTTTTAATGACTATCGAAAACACATTCATAATTTTAAAAAATATATATTAAATATGCATATTTTTTAAAAATAAATTATACTGTTAGTAAAATGAATATTCAGTTTTAATTATATTATATTTTTAGTTATATTTTTAATGCTCTTGATAAGGAATGTGCTATAGCAATTAAAAACATGAAATTTTATATCCTTTTTAAATGCTTTTATGAAAATTAAGAAATACAAGGAAAATTTAAACATAGCCACAAAGCAGTGATGTCACTGACATAGTGAGTTTTTTAATTAACAGCCCTACTAATTAAGGTTCTACAAACACTATAATGGTCAAATAATCTTTTTCAACTTTTCTGCATTTATGGGTACCAATCACAAAGCACTGTGTGTTTGTTTCTGAAAATTTTTCTATAAAATTACAGACACACGTAGATTTTAATTATGATATAAATTATCAATGCATATTTAGAATAAAATCGCTTCAAAAGCCCTTACCTTCAGTTTTGATATGCAAAGATGTTCTCACTAAAGCAAATAAAGTTGCATTAAACATAACAGTACCATCACTATTTAGGGGCATGTTCATGGAAACAAGTTTCTGAAAAATAGTATAATTACATAAATTAATAAAAAATATTTATTTTCTTTTAATGACTTTTTTTTTTTCTAAAGCACAACACTTTAAACAAATAAAAAAGGGTTGATCTATTTTTTAACTTTTTTTTTTTTTTTTTAAATCAATAATTTTGTAAATATGTATACCTATATATATATATCATATAAACCCTTCAATTTTGGCAGGCAATCTACATAATGTTTAACATCAAGTTAATAGTGCTTTATTAAACTAAGTATAGGCAGTAATTTAAAATACTATTGAAAATATTTTCATAAAAACAAAATATAGTAAAAAGGCAGTTTTTGTTAATTTAAATTTTGTGAAGTAATCCATTTTATTAATTCCCCACCCCCAATCCTGCAAGTCACCTCAATGTGGCAGCAGTGGGAGCCCCTGAGTGGACTGGGCAATATATGTATGGAGTATTATGGTCCTAGCAATGTCACCCATAACATGAAACATGAAAGACATCCCAACATACTCAGCTAAGATCTGCAGATGAAAAATTTACATCATGGATTGTACAATCAGCAACACCCCCCCCCCTCTCCCCCACCTAATTTCACCGTAAATTGTCGTAGGAACATGCGGCTGGTACCAATTGATTTGTAATAACATCTAGTTTATAATAGTATAGTTAGATTTTGCTTAGGGTGTCGTCTACATATTAAAACTGGCATCAACTTCATTTTTTTCAATGGTAACCTCCATTTTTTATAATTTATTTGAATTATTTGGATCAAATCATTGCGGCAAATGGTATAGTTTATATATTTTGTTCAATTTTTCATAGAGTTATAAGCTGTCGAAGTATGGGGATGCTAATGTTAAATGAATATGACAAACATTAATTCATATCTTTCCACAAATTTATTATATTCAAATTCTGTTTTTTTTATGTGTTCCAATGAAGTGACCCAAGAATATTCCATACATACTTTTGATTAAAAAACATTTTTTGAATTATGAAAATTATTAATAAATTCATATTCTAAAAAAAATATGAATTATGACCTATATTAATTTTTGCTCAAATAGAACAGGCATCATCAAAAACATGGGTTTTCAAATTTACAGCTTGTTTTTAACATTATTTTTTGAATTACAGTTATATTTCATTTTTTATTTCTGTTAGAGGGCTGTCACTTGTTATAATCTGTATCCTCTGTGAGTAAATATCTGTATATATTCTGATGAAAAACTATTTTAATTTACCTTTATGTTATTCTTATTGTTCTCTAAAGCAACATTTCGATGTTTATTATACAAACTGGTTTATTTTTGTAAAGTTATCGCAATGCAGTGTGAAAGAATTCAAAAAGAAAACAAGCCCCACCTCTATATTGATGAAATATTATTAAAAAAAACCAGTTTACATATTCGTATTTGACTCTATATGTGACACTGGTATGCATAAATCTCAATGGCATGTACTACATCGATTGCTGAGGACAAAACTTAAATGATTTAATTGCAAATATGTAAAATCATTTTGTTTCACAACGTAAAGTTTTAGCAAAATGTGTAAAGGTGTGGCTTACGTTGCAAGATAGGACCATACTCAATCCTGAAATATTGTCTTTCTTCTTAAATATAAAATTAATTTTTACTACTTTCTCACGGGTAAAATTCTATTTTAACTTCGTTGTTTTTTTTTATTTTTTATACTTGAATATTGTTGGGTTTGTACACCTCAAGTTAAATGTCCTGTTTTATAAAATGCGATATGGTGAAGCTTATTGTTTAAAAGAGCAATACAGAGACTATAATCCTTTTATTCCTTTCTTCTATATTCAATAGAAGAAAGTATTGGATTCGTAAAAATTTTCGACCTCGGATTTTTGATGGATTTACACGTTTTGAGAGCTGTAGAACACGATTTGACCATTTTTAGAAAATGTCTGTCTGTGTGTGTGTGTGTGAGACAAAATTTTGTGGCAACTGTATCTCAGGAACTACTGCACAGAATTTCATACAAGTTGGTATGTAGTTGCACCTTGACATAAATTAGTGCCTATCAACTTTTGGTAAAAATTGTCTTACAGGTTGCGTTGCCATCCAGCTTTTTCTAAATTTTTAACACAGTGATATAGGACAAAATTTTGTATAAATGTGCATAAAGAGAATTATTTTTTAGTAATCATTATGAAATTTACAAGAATTATTTATAATAGAGATAGTCAACTGGGAAAAAAACTTTGTATGTGTAGGAGCCTCGCCACCCACCCTGGGGGGGAAGTCCCCCCTCGAGGGGAGTAAATATTCAAGATGGATATCTTTCGAAAGGTCTCGTCAATGCCTTTAAAACGAATGGTTGAGCTATAAATCTGTGATAATTTAAAACAAAGTTATCGATTTTTTTTACTTTTAACGAAAAAAAAATTAGAAAAAAAAAAAAATCGTTTTTTTTTTTTTTTTTTTTTTTTCTTCATCGAAATTTAACCAAACTTGGTATTTAGTTGGCCCCTGACATAAACTGGTGCTGATTAGATTTGGGGATCAATCGCTCAACAGGTGGCGCTGTGATCGTATTTCTTCTAAATTTTTAACATGGCAGTATAGGACAAAATTCTGTATAAATGTACATAATGAAAGTTATTCTTAACCTGTGATTGTAAAATTAATATGAATTATTGATAATAGTAGTAGTTAATTAGTAAAAAAATTTTGTGCATGTGGGGGCATCGCTTCCCCCCTGGGGGGAAGTATTTCCGGGGGGTGTAAATTTTCAAGATGGGTATCTTTCGAAAGGTCTCGTCAATACCTTTAAATTGAATGGTTGAACTATAAATATGTGATAATTTAAAACAAAGTTATCGATTTTTTTTTTTTTACTTTTAACAAAAAAATAGTTGGAAAAAAATCATATATTTTTTTTTTTTTTTCTTATTGTTGTTGAGTGAATTTGTTTAGGAAAATATAGACAAAAGTCTTGTGGTGGCCACAACATACTAGTTTTTATTTTATTATTATTATAAATATTTAATAATTTTTATAAAATTTTTTAAAACAAATTTTCTGTTTTAATCTTGTTGTGACATTTTTGCATTTGTTTACTGTACTGTTTGTAAGCTTTATGTTATTTAAATTTTATCGCATGACATAACATAATAAAATATTAAGTTTTTATTAAATGTTTTTTAATACAGAATCAAGTAATAGAAAATTGTTTTTCTTTTCTTTTTTTTTTAAATTCTATTATTGAAACAAAACACAATATTATTTATTTTCAATTAATTCTAATCACAGCGTGAAATTCATATTTATTATGGAAAAAGAATTTAAAACAAAGTAATATGCCTTTATACTTTTAAAGATATAGATCTTACGCATTTAAAATTAAGAATTCAAGTACAGTAGTTTAATGTATAAGGCGAGATATTTGTCCAGGGCTATAGGAAATCGTGTTATGTGGGATATACTTTATCAGACAAATTTATGCAAATTCAGTCAAATACTGAAAAATTTTATTTTATTGTTTTCTAAGTAAGGTTTCTATGTTTACTATACAAATTAACCTATTTTTGTAAAATTAACACATTGCAGGCAGGAAATTTTGATGGCATTCCAAAAGAATAATAAACCCCACTCTCTGGCTTTTTCTGAAACAATACTTTACTTTAAAAAATATTTCTTGTTTCCTTAATTTTATCTTGTTTGACTCTTTATAGAACTCTAGCATATATAAACAGATGAAATTTACCGGTTTGATTGTCCATGACAAAATTTCAGTTATTTAATCATGAATCTGTTAAATAATTTGATGTTTTAGAGAAATATATAAAGTATTACTAAAAATAGGAATGCTTTTGAACAGTATCTCCTTTTTATTGAATATTAAATATCCTTTCTAAGATTTTTGTTTAAATCTTGTTAGCTATAATTTTGTATATTGCAGGTTTGTATGCTTCAAATTAAATGTAAAACTTTATAGTAACACTTTCATGCAAGGCTTACTGTATAAAATAAAAATACACCTAACAGAAGTAGATAATTTTTTTTTCTTAAATAATAAACTTTTTTTTTTTTTTTTTTTTTTTACTGCTATTATTATCATTATTACAATTATTCTTTTATCTTGTTATCTAGATTTTTGTAATTTAACATTGTAGGGTTCATATGACTCAAGCTATTTAAATTTTAACGTACAAAGTGATGTAATGAAAACTATTTGTTGTTTATAAAAAATAAACTATTTAAAAAATTTTAATTCATAAGCAAACACAATACGTTCTGTAGATTAACTTCGTTTTTATTTTATAAATAATATTTTTGTACTTTTTTTCCGGTATGAATCTCAATGAATAATGTCCATTTTGTGATAGACCGTAATTTATTTTTTCTAAATGTATAGACGGGCCCCTAATACATTTTCGCTTGTACTCCATCAAGAGTTGATTTAAAGTATATAAATAGAACTTTTTCTGAAACGCCTTGATCTCAGGAATTTGAATATGTGATCAAAAACAGGGGTTGCCATTGAAAAAAATAAAGTTCATGTCTGCTTTAATATGTAGATACCCATTAAGCAAAATCTAACTCATTATAAACTAGACATTATTACAGATCGATAGGTACCAGCCGCATGTTTCTATGATAATTTACAGCGAAATTAGGTGTGTGTGTGGGAGGGGGGCTTTCTTTTTTTTTTTTTTTTTTGCTGACTGTACTACAAATGTTTTTGATTCTGTATCCCCCATTAAAAAGGGTAAAAAAGAGTGCATTCAGAACCCAGGTAGAGGATGCTTGCATGAAGCGATTCATGTGTCTGGGCTTGTGGAAGCATTATTTTAGACATCTGTCATTCCCTCATTTAGCATGTGCAGTGTTGCCAGACTTGGGGACTTTTTTATTCAACTACAACCAATAATTTTGAGAAGTAAAATTTGACATACATAATAGACGATTAATCTTCGATGTGATGAGGCAACTGTTGCAATAAAAATTTAATGGTGGATGTTGAATAAAAAAGTCCCCAAATCTGGCAACACTGAGCATGTGTCTGGGCTGATCTTCTTTCATTATGAATAATGATTACACTGCTAAGAGATATATTTTTCATAAGCCTTTTAAGATCTTTTTCTCTTTTAGCAAAGATTCTTGGCAAAGATATGGCTAGTTAGCTAAAGGAATTATTTTATTAGGCATACTGATGGCTCTAAGTTTAATTTTCAATCTCAGACAGGTGTTATTGTTCTAGGGATGAAACTGAGCTTTCTTTCTCTCTTAGAAAGTTAGTCAAGGTTTTCCAAGCTGAGAACTTTGCTATCATCTTATATGCTGTCAGGAGTGATTAGACAGGGTTTATCATAATTTAACCATTGGTATCTGTTTAGACAGTCACGCAATGAGAAGGCTCTCTGAATATTCATCTCTCTTCTTACACGGGAGTGCTAACAAGGTACTCTATGAACTTTCTTCTTATAATAAGGTTAGTCTTCATTCAAGGCTAGAGCCAAGAGGAGGTTTGGAGGTTCATTCCTTTTTCCTGAAATTTACAGATTTGTCGAAATTTTTTTCAGCTATCTTTCCTTTTTAACACCCAACATTATGTACTAAAGTTTGAAGCCTCTATGAAAAAAATCTCCTTTCTATGGCCATGTTTTCAACTGGGTGCCTGGTCATATTGGGCATTCCTGGTGATGAATTGGCAAAGTTTGGCTCCGGGCCACTCTTTAGGCTTTAAGCCTGTTTGTTCTGGGCATTTTCCCCACTACTTTCAGGGCTTCTACTTCAAAGCTCCTTTGTAGAGAGCATTATAAACAATGGTATAGTTCTGATGAACAAAGGCAAGGGTCATTCCATGTCAAATCAACGAAAAAAAGCAGCATTTTTAACCTGACCCCCTCAGATTTTTATGAAATTGGGCTCTTATTTATTCTATAGAGAAATGAATTGTATACCAATTAATAAGTCCTTATTTCTTTTAGTTTTTGATATACAGAGCTGCAAAAATGGATAAAAAGTGCAAATTTTTCCAATTGGTAGAGATGTTTTAATCTATCCACTGTATTCTCTTTATATCTTATACTATCTAACTATAATTTACTATAATTTACTTTATTAATCCCTTGAAAACAACTTAGATGGCAGGGTTCATTCTAGACGGGGTTTATGGGGCGCTCCGCCCCACTGTCTATAAATGCACCCAAGAAAAAAATGATCGAAATTTCGGGTAAAACGGACGAAAGAATCGAAGAAAAATTTCGATCCTAAAAATGAATTTTCACAAAAATTGTCTGCTGATAAGATTAATGAAAATCGTCTGCAGATTAGAAATATAATTAATATTTCTTCTTTATGGCAATGTATTGGCATTCTCTATTTTGCATGCGATCGCCATCATCCGAAGAGTCAAGATTTTTTATTAATTCGATTTTTTGCGATTCCTTTCTATCTTATTTTAGCTTTAAAAATGCCCTCAAATGACAGAAGAAAACGTGTAAATGATCGCAAGCTTTAACATTTGTTTGAAAAAAAGCTAAGTGCATCTTATATTTTCTGAACATTAATCATAAAGTAATTTTTATCGTTATATATATAGTAAACTCTGGATTATCCGTGGTCTTTTCTTTCCCTTTCTTGCTATGAAAATTACAAGTTTATTAAAAAAAAAAAAAAAAAAAAATAGATCCACTATTGAGTTTTGCAGAAAAAAATAAAAGAACGTCAAGTATTTGTATTTATTGAGAGATACTATTTCGCCGGCATTTGACTGTTTACTGTTATAATAAATTACAAGGCTAATCCGGGCCTAAAACTATTTCCTTTCTAGAAAAACAATGGACAGACGATCAGCCAATTTTCTTTTATCTATATTTATTTATTTTTAATGCACACAATCGATTTATCACTGAAAAATGCAACCTGGAACTCCTTTTAATTATCTCAGCTATCAGCTCAGTGCTGAACCGGCCCGTGACAAAGAAAATTTTTTCGCCTACGGCTGACTTCAACCAAGAGCAAGAGAGGGAAGGGGTAATAGATTAAAGCAAATGTGATCTCTTTACTCTTACATCACTACTTTTTGATGTAACAGCACATTCTTTGGAGAATATCCACCCTAGGCCTGAGGATGGGTGCCCTCCATGGGGGCCTTTCTAAGGGGTCCCTATTTTGTCAAGTTTCGAAGAAACCAGCTTTGAGTGCAGAACAGATCGGCTGCTGGTGAGCATATTCATGGGTGGAAGAATCGGACATTTGTAAAAGGTGGAAAGTTACAGATGGAAAATTACAATGCTCTTTTTATTTATCTTCTTTCTCCTTTCCCCAAAGGAAACATGGTTTAAAGCGTGATAAAAAGTCAATTTTATGTAACATTTTGTGGTTAAAATCTTTAAAAAGTTTATTAATGAAATAAGAAATTGTAGGTTGGATTGACTTTTTTTTTTTCTTTTGTTTCTTTTAATATTTTAAGTCACCTGGCTTTGATGC
The DNA here is from genome assembly GCA_963930645.1 of Salticus scenicus. NCBI lineage: Eukaryota > Metazoa > Arthropoda > Arachnida > Araneae > Salticidae > Salticus > Salticus scenicus. Next base: position 78,145,089 of record OZ005655.1, on the reverse strand, counting down.
CACATGCCGTCAATACTAACGACATTAAAATTAAATCGTAAAAAGATGCTAAGTATGTGATAACAATATTCAAATATTAAGAATACACAAAATATTTAAAAATTCATGCTAAGATTTTATTAATTTTTCTTTACTTCTCTCTCCATGTCAATAATAATAATACATACTGAATGTTACAAAATAGAACACACAAAATTATTCAAAAGACTTTATGATTATAGCAGAAAAATAAATAAATAAAAATAAAATAAATAAATAAAAGCAGAAAAATCGATTTATTATTTCTTTCAGCTACAACTTCTCCTTATCTTATAAAATGTGTAATAAATTTTCAATTTATCGGAATAATTTGAGCTCATATTCTATAATGATAAGTAATTTTTCAAAATATGTTCGAACACACGAACTAGGTTCGGGGGAAATTTCGAATATTTATTTTCTTAGGAGAAAATAAAGATGAAAACTAAAATAATAAATTTCCTGAAAAAACAAACTTTTTAACATTAAACAATGAACTAATAGTTGTATTCTTATGTTAAATGAGTATTTCTTCTTTTAAAATCCAATAATTTTTTAGAGGAAACATAATCAGTGTTTTAAATAAAATGTGGGATTGCAAAAATCCCAAATTTCAAAAATCCCGAATAATAATAAATAAAGGAATCTAAGAAAAAAAAAAAAAAAAAAAACGTGCATAAATTCTTCCTTTCCACTTCTGAAGAAATTGTGACCGGCAAAATAATTACTTAAGTGATACTGTAAATGTAGTATAGAGCCAGAAATACGAAAAAAAAAAAAAAAAAAGAAGAAGAAAGAAATGGAATGAAAGTGCTGCCGCTCTGTTTATTGCACTCATGCTTACTTTGTGCACCTGACGAAGGGTTGTGTTTTCTTTTGACCCGAAACAATTATTGCTTGTTTTTCATTTTATTGTGTTTATTCAAAGTTTTGTACTTATTGATTTTGAACGCCAGTTCTGCGGTACTTTTTTATTATGCAAGTAAAAATATTAAACGGGCGTAGAATTAATCCTATAAATTTTACAATAAATATTTCGTGATTAATACAAGCTAAAGAAATTATCAAAATTCAAATTACTTTTGCTATCTAACTAATGCACTCCAAGAATCATCACATAATCCACATAAATAAACAAACACTTTAACAGAGTGAGTTATTACATAATCAAAGTTCGCAGATAGAGGAAGATAAATGTGTTTGTTTCATTTGTTTATATTTAAACTCTGAAACTGAAAAGGGAGGGAGAACGGGGTAAAATGAAAGGAGAAAAAAAGATTTTTTTGCAGCATTTTGATTATTATTATTATTGTTATTAATTTTTTTTCTATATATAAAATACAACAGTTAGCAACAGAAAAAAAAAAAAGAAACTATGAAACTGAAAAGGGAGGGAGAAGGGGGTAAAATGAAAGGAGAAAAAAATATCTTTTTGCAGCGCTTTGATTATTATAAAAAAAAAAAAAATTCTATATATAAAATACAACAGTTAGCAACAGAAAAAAAAAAAGAGGGAAAAAAGAAAATACGATTTAGAGCGATTAGTTGCTACTAAATAAATAAAAATAGTTTTATAGTAAAACATGCACATATTTAGGGGATCAGCTATAAAAGGAGGGGGGTGGGAGAGAAAGAAAAGTTTTATCAATTAACAGTGACATTATCCTTATTTTGCTAATCCGCTACAATTTTATTTATTTTTATTTTTTTAATAGTGTTAAATTTTGAAATGGCAGGATGGAGAGTTACTTCTAAATTTCCTTAGTAAAATTTCTATTTTGATGTGATAATATAAGAAGATTATTTTATTACTTAAAATATTTTATAACCTTATCACAAAACTCCTTCAATCCCCTCTTTAAAAAATAATAACAAATAAAATAAAATAAAAAATAGAGTGAGACAGAGAAAAATTTGAGACTGAATTTTAGTTTTAACTTAACTATTTTAATTTTAACAATCAATTAGTCTTCTAATTACCTAAATTGAATTGCTTTAAATTTGACCAGGTGGCAGAGAAGTACTAGTATTGAATTTTCATATAGTTCTTATGAGAGAAATTTTAAAAGTAATTGTTATAATTTGTGTTATAGCTTTTTAAAATCTTCAATATTTGGATAAAAGGAGGAAATGCTCCCCCCCCCCCACACACACACAAAAAAAAAAAAAAAAAAAAAAAAAAGATTTTGATGATGATAAAAATTTGCGTTCTTTTGGAGAAAACTTAGAATGTGTTTGGTGAAAATTTTAGAGGTCTCAATATTTTCTGAATATTATATTAAAATTGTATAAAATTTATAAGAAAATATAAAAATCAAAATTAGTATTAACAAAAAATTTTGTATACAATGTTGTATAGCAATATCAGGGGTAGAATTAAGAAAACATAGTCACTGGTCCTCTGGTACGTACACATTTGCACAGGTCTGTTCACCCATTCAATTAGATTTTTATTTATATTTTGTGGTCCTGGACCAATGGATCTCTGTTAATTTAGAGACCTGGATATACATTTTGTATTTTACTGATAACATCTATTTAAGAGGGAGATTGGCTTGGGCTTATTCTTGTGATTTCTATAATAAGCCTGTGATTTCTATAAAATGTATGTATAGGGAAATTTCTCTCTGGAGCTTTCGACGTTAAAACTCTTTTGAATAATTCTCTACTGGATCATTCATTCAATCATTATAAATCTGTTCAATAAAACTCGTCAATTAAAGAACTAGACTTTTTTTTTTCTTAAAAAAAAAAAAAAAAAAATGCCCTTTTTTTTGTTTAAATGTCCTTCCTTGTTTTAATAATGCCTTTCTTTAAGAGTTAAAGTGCCCTTTTTAGCTTACAGCATCCTGCGCTTTTTTAGGTTTAGAATGAACTCTGTAGATGGTAATAACGTCTATTGACACATTTATCTCTGAATCAGTTCCGTAAATTAGAAACCTTGGAAATTTTGTGAGAGTGGGGTTTATGTAAAACATCAGAGAGATGAAGAAAGGTATAATCAAACAGAACAATGCATAGTATGTTGATCAAATGTAATTTTTTATTAATAAAATTTTTCTTTAATTTTTCTCAAAGAAAAGGGGGAAGAAAGAGGGCAAATGTTCCCATTCAGTCAATAATATCTTATTGCATAACAGAAAAAACATCAATTACTTGGCCAGCATGTTTGAAAACAATGTTTCTAATATTTATCTTTTTCTATGAAATATGGTAAATACAGAATACTCATACTCAGAAAGTTGAACAAAATTAGATAAGACAAACTATAAATCTGGAAATTAAAAAAACTGCATGACATAAATACTAACTTTACAAGCTACTCTATGCGGGCACAATTTTCCAAATCCTAAAGGAGGAGAAATTTTTCTGAGCAATGTGACAACATCCAGATGCTTTATCCTGCCTCTGAAAAAAGAAAGAAAAAAAAATAGCAATTTAAATCCTAATTAAAATATTTTGAAATTGGAAAAAAAAAAGTTTGATATAAAACTATTTATACAGCAAGCCTACCAAAGTCCTGCCATTATCAATCCCATTTCAGGTGGCAACGCCTATTGTCATAAACATTGTTTATGTATAGTAAATTAGTTATATGCTAAACAGTGAGAATAGTCACCATACTACATGACGGCAAAAAGCAGAGTTAGCATTTTTAAGTTGAAAAAAAGTAAAAGGTAAGATAAATAATACAGTCAATCAGCGAAGTCATATGCTTTTACATTTCAAAGTTCCACTTGGTGCTTTCTTTACCTCTGCCCATGGCCTGCCAGACTATTGTTAATTGGACGAAAGACCCATTTCCTTTAAACATTTCACAAAAATTCAGAAGTGAAGGTATTGACATAGTTTTAATAAAAAGATACTGGAGGCAATTACATTGATGATCATGCACTGCACCCTTGTTCACTAAAAATTAGAATTCATTTGCAATATTCATTGTAACAAAATTTCTCCATGACTACAAGGCTTTAAAGTAAAATTCCATCGAATTCCTAATTATAGTCCCTGGCAAACTGGTAAAGTGTGAAAAAATAAGCAGAAAATGTTAAGAAAGGAACAAATATAATTAAAGCTAAAAACCACCGATTTCAAAACTACTGAAGTTCCTTTATAAGTATGAGTGTCAAATAAAACTATCAATAAAACAAAGGTTGAAAACATGAAAGAAATGATAAAATTGAAAGAGAAGACTAAAAACTAAAAGCTTACTGTGTCCACTAATAAGCACAGTAAAAATATAAACAGAGACTGGCAAATTGTGGTAAATACACAAGTACTACATAGCATAACTAGTTTGCATTTCTTGTGTAAATTTTGTAAATATGTAAACTTGATTTTGATACTGTAAAATTAAATATTTTAATATCAAAAGTATACTTCATGTAATATCTCAGTGAGTATAAAAAAGTTAATATAGTCACACTTACTTTGCATCTGGATCGTACTCTGACCAAAGTCGAACAAACTCATCTAAATGATGGGGGCCTAATATTGACCAATCTCTTGTTAGATAATCAAAATTATCCATAATCACAGCTACAAAAAGATTTATCACCTAGATATGGAATTTAGATACAAATTAAGAAAATTCTTTTTTTTTTTTTTTTTTTTTTTTTTTTTAATATATTATTAATTTCAAAAAATTAAATTAAATTTATTAACATAATTTTTCATATTATAGTAGGATTTTAATCTAAATTTGGTTGAAAATTACAGATTTTATAGAAAAATAATACATAAATAAATCTGATGTCAGAATTTTTATAAAGCTAACTTTACAATTGTTTTATATTTTGAACTATTTTAAAGAACTATTTTACCCAGAATTTTTTTTAATGACTTTGACATTCTCTATTGATATCTGAAAAGTAATAGATCAATAATATTTTATAAAATACTATGAAGATGTTAAAGTGGTAATTTCTTATTCAACATTAATAAATATAATGATATTCCATATTTAAAAAATATCTAATATAGCTAAAATATATATCTAGATTATACATTTAATATATATCTACAATATAAAATCTGGTGTGAAACAACCATACAACTTCCATTACCAACTATTACACATATTATATGCACTTTTTGGAGATAATGTTATCAAAAGCCACAGAATTGACCATAGAATATACCTAAAAATTTTCCTGTAAGAAAAAGTTAATACCACATAAAGACATATTGAACAGTTTACACAGTGATTTATTTATTTATTTATTTATTTATTTTTTAAGAAAAAGAAAAAAAAATGATAGAGGTTTTTTATTTTATTTATTTATTTATTTATTTATTTTTTTTTTTTAAGAAAAAGAAAAAAAAATGATAGAAATTTATTATTTTATTTTTAAATGTGAAATACTAATTTCCGAGATCTAAAACTGATCTATCTGATCAGGATGACAGTTAATTTTCCTGTTATAACCAAGTAAAGCATGAGAAAGGATATATAAATTGGGTTTATGTAACAATTTTCAAGAAAATAGTTAGTCATTCCATGTCAAATCAACACACCTAAAAACCTGACCCTCCTCAGATATTTATGAAATTGGACTCATTTATTTGTTTTACAGAGAAAGAAAAGAATGTATACCAATTAATAAATCCCTAACTCTTTTGGTTTTTGATATACAGGACTTCAAAAGTGGGTAAAAAGTGCAAATTTTCAAAATTCTTGTGTTACAAATGTTCTTGCATCTTTTCCTCTAGTTGCCTCAGAGATATAAGTTTCATATCATTAGAAAGCTTTCAATACAGGCTTTCAAATGATATATCGCATGTACATATTTTTAAAATTTTTCATTTCGAGGTCAAACACTTTGACTTTCAATATCTCAAAAAATGCTTTTTTTTATTTTTCTTTTAAAAACTATATGTTATTCTTACGTTTATTGTCCATAATTTATGTGACTTTTTGTTTTTTAAACAATAGATTACAGGAAAATCTTTTTTAAAGGTCTGATAGAATATTTTTTTGGTTATTGGGATCTTCAAGAAGAAAATGGTAAAATGTTCCTTTTCTCAATTTTGTCTTGAAAAGTTTTTATTATTTCCACAAGCCAAAGTGAGATCTATCTATCTTTTAAAAAAATCCTGGGTTTGCTACAACATAGTATTTCAATAATTTAATCTTATTCATCTAAAAGGTCATCGTTATTTTTTTATGACAAGTAAGGTGTGGGAATCGATTAGCAGATTTAGGTGCCTGCCTACTGCCGGAGGTAATTTTTCTTAATAATTGAAAAATTGCCTATTTATGTGCATTATATGATAGAATATAGTAAAAAACAGTGAATAACCTAAAAAAAAATATGCAAATTTTTAAATATTTTGTTATTTAGGCTCAAAATATGCATAAAATTTGCAAAAAAAAAAAAAAAAAAAAAAAAAAGCACTTTTACAAAACATTATAAGTCAAATTTAAATAAAGATACTTTTATTCTGCACATTTTATTTAGATTATTGAAAGGTCCTTAAGGGAGTGAACTACTTTCAAAACTATAACCATGTTATTTAATATTTTAGAGAAGATAACAGTTTTACATGCTGAAAAAATCATGAATATACATGGCAGTTCATAACTTCCATTGACAAAAAAAAAAAATGAAAAATAATTTAGCTAGATTCATTGTTGTAGTTCAATCCCTAAAACAACTCCTCTAGAGTATTTTGTCAAAGTTTCAATTATAACTTTTGGAGTTATGATGTTTTGGGATAAAGCAAAATGCTAAAATCTCATTTTGAGAAAAAGCAGAAAACAAATTTAAAAACAAGAATTTACCTATCAAACAAAAAGATAATTTTAATAAGTTCCTGATTTATTTCAAAGCTTTTTATTTTATTTTTTAAATTTATTTTATATTCAGTAACAAATTTTGATGCTTATATTGAGTAAAACATTTATGTAAACAAACATTTATGGGTCACTTCCGGTTTCAAAAACTGGCGAGTGACTAATATTAAAATGCCTGTAACTCAAGTTCTAAGCAAGATACAGACAAAATTCAAACTGATTTAGAAAACTAAAATGTCAGGCTTCAATACTAACCCAAAAATAGAAAATCAGAGTTTTGACCGAAAATTGTGTTTTAAAGGTAGGCAGGCACCTTAACTGGGTTAATCATAGTTTATTAATCGATTAATCGGATTTTTAATTGGTTTTAATTTTTCTTTATATAATTTTGTTTGAATGATGAATAAAACACTCCTATATATATGTATATAGTTAGTTAGATAAATAGATAGTGCACAGCAAACCATAAAAATGATATAGATAGATGTTAATTTAACTAGTTCCTTAAACAATGAATAGTAATAATAATAAAAAACATGCAAATAAATAATGAAAAAATATGCTCCTAATATATTCCTAAATAAAATTTTTATTCATAAATACAGATGAGAAATAACTTATATTCATTATTACTTTCATATATAAAAAGTAAATTCTCTATAATATTATTTTATTCATAAATTTAGCTGAAAAAAAAGAAAAAACTTTTTTTTATTTTTTCAAAAATTTTTGTCTAACTGATTATATCCGTTTCATAACTTAAAATTAATTAATTTTCAGAGTAATAATTGGTGACTTTAAGTATTAATTTTATATAAATATTTTTGCTTATTTAATTTTTATTTTAATAAATTCATTTTCAATTCATCTTGAAAGAAAAATTAGATGAACTTACACATACTTTAGTTTTATATTTGCAGACCTTGTGCCCCTCGCTTGTCCCTATTTTTAAATGAATTCTCAAAATTCCATATCATTATAAAAATCTCAAATTCTTCATTGTTTTTATATTTCAGCTCTTCTTCGACACTTCGGGCTAGAAAACAGAATGTTATTTTCTGTTTCTACTTCAATAGTTATTATAAGCAATTCCAAACAGACAATAAACGCTTGAAGGTATTGAGAAACTCTGTTGACATTTCCCTCATCAAAGGGATAAGTGGAAATCACAATCCTTCCTTTTCTTTATCTTGAGCATTTCCCTTTTTTGGAAGATTCTTGTTTCTGAGAAACCTAATGCCCTAATATTGTGTAGACAGAACAGCATTTTTACTTTAATTCATAGTTTGAAAATTTTAATCAGACTTTTTAAATTTTTAATTGAATTAATAGAGCTGATTAACTTGATTAAAAAAACTGATAGAGACTAAGCATTGATCAATTAACCAAACTGATTAATTGATTAATCAGCACTTAATGACAAGTAATTATGGTCCTTATATCCATGACAATTAACCTAAATTTTTATTATCATGATGGACGACGATGTAAAACAAAGATGAGGTTCTCCTGAAAGACATAGCAGTGAGCTGGTATGACACAGGCATTATAAAACTGCCACAGAGTCTACATATATTCATCAACCAAAATGGTGATTATGCAGAAAAATAAAGCATCCTCCAACCTTTAAAGTGATGTAAGTATTATAAAAAATAAATGGTTGTTTGTATATATATAAATATAGGAGACCTTACTTTTAGGTTAACCATGATTATGATTAGATATGATTTTACTAATATTCAATAAGTTAACTGTTCAGCACAGACACTGTGTACACTCATAAATAATAATAATAATAACAAATAAAATAATAAATATAGAATCAATTAAAAATAGCTTTATTCTCACAAGTTATTAAAAAAATTGTCTATGCAATGAAATGGTTAGAATAAAAGTTATAGAACAATAATGTAATTCAGTAAACATAGTCCAATAATTAGTATCTTTCATGGGGAGGAAGGGTATAAGTTAAAATTAAAAGCAAATATTTATTTGTTTATTCAAATAGATAAATAAATAGATTGATATTTACCAAAAAAGAACATAGAATATAAAAAGAAATAAAATAAGGAAGAGCAACTTCTGATCCACAAACATCTCCAAATGATTCATCAGATTTAGGATCACATTTTGTTGTTGGCTTATTAGTGCAAGCCATCATAATTTCTTGCCATCCTTCTCCAGTTGCAGATCTATTTTAGAAAACAATCATATAAAATAATTCATCTCTATTAAATACCAAAATAAATAATAAATAGAAATACTTGAACAAAATAACAAGTTTTCTATTGTAGTATGATATATGACCCAAAGAAAAAATCTGAAAAGGCAAACAGATTTATTGAATCAAATAATAAAGGTAACAAACTGTTTTCTAACATTATACATATTTAATATAAATAAAATAACAGAGATTCTGATGATGAAACATTAATAAATGACATATTTTCAAATTTATTTTAGATTAAGTTTATAAAGTGTTAAGATTATAAAGCTAATTCCTTTCACTTTTAAGTATAATTAATGTTTTTCACTAAAAATGTTTGTTGAAATTTTTTACACAGTCAATACATGATCATTGGAATAATAATTCATTCATTTGACTTAGAAAAAGTTTTCTAACTTACTCCAAACTTACAAATATTTAATAGACGCAAAAGAAATCCCATATTAACCAATTAGAGAATTTGTTTTTGCATAGAATGCTTGCATTCAAGTTACTACACAGAAGAAAAAGAAAATTTACATAGCACTCAAGATGGTTTCATCAGTATTTGTCACAAACAACAAGAAACACAAGCCATCCCCACACTCAGCTTATGGCAAAGCCATGCAATGAAAACAACTAGAAGATTATCACTGTAAAAATACACAAGTTTAATTCATGCAAAAATGACAGTACATGTATAGGAGTAAAAGTGTATTGCAAATATGCATATGAAGCAGGTGAATAGGTGGGGAATGGTAAAAGAAGAAATTATTTGTTTGTTATGAATAGCAAATACATAATATCAAGAGACATACTCAGCCTACGACAAAGCAATATACCAAAAAATAACCTGAAAATCTTACAGAAAAAATCAGTTAAATACAGATAATAATTATAAAAATAATATAACCATGTATGTATGCATGATATGTTAAAGCTGTTTTAAGCAGTGATAATATTATATCTATGACAATTTGCTCTACTGAGATAAAATCAGATGAGCATTCAATTATTTCACATGATAATTTTTTATCGCTTGCAAGGCAAGTTGAAAAATTCAGCATATTTATCTGTAAAAAAGAAATATATCACCAACAAATTCAAATAACAGCAAAATTTAATACCAAAGAATCTTATTTACATATATATTTTGATGGAATGAAGGGGCATTTATTTTTTTTATTTTAAGCTTCTTCCTCATCCACAATATCTGAAGTCTGTGTCCCTATTGCCTGAGACAATCAACACCTTACCCTTGGACTTTAATTAGGATAGTTATCAGACGACTGTTTCAAAACAGACAAAATATATATATAAAGTATCTTCTTCATAATTAAATCATGATTACATTAAAGAACACTATACAGACTATACAATACATAGTATTTACTATCAAGTAATTTCTTATATTTTATTTTTGATTTACCCAGTCGACCATAAAACAAGAGCAATTCTGCTCCAAATATAGTACTACAAATATTATAAAATTTAATTTGGTGCCAAAATGAAAAAAAAATTGATCCATTTGTAAATGCACAGTTGGAATTTAAAAAAGGACATTTTATAGCACTTTCTAGCATACTGAATGAAGAAACAGCAGTTTTTCCCCTAAGTGTGAAAGAGAATATTTTTTGGTGAAAAATTTCGCAAAAAATCATGATAGTTAAGCACATGAAGACATTCCAGACTATGTGTATGCCAAATTACACATCTGTGAGTGCGTTAGATTTTTCTGGAGACATTTGACAGATGAAACGACAGATGCTGTTTTAGCTTTCTTAATATGCACTCAAATAAAAGAACAGCTATACTATAGGAACATGTTAACAAATTTTGAAATTTGAACAATAGCTCAGACGTGTCTTGCCGAAGTCTTTACTTATGCAATTGCGATAGCTATCTTTATTTATCGTAAAATTAATATTTTAATTAAATGAAAAATTTAAAAATGTTATAACGTCGTGTTTTTATCAGAAATCTTTAATGATCCAGGTTTAATTTTCTTTTTTTTTTTTTTTTTTTAATTCTTTTTCACATGTAGAGAAATGTTTCTTTTTATATTAGAAAAAATAAATGAAATAAAAAGTTGCAAGCATTTTATTTTATTGGTAATAGGCTAAAATTACAATGCAAAGAAAAATGTCAAGAAATTTAATAGAATCAAATACGTTAATACATTTTCCTAATTAAAAATTTTAAAATTCGGCTTTAAGGTCCACACAGAGACGTTACAGGCTATCCGTGTGTCAAATATCATGTCTGTAAGTGTGGTAGGTTTTTCTAGAGATGGCTAAGAAACAGACAGAGGGAAAAGCAAAGACCATTTCAATTTTATTAATAAAATTAAATATTCGTGGTGTTTTACAAAACACATTGATAAATTTTGAAAACATTAATGTCCATATAAACATTTTTTTTTTTCTTTTTCAGAAAAATGAGAGATTAGGAGGGACGTTTCACTGAGAAAGATGATAGAAGCTATTTAAATACAGCTGAGAACTATAAAAATATTATTATTAAATATATAAAATTACATTAGTATTAACTAACTAAAACAAATGTAAATAACATTGAAACTAAGATTCCTGTTACATATAAGCATGCAAAAGTTACAGAAATTTGTCAGTACTGTAGAAGTCATTTGTGTGCATGAAATACACAAACTATCATAATGACATCATCAATCAATTTTGCGATAGAAATTTGTACTGTGTGGAAATAGTTCTCAAAAAGACCACTTGAGAGATTTTAATAATATATACAAATTTCAATAATAATCTTCTAAGTATTTCTGATGGTAATGTTAAAATATATTTTGAAATTCAATTACTTGCAGCAGAAAAATAATGAAAATCTTTATGATTCTAAGATATAGGCAATTTCAATGATAAATTTCAATAGAAATAATATTAATTTTAATGCCATACTTTAGTATATATCATTGAAAAATTCTGAAATGGTTTAAATATTTTTCTTAAATGGACTTCTCATATTTTCATACTTATACTGTGCACTGTATTAATTTTATAAATCTAATCATTAAACAAGATGCTGAAAGACTGTTAATGTTAAAGGTATGGAATAGAATTAAAATATGGAATTCATTAATTCCATTTGGTAAGTGATTTAATTAAAAAATGGCATCTGAAAAAATATAAAATAAGTAAATAAATAATAATAATAATAATATGCATATCTGTTTTGTAAGAAACTTGCATTCCTTTATTTTTTATTATTTATTCTTCATATTTTAAAAATTAATAACCAATTTCTATAAGATTGTGACATGACTTAATCATTAAAATCAGATTAAGTTATTTTATTTAAATTGTAAACAGATAAATGTCAGATACAGTAAATTCATGATTATCTATGAGCAAGTTACACATTTTGCAGCTTCATGATCTTTTATGGATCTTTTGCTATGATAAATTATGAAGTATATATTAAATATATATATAATTAGATCTATATTTAAACATTACAGAAAAAGGCAAAAAAAATCTAGGAGAATTGATAGCATCTGCATTTGCCAAGCCACCCAATTCTGTGAATAATTGGGTGTTTATTGCACAGCTGAAAGTGTTAAAATTAAAAATTCCATTGTTTAGAAATTTTCTTGAGGTTAATTTGATAATTTCTTACACTGTTTAATTTACAAAAATTGTGTTAATGAAGGAATGAGTAAAAATAGCAATTTCATCGTAAAGGAATAATTTGGATATTTCTCTAATTTTACAGCTCTTATCTTATACAGATTTACTTCAAAATACGATATGACAAAACAGTTTTTTTTTTTTTTTTTTTTTTTTTTTTTAATGAGGAATTTGAAGAAATATGTTTTGTATAACAAGGAGACAAACATAACAAAGAAGAAAAACAGAAAAATTTGACAGAAAAGATTATAATTTATTAAATCCACAAATTTTAACATATACCACCCCTCCCCCTCTCACCCACAAAAAAAAAAAAAAAAAAAAAAGAAAGAAAGAAAGAAAAGAGAGAAAATTAAGACTTTTAACTTTGTGTGCTAGATACAAATGTTGGTATTGAAGGTAAATGCTGATTGTCTACACAAGGGACTCAGGCATGGGTAGGATGTTCACCACGGGGAACTTTCTAAGGGGTTCTAGCCCATATTCACACTAATTTAGGAGAAGACCATGAAAAATTCCAAGAGGCTAGGGGAAGCAAAACCTGGGATCAAACCCACCTCTCACCTACCAGCTTCAAGAGCAGAACCTATGAACCACTGGTGGGCCATGCTAGTAATGAGGAAAAGGGGAAAAAATTAATTTTGAAAAGAAAAAAAAAAAAGTTGTATTTAGGTGAAATTTTGTATGCTACTTTTGCCTTTATATAGGAAAATAATCAACAAAAGTTCTCAAATGATTTTGGCAATGTTCACAACAAACTAATAACATGAATTAACTAAATATTTTGAAAGTATCTATCAACCCTAAATCACTTAACTGGATTGGGGGGGGGGGGGGATAAAACATGTTAAAGAATGTACAACTTTTAAAAATAGCAAATAGTCCAGGCAACGAAGGCCAAAATTTGACGAATAGAGGAAAAAAATAGTGTAGTTTTGAAATTTTGCATACTCATAGCCGAGGAGGTCCTGAACAACATACTAAAAGTCCCCGCCCGTGGGGGGTGAGCGGGGGGCAGGGGGGGCATTTAAGGGGGGCAATTTTCAGTTTTTATTAAATATCTTAAAAACTATTGCATTTAGAGAAAAAATGTCAATTACAAAATTAATCTAAGTAAAATTCCCTACAAAAATGTATATTACATTTTGTTTGTACGATCATTAGTTTAGAAGATATAGGGAGATGAAATAACACATTTTCTTGAAAAATTCTTTTTTGCAATAGTAAAATCAACTAAAGTGTGCAATTAAAAGGGTTCTTGTCAAATATTTTCTAATGTAAAAAACAAATATATACATAGGGAATATGCAAGGATAATACAGCATGTTTTGTACGTTTTAAATAATTTTAAGGCTAGTAGGCGTAAGAGGTGGTTTGAGTAAAAATCCAGATAACGAAGACACAAAATCGATCAACATTAAAAAATATCGTGTAGCTTTGAAATTGAGCACAGTTATAAGGTTGAGTTTACTGAACAACATACTAAAAGTCCCCAACCCTATTCTGTGTTTTTTATTTAATTTGGCTTGCTAATTATTTACTTCCTGATCAGTGGGGCTGGAACAGAGGAGAGGATGGATGTCTAATTCCAATAAAAACTAAAGAAGCAGTAGCTCCAGAAGCAATTCTGAATAGCATTTTTTGTCACTTTACAACTGGGTGTAATGTAAGATGTGGATGTCGGAAAGCTGGTATTCAATGTTCTTCAGTTTGCAGCACCTGCAATGGCACCTGCGCTAACGGAGTACCTTTAGATGATGATGAACTTGAAACTGAGTATATAATTACAGAAGATGAGTCCTATTACCCATAATTTAAAAAGTATGTATATGTTTAGCGGGAATTATTATATGTATATTACAGATAAATGTAAATTTTTTATACTTTAAAATAAATAGAGAGTAAGCTAAATATTTATACTAAAATATTGTTAATTTTTTTAATGCATGCTTGCAATAAGTAATTTTAAAGTATTTTAATGTATCATAACATTCACATTTTATGTATTTTATATCTACTATCACTTACAGAGGATTTAAAGAAAATGCAACTTTTAGTATGTTGTTCAAGACACATAACCTTATAACTGTGCTCAGTATCAAAGCTATAAGATTTTTTGTAATGTTGATTGGTTTTGGGTCTTCGTTATCTGGATTTTTACCGAAACACCACTTGCGCCTACTAACCTTAAAATTATTTAAAACGTACAAAACATGCTGCATTATCCTTTCATATTCCCTATGCATATATTTGTTTTGTATATTAGAAAATATTTTATCAGAACCCTTTTAATTCCACAATTTAGTTGATTTTACTATTGCAAAAAAAAAAAAAAAAAAAAAAAAAAGAATTTTTCAAGAAAATGTGTTTTTTCGTTCCCCTATATCTTCTAAACTATTGATCATATAAACAAAATAGAATATACAATTTTTTTTAGGAAATTTCACGTAGATTAATTTTGCAATTGCGATTTTTTTCTCTAAATGCGATAGTTTTCAAGATACTTAATAAAAACTGAAATGTGCCCCCTTTAAATGCCCCCCCCCATGGTTAGGGACTTCAGTATGTTATTCAGGGCACTTAACTTTATAACTGTGCTCAATTTCTAAGCTACACAATTTTTTTTTTAATGTTGATCGGTTTTGGGTCTTCGTTATCTAGATTTTTACTCAAACCGCCACTTGCGCCTGCTAGCCTTAAAATTATTTAAAACTTACAAAACATGCTGTATTATCCTTGCATATTCCCTATGTATATATTTGTTTTTTACATTAGAAAATATTTGACAAGAACCCTTTTAATCGCACACTTTAGTTGATTTTACTATTGCAATAAAGAATTTTTCAAGAAAATGTGTTATTTCATCTCCCTATATCTTCTAAACTAATGATCGTACAAACAAAATATAATATACATTTTTGTAGGAAAGTTTGTGTAGATTAATTTTGTAATTGACATTTTTTCTATAAATGCGATAGTTTTTAAGATATGTAATAAAAACTGAAAATTGCCCCCCTTAAATGTCCCCCTGCCCCCGCTCACCCCCCACGGGCGGGGACTTTTAGTATGTTGTTCAGGACTCTCCCGGCTATGAGTGTGCAAAACTTCAAAACTACACAATTTTTTTTTCTATTTTTCCTATTTTGATTGGACTTATCCAGATTTTTACTCAAACCGCCACTTGCGCCTACTAGCCTTAAAATTATTTAAAACTTACAAAACATGCTGTATTATCCTTGCATATTCCCTATGTATATATTTGTTTTTTACATTAGAAAATATTTGACAAGAACCCTTTTAATTGCACACTTTAGTTGATTTTACTATTGCAAAAAAGAATTTTTCAAGAAAATGTGTTATTTCATCTCCCTATATCTTCTAAACTAATGATCGTACAAACAAAATGTAATATACATTTTTGTAGGAAATTTTACGTAGATTAATTTTGTAATTGACATTTTTTCTCTAAATGCGATAGTTTTTAAGATATTTAATAAAAACTGAAAATTGCCCCCCTTAAATGCCCCCCTGTCCCCCGCTCACCCCCCCACGGGCGGGGACTTTTAGTATGTTGTTCAGGACCCCCTCGGCTATGAGTATGCAAAATTTCAAAACTACACGATTTTTTTCTTCTATTTTTCCTATTTTGACTGGACTAAAAAGAAAACAGGACTCTGTAAGACCTTTTTTTACTACTAAATTTTGACTTAATATCATAAAAATATTTTTCTTTACTTTCTTTCAGAAATTACATACATTTGTAGATAAATTTTATTATTATTATATCTTGAGTAAATGTTTTAGAGAAATAATTTTTTAAACATGCTAAAGGTAGAAAAAGTGATTAATAATGTTTGTTAATAACATTCAACCTCTTTCTATTTTTGCTAAATTGCTAATAATTTTATCAGTTTAGAAAGGGGGAAAAAAATCTAATTTAAGTGATAATAAAATTTACCAAAAATTAAATAGATCCATTTCATTAAAATTTTTCAATCTTATAAATGAAAATATTAATATTTTAATTAACATTTTACTTTAGATGATATTATTCAATTATATATGTAACATTTTATATGCCATCAAAATATAGTCCTAATGCATAACAAAAATATTTCATTATGCAATCAATATCAGACTTTAAAAGTTTAACATAAGGATTACATACATTAGTGAAAAAAAAAGGTCAAAATGAAAGATTCATATAACTCACCATTTTTTTTTTTTTTTTTTTTTTTTTTTTTTTTATTATTATTATTATTACTTATAGATCAGGTTCTTTAATGATATGGAAAATCATTAAATTCTTTGCACTTTTAATGCCAAGGCTTTATAAACAATTAGCAATAAATTACATTGTTATTACAACATTTTATTTATGCATTTAAAAACATGAAATATAAAATAAAAATTTTAAATGACTAACCTGAACAAAACTAAAACTGCTTGTGGAAAAGTTTGGAAATGATTGTTCCTGTGAATAGCAGTATCAGGATCTAAAGCAATGCGACCAAACATCTAACAGAAGAGGAAAAAAAAAAGATTTACATAAAAGAGAAACATTACTTGTGATGGTCCCCTCTTATACAAAATTTGAAATTTATATAAATTACAATTACAAAAAGAGCATATTAAAAAAATAAATAAATAATGCAAATATTTAATTAGAACTTATATCTTTTAAATTCTAATAAATATGTTTAAATTAAATTATAAGAATATTATTTTGAAATATGGATTAATGACAGCAGAAACATAAAGAGATTACCAACCTTGCCTTTAGTTTGTATGACCTAGATTTTTTTTTTTTTTACAAAATTCTTAGAATTTCATGAATTTCTATTTGTAATCATTATCATCAATATTACTGTGAAACCTCGATCTATCATTTCTGCATCCATCATTTTCCTGCATTTATCATTTTTTTTTTCTATGGTCTCTGCACAAATTGTATTTAACCCTTTATATCCCAAATTACCTTATTTTTGGAAAAATTGTTTGAAACTTTTTTATTATATTTTTTTATTCATGAGAAAATCTCGGGACTTTAAAATCCTGAATTTTATTATGGGACTCTAAAGTCCCGGTGGGATACAAAGGGTTAAATAACGCTAAGGAAACAAGCATGTATCATTCTTCAAAAAGTGAATTTTCCACATTTATTGTTGTAAAAAAAAAAAAATCTGATCTTGTAAAAATTTTCTCCTGAGAGTCAAGCAGTTCTATATGGCATACAGACTGGAACTGCTTCTTTCATCCTAAAATGACTCTTTTCCACAGAGGATCAAAATTGTGATGTCATGTCCTTGGACTATCTGCAGGATATTCATTTTGTAACTTCAACATGGCAGGAAGTAACCTCGTCAGTTATCCAGAAATTTTATTTTTGTAAAATTCGGTTATGTGCGGGAAAAAAAAAAAAAAACAGATGAGTAAAGTACAGTACCGAAAATCCGGAAGGACCCAAAATCCGGAGCGTTTAAAAATTCCAATTACTCACGCTCTGAACAGTCCAAGGAAAAAAAAAAAAACTTTGTTTCCAACAAATTACGGTAACTTAATTCAATCTTAATGAGGTTTTTTTTTCTCTCTCCATTAAATGATAATTTCTAACCATTTTTCACTTCTTTCTAAAACATCGGGCAGACTATCAGCCTCTTTTTTTTTTTTCTTTCTCTACGTTTATCTTCAAAGGTTTTGTTTATTGTTCCATTGAGTAAAGAGATAACAGAATTGTGCATTTATCTTTGTAATTATAAGTATTTGAGCTTTATTTTTTAATTTTTATTTAAGGAATAATTTAATAGGATTAAATAAATGAAGCTTTGCACTTTCGGGTCTATCATGTGGACCACATTATAGTCTGTTTAGAAATACGGTATTTTCACTACAGTGAGAATGCTGTTCCTATTTTATTTTATTTCTGTTATTTAACCACCATAGTTTTATAATAATTAAAGTTTTTAATTATCGTTCACATGGTATAAAATTATATTGGAATATGTCAGTAACTATTTCTTTGGTGCTTAATTATAAGAGTTGGATTAAAATTTTAAAAATGTCCGGTAAATCGATATATATATTTTTAAGTTTCTAAAATTCCGAAAAATTCCAAAATCCGGAATGGCGTTGGTCCTGCAGTTTCCGGATTTTCAGTCCCATACTAAACAGAAGCACAAGAAAATGATGCAGATGTTGATAATACACATGAAGAGTGGTTGCATGGTGCGACATTTAGTGATAATATTTGCATTGATCAAGACATTGCAACATGTCCTAAAGCATAGAAGAAATATGTGATTTCAAAAAAATGAAAGTAATGGTGAAGAAACAAAAAATTCCCTGTTTAATTTATAAAATGAATAAAAAACCCAACATAAAATTGCTAATTTTTTCAAAATAAATATTATTGGATTAATCATATTGGATCAACCCGTTAACGTTAAACATAGCATTGCCAAAATTGAATCTGCCATTAATAAAATCCCGGAAAATAACCAAAACAGTATTCGTAATATCGCCATTTCTGAAATTGAAAAATCCACTAAAAATAAAAAGATTAATAAATTAGACCTAGCAGAGTTAAAGAAACTTAAAAAGAACAATGAAATTACTTGTACTTTAACAGATAAAACCAAAAGAATCGCCATCCTTAACCGTGAAGACTATGTATCCAAAATGGAAGACACCATCAAAGAAATAGGGGCTGAGATCGTTAATAAAGACCCAAACAATAAATTAATTGAAAAAACCCGCAAAATTATTAAAGAAGGTAAATGGCCTGAAAATATCCCCCCTAAAATAGTAAGCCATGCACCCAATACACCTAGAATTTTTGGAAGGTATTAAGATCACAAAACCCCCCCTAAATTCCGTCCCGTTGTCAATAAAAACGAAGCACCGACCTACTCCTTAGAAAAATACATGGCAAGCATTTACCGAAAAATCATTCCCCCCTCCACCCACTCGTTAGAATCAACAGAAGATTTTATTAAAAAACTTAGAGAAATCGAAAATAAAGAAAATTATCATTTAATTAGTTTTGACGTTATAAATCTTTATCCCTCTATTGATATAAATGAAGCATGCGAAATAGTTAACGAAACTATCAACGAAACTTACACTGATCCAGAAATAGCCCGAACTTTAAACGCTACTACCAATTTCCTTCTTAAAGAAAATTATTTTACCTTCAACGAAAAGATTTACAAACAGACCAAAGGCATGCCCATGGGGTCGCCTATCTCAGGCTTCGTCGCTGAATTCAAACTGAGAAAACTAGAAAATCAAATCATAGAAAATCTAAAAAATCAAATTAAATACTGGTATCGTTACGTCGACGACGTATTCGCCATCGTCGAGAAAAACACTGACATTAATAAACTTCTCAATTGTATCAATAGCCATGATCAAAATATACAATGCACCTACGAAGAAGAGAACAATTCACAATTAAATTTCCTGGATGTTAAAATTACCCACAATAAAAATAATTTTAGAACCACTGTGTATAGAAAACCCACTAATAGTAACGAAATTATCCACTTTAAAAGTAAAACACCATTTCGCTATAAAACAAATGCTATCCAATCATACATCAACCGTGCCATTTTAATATGTAATGAACCAGACGATCTCGAAGAAGAACTTAACATCATTAAAAATTTCACAAGAAAAGCCGGATATCCTGATAAAATAGTTAACAAATTAATTAAAAATAGATTCAAAAACCTCGACCAAATACCCAGCCACCAAAAAGCACCCATTAAATTTACCCCATCCATCCCGTACGATCGCGGAGCCGCTAACAAAATTAAAAATACAGCTAACAAATATGGCATTAATATCCCCATCAAACCCAACAAAAATATTTTTCAGCTAATCCGAAGCGATAAAAACCCCACCCCCCCTCTTGAAACCGCCGGCATTTATAAAATTCCATTCATAGATGAAAACAATAAACAAGGCTCATATGTTGGTGTCACTAAAAGAAAAATAAAAACTAGGATCAAAGAACATGAAAACGACATTAAAACCGGAAAATATAATACCGCGTTAGCCAAAACATATAGTAAAAACAATATTAAAATAAACTTTGATAAAACCGTAAAATTAGCAGATTACGATAATTACAACTATGCCATGTACCGCGAGTCAATTGAAATATTAACCAATAGCGACGTATGCAACGATAGCAGCGCAGTAGCCCCAAATAGAGCTTGGAGCCACCTGATGAGAAATCAGCAGAGGAGTCAACAGTCTCAAGTTTTCCACCACAGAAGCAACGTTTCTGATGAGGACAGGGTGCCCGGTACCGAAAGATCTTAAACGACCACGAAGTAAAGCTAGGTCTTTTTATATTTAATATATTATTAATGTTCTACAACTTTCGTTTATTTCTTTGACAGTTTAGAAAGTAACAAATTAGTTTTTAGTATTAGTAGTATACTGTATACATTGCGAGTATTAATTCATAAACATTGTTTTCTTCATGTTTTGACTTTAAACCACATTCTTCGTTTTCCCGCTTTCAACTTTGTTTTTTCCCCCACCCCATGAAAAACGATAGATCGAGGTTCTACTGTAGTATCAACAGCGAGAAAGTTTCTAGTTACTGTTCAGAATTTTAGCAAAAAGACTTTTTTCTCATGCTCCTACAAATCTTTATTTATTTTATTATTTTTTTTTTAAGCAAGCACGCTTTTATTTAAAATATGTATTCTGAATTGTAAATCCTTTTAAAAGATAAAACAAAGGAATATGAAGACAGTGTTTTATAATCTATCAGATTAGTAATTTATCTAATTAAATGCTAAAAGGTGGGAAAATACTACTGCCAGCGAATTATTATTGGTAACCAAAGATTTTATAGTTTGGCAATAAGAATGCAAAGATATTAAAAAAGAACTATTGTAAAATTATCGTTTTCAAAGAAAAACGAATTTAGGATTGCAATTTATTAGTTGCAAATTTAAGTTCATGTAAATACTGAAATTTAGCAAAAGTGAGCATTGCCAGGTCTAGTAGTCATTAATGAGTAATTTTTTAAAATCTTGATTAGCATTAAGCAGACAATAAAATTTTAAAACACATATTTAATAATATTTACTAGAAGAGGAACATAAAATCCCCAAGTAAAAAAAAATATATATATCAATATCATGAAAAAATATATCATACAATAAAATATTAATTGAGAAATAAAATATTTGAAATCAACAAAGAATTACTTACCTGCATGCCTATAACAGCATATATGAAGAAGAGCATAACTATTAACAAAGCTACATAAGGCAGTGCCTAAAAATATATGATGTAGTAATATACAATTACACCTTTTTTTTTTATAAATATATTTTAAAGAACACAGAGAGAAAAGTGTATCAAATAAGTCTAAAATTTCGTTTTTGAAGAATCTATTTTATTTGACCTTATACATAGAAAAAGGTAAGAATTCTTAACTCTTTATCTTTGTCTATGCATAGCATATATCAAAGATAGAAATTAAGTGCAATCTTATATACTACTTCTTTTTAAAAAGAAATATACTTAGAAATACAGTCAAACCTCATTAACATGAATCTCAAAGGGAATAAAAAATTATGAGTAAATATTATCAGTAGTTCATGTTATCAGTAATTCAGAAACTAATCTTTATTTTGATGGGGATTGCGAAAACACTTCATGTTAAAAGTAATGCATGTTAAGCATGTTCATGTTAATGAGATTCGACTGTAATAACTATCAAAAATAAAAGAATTTTATAAATTTAGTTATACTTTTAATTTATAGTTTGTAAAACAAAAAATTAAATATATCTTTAACACATTCATTGCCGCATCACCCATATCTGGGTGACAGGTATGCTTCCGTGTGGGGCCCCATCACCCAAATATGGGTGGCACTCTTCCTGTTCAAGTTAATAGGATTTTCAGTTGGGTTTTCAAAAGGTATTTAATGGAATAAGCACTGAAATATATATATGATAAACAACATAAAAATACTAAAAGTATACACATTATACTAATACTTTTCATTAATTTACATTTAGGATAATATATTACATTATACTATGAAATTCTATTTATCATTTTTCTTCTAAAACTCACTACTTTGTCATCACTACTCTCCTCACTTTCAATTATACTTTACGCCATACGATGAGCATTTTGACGATAAAAAAGTCATTTAGGTACGTTTCAAAAAAAGTATACTGCTCGACTAAATGAAGGATCTGGGATAATTGAAGTGAGATCCCAGGTAGTTCTCTAGCCGAAACGCTTATTGCTCTCTCCATTTTGGAACTAAATACTTTGTAATGAATCGAAGGTTTGATCAAAAACATTACTCAAGTTGCATGCCTGCTATTTCCAGCTTATTGCTCTTTTTACATTCTGGCACTCCGGCAGTTGAACTTGGGACTGGCAAGAAACTCAGCTGAATAATGCTGGGCAACGAATGTATTAAATACTTCAGAAATTTAATTTGTTTATTCGTCAACCATGAAAATTAATTTTAGATAGAGTGGAGTGGAAGGTTGATTTCTATACCATCTAGTGAAAAATACCAGTGCCAGAAATCAAACCCGGGCCCCTCCGCTTAACATAAGGTAGCTCAAAACTTACGATTTTTTATGAGTAAGGGAAAAAAAAAAGGGACTTAAGGACCATTTTAACAAAATATGGGACTTTCAGGAATCTAAAATGAGTTTTGAGACTTTTAAAAACTTTAGGAACCACACTAAATGCCCTGATATCTCATTTGATAGTTCCACTTTTAACAGGATTCAAAATTTAGCTGCAGCATTAAATATAGGTAATTTTCACAAATTATTTCACTGATTTATGTTTTTTGGAGGTATTTTAAAAAATACAGTTAAGTGAATATCAGCTTCATCTCTAGAAATCTGTGTAGCTTTTTTCTTTCTTTCTTTTTTTTTTTTTTTTTTTAATGGACTTATTTATTTATTTTTGCCATTTAAAAGCAACGGAATAAGCACCGCAAATTCCTAGCTTTTCTCTTACTGAAATAAACTGTATAAAAGCGGACGCCAATACTTATTATTTACACTTTAAAATTAATAAAGTAATATATCTTGTGCTCGTATAACAATTCCCTATAATTTTAAACATAAAAAATTATCATCTCATTTATTTATAAAACCTTAGCAATTCCAAAATAAAATTAATCACGACTTAGTTTTTTTTTTTTTTTTTTTTTTTTAGATGAGAACATCCCCATTATTAACTTCTGCATCAGAAGAATGCAGACTGACTATGTCATCTTGTTTAACAGGAGTTATTTTAGATGTCTTATTTGAGTTAGAGGCAGGTAATTTTTAAGTTTTCTTTTTTTAAAAATAATATTATGAAGAGAAGGAGAATTAGAATGTTTTAGAGAGCCAGAAGTATGCCCCCTGTCAGACAATATGCTTTTTTCTATTTGTGGGGATCTCTTGGATGTTGCTGATTTAGATGATAAGGATTGTGTGGAGGTGGAAGACTATGTTTTGTTTGTAGTTTTCAGGAATTGATTTCAATGGTTTCACCTAGAAGGCTGGTATTGTTTCAGCATTCTGTGTATGTAGCTATAGTTTGATATATTTTTCAGTAGAATAACAGCAGCATATGATTTTCCGATGGTAGGCATTCTTGATTGAACGATCTTTCTAGCTTCTGGGTATGATATATTCTCCTTTGTTTTAAAAATTTGTATTTCTTTTTCCAACTTCCATTTTTCATTAGCTTTCGAGTATGATGGATGATCTCCTTTACAGTTAATACAACTGACTGGTGCTTCACAGTTTTTATTGTCATAGCCCACTGGACCACAGCGGGCACATGTTTGTTTTCTGTGGCATGAAGTTTGGGAGTGGCCAAAGTGTTGGCAGTTGAAGCAGCATAGAGGATTTTGAATATATTGTCTTACAGGGCATTCAAGGTAACCAGCTTTTATTGATTGCGGGAGTTTAAGGGAGTCCATTGTAAGAATAATGTGTTTGGTTGGTACAGGCTTATTATCACAAACGATTGAAATGCGTTTAACTGCAATAACTTTTTGGTCTTTTAAATTGTCGAGTATTTCGCTCTCTGGAATATATTGTAGATCTGGTTTAGAAATCACAGCATGACAGATATTCAAAGTTTTATGTGTACTTACAGTGACTGGTTTATTGGCAAAATGAATACATTTGTTAAAGTTGTTAGCTTGCTTGTTATTTTCAACTTCAATTAGTAGCTCTCCTGATTTAAGTTTCTTAACCGATTTTGGATCACTCATCATTGATTGCAATGATTTTTTAATTAAAAAAGGAGAAGTCTTTAAAAAAAATCTAACTTCTTATCTTCTTCTTTATTCTTTTCATCACAAAAAAACATGCTTCACAGTCCATAAAGATATTATTCTCACAAATAGTAGAAAAAAACTCTTTCATTCTGTCTGTCCAAGATTTTGCACTTGAGCTTTTATTCGCTTGGCCCGAGCCAGACGCATTAATTGAAATTCCCATGTTTGTAGCCATAATAAGAGAGAAAGAGAAAAAGGGGGTGAGCGTTTCTTCTAACACACAAACACAAAGGGTTTTTAAGATTCTTCTCTGGGACATCCATAACCACCCACCAGCTACCAGGTCGCCAACCCAGTTCAGGTATCACATGTGGCAGTTGTGTTAGTCCAGTGTTTCTCGTTAGAGTAGTCACCATTGTCTCATCTTCAAAAAAGGGCACTAGTCTCCTAGTGTGATCCCAAGACTAGACTACCGTGGTACCCACACCAAAATCTTTGACCCAATAACCAGCGTCACACCTATACTGGACTAAACTTGATTATTGTGTTAACAGTCAATAATATTTTTATTTAATTTAATATATTTTTATTTATTTATTTATTTATTTTTTTCAGAATTTTTTTTTATTAATAACAAACAAATCAGAAACAAGAAAAGGGGCGAGTCAGAACACAAAGAAAAAAAAAGTGAGTAGAACTATGTTAGCGTTTCCATTTTTTTTTTTTTTTTTTTTCTTATTTTAGATTTTTATATACCAACAAAACAAGAACCAGGTCTGACCAAAAACTTATTGGTAGCAAAATAAATAAATAAAATTAATATAAAATTAATTAATAAAATAAGGGGACTGAGACGTTTGCGACAAACATGAAGTGGGACATTTAGGTTGTTGCTTTTAATAGCTATATATTTTTTAATTATGCATGTATCAATATAATTTTTTTATGAGATATTAACAAGAAGTTCAAGAAATATTTCATGCAAATTATTTATTCTTACATGTTACAGTTTTTTTTTTTTTTTTTTTTTTTTTTTTTATAATAGTACTGTAAACATACATATTTTACTTTTAAGGATTTTTTCACTTTAGTACACTTTTCTAAAAAAAATAATGAAAATCTCACCTTAAAATCATGCATGATGATAGAAAATACTTTTGTTCATGTACTAAACCTATTTTATGTTTTGTTGCTCGATTTTTAAAATTATAAAAAGAAATGGAAATTTTTACTTATTAGAAATATGCATTTTTTAACACATATTTTCACTCTTTTAAAAAAATATCACAAGGTATATACATAAAAAAATAGGTTCACTATATGCAGAGACACTTATTTTATTTCCCTCTAAAATTTCAAGGAACTACTTTAAACAGATTTTTCACAAAGTGTACCAAAGTGAAAAAATCCTTAAGAGTAAAATACGTATGCTTACAGTGCTATTATAAAAAAACTATAACACATAAGAAAAAACAATTTACATCAAATATTTCTTGAACTTCTTGTTAATACCTCATAAAAAAATTATATTTATACATGTATAATTAAAAAATATATGGCTATTAAAAGCAACAGCCTAAATTTCTCACTTCACAGTTGTCGCAAACGTCTCAGTCCCCTTAAATAAATAAAAATAAAAATACAAATACAAATAAAAACCAAGCCAAAAGTGAAAAAAACAAAAGGGAGAAGGAAGAAATAAACAAAGGAAAGAAGAAAAAAAAAAGAAAAGAAAAAGATTACTTGGGACCAGGGTTTGTCACACCCCCTGAATACCTAAAGAAGGTATCCCCCCTGGGGGGAAGAAGACATACAGAAAGCATAAAATATTTTTGAGCTGCAAAATTAAAACTTTGATATATGATCCAAAACTCTAATTTCTGACTGACCATACATTATCTCCAGCTATAAATTTTAAGAAAATTAAGGAAATTTAAATTAGAAAAATTAATATTTAAAATTTTTAGTGGAGAAATTCGTTAAAAAAGCACTTTAAAAGAAGATAAAGAAAATGTAAATACGATTTACAGTTATATGAATATCTTTATTTTTATTTATTTATTTTATTTTATTTATTATGTAGATGTTATTAATTGATTGAAAAATATGTTTAATTTTTTTTTTTTTTTGCAAAATTTTTGCATTTTTTTATTACAAAAATACGAGTATCATATTTCAAAGTTTTATTTTTAAATCTTTAACAATATAAAAATGTATTTTCCACCATTCAAAAATATTTCTATATTTAGCATATTTCTGTACTGATAAGTTTAAAGGATTTAAGTCCATATTCTTGATTTTTCAGGAGACGGAAAATAAAGTTAAACTAACTAAAAAGAAATCAGAAGAATCAATTAGGAAAAAGGGATTTCGTTGACTTATACCCTTTATACTATTCAGTGATTGCCAACCTTCATTTAATAACGGGAAAAAATTGAATATTTTATACCATATATGAATGCTAAATTTCTGACTTGAACCTTTTTTTACCAATGGATTTTCTCAAAGACTAAATGACAGACTTAAATCCTTTATACCAATCGATAGAGAATTTTTTTCTGAGTCTGACTATATACTTAACTCAAAATCGACATTTTTAGACTTAAATCCTTTATACTTATCAGTACAGATTTATTGGTTGCGTTTTAAGGATAGTTTAATTGTGATAAATTTATTTTAATTTAAATGTAAAATTTGATATATATAATTTCAACTGAAAAAAGAAAAAAAAAAAATGCACTTTCTCTTTCCTTATTCATTATCTGTCAATTGTTAACATAGGACATGTTTTTTTTAAATCACTAAATCTTAATGAAATTTACATCTAAATATGCTTGATTTTTGAATTTTTGAGAGGTGTTTTATGAGCTTCAAGGATGTATTCAAATTTCATGTTTGCTCCCCATAAGAAGTAGCACCAATTCAAACTGATCTCATATTCTACCTGAGATTTGATCTAAAATAATTTTGTTGTTGCTTCATAGTCTGTCTCATAATGAAGCACACATAAAATTATTCTTTAAAAAATCTGATATGTTACAATCACACGACTTCCATTACATACTACTATACATATTATAAACTATTTCGGAGATAGAGAAGATGTGAAAGTGACAAAATCAATCCCATGTTTAACAGTTTTCCTGTGATAGAAAAATAACACATACATCATAAGACATATAAAAGAGAGTTTATACAGTGAGTTTAAAGAAAATTGTTAGAGTTAATTTCTTGAAACAATAATTTCTGAGACCTAAAGCTGACCAATCTTATGTTACCTATAAATTTTCTTGTAGTAACCAAGTAATACATGTAAAAGGACCTAAAAAGGGTTTTATGTAGCAAATTTGAACACCTGTTCATTGTAAACCGACAATTATATGTGCAAGATGAAGATCATCGAAAAAGAAGCTAATATGACAAGTTTGACACAAATACGTAAAGCAAACCAACATGCAAACCAAAAATTGATCTATCCAGCCTATTAATTTTCCTGAAGTAACTGTCTAATAGATACAATAGGACATCTAAATGGAAGTTCACACAGCATCTTTGAAGAACTACGTCCCACTTCCTATTTTTCAATTTTTATCAAAAATTGGGGAAATCATCTACACAACGGACATGTCTTAGATATGAAGTTTCATCATTCTAACTTTTTTTGTTTTGCAGATTTGATAGTTAGAAGTCTCATCCGCCATGCACATACACTGCTGATATGTACTAAAGCTCACATTTTAAGAATCAGCATCCAAGATAAATAAATAAAAGTTTTAAAAACACAAATTTTGTTGATTAACAGTGAAATAATTGCCTATTTTAGCAATGAGTGATGTAAAATAAATGTAAATTTTATTAATTAGTGATAGAATTAATTTTTTTTTTTTCCTTTCTATAAAATGCAAAAATAGAAAATAAAAAACTAAAATAGTCAAAAAACAAATAAATAATAATAATAATAGAGAGAGATACTTTTAGTTATGTAAATGCAAAAAGGACAATTATGTATAAATGGGCCCATTTGCATGACCTGCAATAATTATAATTTTTAATTTAGCACATCTAAAAGATTAATTTCTTAAACTTATATTTTATTTTTTGAAAGCTTTCTTATTTTAAAATGTATAAATAAAGGTATCTATATCACAGTTTATAATCATAATTTTGAGATAAAATAAATAGAACTTACCTGAAAAGATTTAATAAATGTCCAAAGTAATGTTCGAATACCTTCACCTCTACTTAAAAGTTTAATAAGCCTCATGACTCGAAAAAGACGAAAAAAATTAATGCTAATAATGTTTGTTCCTGGCTGCAAAAGAAAAACATTGAGTAGTAAAACTTAAGAAAACATTACATATTGAAAATTATAATCATTTTATTTAAAAAAAGAAATTACTAAAGCAGAAATGCATATTGAGAATTAGTCAACCACTTGCAACTGTTTTACAATGCAGTAAATATTGCATGATTCTACGCTTGATGCTATACTGAAAACTACATAAAAAGACTAAAGTATGTACAGTGATCCCTTACATTACAGTAGTAAATTGAAATTAGCATTTCATACATCATTATTATGACAGTGATCTTTCTTTCCCCAAAGCAAATTGAACAGTTAATATGCAGTTTTTGAGCATTATTACCAAAATAAAATTGTAAATAGAGAAAATTAATAATGCTTTTTGAACTGCACTTTAAAATTGATTATTACTGAACTAAAGAAATATGTTTGGTTTTAATTCCAATGATTCACAAAGGATTTTATTTTTTGATACCTACAAGAAGTGCACTTTACTTTAATTGACATTATAATTGATATTTTTAAACGTTTTATTAAGAGTTACAAATTCAAAAAATCAAAAATTAAATTATTTTGAAGAAAATAATAATAATAATAAAATTGAGCAGATACAAAAAATAATTAATTTGAAAATCATTTATTAAACAGTTTGAACTAAATAGAAATTACTTAGTAGGAACTTCACTTTTGCTATTTTTATCATTTATTTTTCTCATATTATATTAACCCTTTAAGGTTCATTGGTTTCACAGCAAAATCAAACATTTAAAATATTTTATACATTAATGTATCAATATCTTTTCCTTGATTTCATTGATTTTTAAACTTTTTTTTTTATTGATACATAGCCGCACTACTCTAAAATTTAACAAATGATGCTTCAGAGGAAGTCAAATGCAGAAGTCACTTTAAATTTCTTAGCAGGCATGAGCCCGTAGTTGCTGCTTTAATGATGCACTCGTGCCTAGATTTTCCACTTAATGAAAGGTCATGCAATTATTTTGACCTGAAACAACTTTTGTGGGTTATTTTTGCAATTTATACTGTTTTCTTACAAAGTTATTTATTTATTAAATTATTATTTGAATTTTATGTAGTTAACAAACAAATGTTTCAACCCCCCCCCCCTTTTTTTTTTACACATTTATGTTTAGCTATGCGCAAATACCCATTTTTGAAATTAGTTTAGAAGTTTTCAAAAGAAAATATGGAGTGAACATTAAAGGGTTAAGAATTATATATTTAAATTTTAGGATCACTTCTAAACAAGAGTTTCACTGACTGATGTGTTGAAAAGTGTTCTACTTTTCCTTTGAGTCATTTGCTCACTCATGCGACTAGAGCTCTTCTATCACAAACCATATTCACAAGACTTCTTAAAGCAATATCAAATATCATGCTTGGCGGCAAGAGATGCAAAAGCAGCGAGAGCAGTATAGCAGAAACAAAAGGTGAAGCATAGAGAAAATACCTGATATTCTACCAGAAGTGGGTCCTCATGTCTTAATGGAAGGTTGTTCTTCTGTTTAATAAAACAGGAATTATGATTGAACTTCTGTAACAACTGTTGTATTTATAGTTACATTTTATAATGAGATAACTTTCACTGTTTTAAAGGGATTTTATATGAATTTAAAAAATATTGTTAAAAAAAATAAAATGCTGATATAGTGAATAAACATGCAATAGTTTTGATACAGTTGAATATAAAATAAAGGAATTTGTAAAGTTAGGGATCACTTTTTCTGTAAAGTCAGAATTTTTATTTATTTATTTATTTTATTTTTAAAGTAAAATAAAAATAATAGTACTATTAAACTACTAAAAGGTTAATTCAATACAATTCAATCAAAGTAAGGTATAAATTTTTCACTATTTTTTTTTTTTTTTTTTTTTTTTTTTTTTTTAATTAAATTTAGTTAGATTCAAGAAGAAAGTTCAGTTTATTATTATTATTTTAATAGGAAATTTCAGTCTTTCTTAAATATAATTTTTAAATTATGTATCCAGAGTTCAGTATTTATAAATTATTTTTAAATGATAATTTTTAAATATATTATTTTAGATTTTTTTTTTTTTTTTTCTAGTCACTGAAAATGTAATTTCAGAATAATTTATTGATTTTAGTTAAAATACACTGATACTCATAGTAACTAAGTGTGACTAACTATATGAGAAGATGCAACTAGAAGCTAATAATAATAATTAAAAAAAAATGATATAAATCAACAGTGATGTACAATACTACAAAAAATCTGAATGCAAGTTATATATCTTTTCTTTGTTATAGAGTAAAAAGTTTATACCTATTCTATCCTAAATTTTTATTTTCTATAACCCGGCATTCTTTTGACCATGGTAATATGAATTCCTTAAAGTTTCATTTGAAATCAGAGTTCATCATATTCTTCGTAGCATACCCAACTGTTCAAAGTTAATAAAATCTTTCATAAATTCTGTTTCACACAAACATCTTTCAAGCATCTTCTCTTAGTGCAGTTGGAAAATGACAACCACTCCGATAAAACAACTTCAAGTCTTGATCTTTCTCTTTTAAAGACAAGATGAAGAATGGTTTTACAACACTGACTACTGCTTTTCAAAAATGCTTCAAATCTGTACGTCTTTTCATGAAAAGAGCCTTCTACTTGTTGAAATTTTAATTATTAGTTTTTTATTGCTGATTTCTTTTCCCTGTAGCCCATATAATGCATATACAGTGAAACTTGAATAATTTGAACTTGTTTAATTTGAAATTCTGGATAATTCGAATTTTTTACTCGGTCCCTTGAATTTTATATTAAAATAATGTTAAAAAATCATGGATAATTCGAATTCTATTTTGGATAATTCAAATTTTTCATACGATTACCTTTAAAATATTACAGTAAAATTTGTTCCCGAGATTTTTCTCAGCTAAAATGGATTATATATTTTAACAGTCTTTCAAAAGAAAGATAAGGAAATACAAGAGAAGCCCCTAGCTAGTGCATCAGAAGATATGGTGATAGTGAATATACATGAACTTCGAAGTTTTTTTTAATTGAAAGTCATGTCTAATGTAGAAGATTTTATTTTTGTATCAAGTCATATGCTATGACGCAAAGATAAAAAATATCTGATTTTTTTTTTTTTAATATTGTATAATTAAGCTCGTAAAAAATATTGATTTAATTGGGGGAGGGGGGGGGATGTAGCAGTATACTTAGATATAAAGTTTATGTGTTAAATCTTTGATCGTACAGTTTTAATTTTTTAATTTACTCTTTTTTTGACAAAATAGTATGTGTAATTCGAATTTTTAGATATTTCGAATTTTTCTCTGGTCCCTTCAACTTTGAATTACCCAAGTTCAACTGTACCAGGCTTCAACAAAATACATCTACCAGGGTTTAAACTGTCATTAGTTTTTTTTCGCACTTTCTTAAAAAATATTCTATTTTGCTAAAACATGTTAACAAGAATTTCACTGAAAAGCAAAAACCAAATAATTTTGTAAAAAATCTTTATATAATAATCTCTAATTATTATTCAAATATTCACAGGCAAAAATTACGAAACCACTGAAAATATCAGGAATTGTTATTTAGATTTCATTTCTATTTTTAATAGGTGAATTTAAATGTGGAAATATTTAAACATACATATCCGATTTTGGTATCTGTTTCATAGAGGAGTTCTCACACTAATATTACCCAATGATCTATCCTCTACCTGCTACCATCTATTCTCCTTCTAAATTACTTTTTCATTTTGCACACATAATATAGATGCCTCTTTTTCTATTGATAAACTCTAAATAAAAGTTTCACACTGATTTAATTTTCTTAAAACATAAATATGAATGCTTGATTAAAATGATCAGTGAAGCAGAAGGAAACAGAAAATGACACTGACGACAACCAAGTTAAGAAAGAGAAATCAATAGTGTCTAAAGAATCAAATTAGCTTTTGAAAAGGCTAAAATACTGCTTGGGTATTTTAAGCTAAAATGCTAAAGAAAATTTTTTGCTAGGTTAAACCCTGACATTTACTAGAAATAATAATAAAAGACAATAAAAAAGGTGGCGGTTGGGTGGGCAGATGTTTGATTACGGAGGTGGGGTGGTGTTGTAAGGCTGGATGGTTGGGTGGGTTTGTGAAATTAAATTAAAAAAAAAAAAAAAAAAAAAAAAAAAGTAGAAGGCTTGTTGCATTTGCTTTGTATTAAAATTTCAGATTTCCCTTTTTGAGTTGTCAACTATATTTAATGTTCTAATTATACTGTTAAACACAATGTGATCAATCGGTGAATTTCATTGTGGCTTCGTGGTTTCATTGTTGTTCATCTGCTTTGAAATTTTGCATTTTTGGATCCATATGGTTCCTGTTCTGGTTGTGGCAGGCTGGGGGAGTGTTGCCGGCGTAAAACTAGTGTAACCCCACAGGCAAGTCACAAGTCTTGCCGCCTGCCTCCTTCTTTCTATCTTGTGTTTCTTGGGTTGTTTTTTCATTAATTTTGATGAGTTTATGGTTTTGAGTTAAGATTTGTTGTTTTACTTTATTGATTCGTTTGTTTTGCAGACTGTTAATTAATAGATCTGGTTTCTTTGCATTGTGTATTTCATCCACTGATGATTTTTTTTTTTTTTTATCTTATTGGTCATTGGTGTTTCAGTGATCTTGTGTCTGTTGCTTGGCTTCTACTATGCTTAATAGATCATCTTTATTATATATATATATATATACACACAGTCAAACATCGTTAACGTGAATTATTTTTAACATGAACTGTTTCCACAATCCCCATCAAAATGAAGATTAGTTTTTGAGTTACTGATAGCATGAACTACTAATAACAACAACAAAAAAATAATAATGATAATCATTCTTCTTGAGATTCACGTTAATGAGGTTTGACTGTATATATGTAATATTACATGATACAATCTATAGAGTAGACAATAAAGAGTCTTAAGCAATCCAATCAAAGTATTTTTATTTCTTTTTAGCCACGGTCTAAGAAGGCAGCAGAGACCTACAATGGTTTCGGTAAATTCTGAACTTAGGTAGGCTTAGATGTTTTAGTTATTGATTTCTGTGCAAAATCTGCTTTGATTGTTTATCTGTCTTTTTGTTCTAAAAATTTTTTATTGTAATTGGTTGCTAGTTTTTGCAGGATTCATATAAATATGTCTAAGCCTTAATTTTATGCAAACAAAACTACTGAAAAAGAACATTTTTGAAATTATTCTTTAAGTTTTTCCATTTTATGAAACATTACAAATCTACATAGGTGCCAGGTCTTGCATTTTTCAAGAGAACTGAATACTGGAAAATTTTTATAATTGTTTTCAGCTTATTTAATTATAAAAAATATATGTGACATATTCCTTTAAAAAAATAGCGGTGATAAATCTGATTAAAAAATTAAAAAGGTTGGCAGCTATGCAATCTATAATTTTGAATAGTGATTTATAACTTTAAATAAATTACATTCTTAAATTAAAATTAATTATCTTAAGTATCCTTATGAAAGGGTTATTGTATTGTTGAGGAAAATGTGAAAGAGAGGATATTGTTGATTATGAGTGAAAGGATACTGTTGATTTCATCAACAATAAATTATATTTTAATAATTGTTTAAATGAGACTGTGTTATTAATTAAAACAATAACAATCACATTATTAATCAAAATTAAAAAAACAATGTAATTTAAAATATCACATGATTCTTATACTTAAGCTTTCGCAAAAAATTCATAAAAAGAGATAACAGAAATTATCTCACAAATGCATATTTAAGTAATTAATATTTCTCTAACATTTACTGAATCATTCTTTAATAATTTATAATCTGTTAATCCTCCATATTTAACTCATGAAAGTTTATATTTTTATGCTTGTATAGAAATAATAAGTTTTAAAGCTTTATTAAATAGGTAACTGCTTATGATAAATTAATCAGATACATTTATTTATAAGGAACCTGGTTCAAATTAAAATTTTAATGTTTTTTGTGCGATTCAGAACTGAAGTTATAACTTACATTCAGATTTTTCATTTTTACATTGTACATTTGTTTTTTACATAATTTAAAGCTTGTGAGGATAAAAGCTTTGCATTTAAAGCTAATTAAAGCAGAATGAATCATATTGATTTACATTTCGACGACCAACTGACTCCTGAAATTAAGAAATGCCTGAATTTTATTAATAAGAACAATTTTAAAATACATAATTTTAAAAAAAGTAAATAAAAATACAGAAAAGCAATGTAGACCAATTAAATCAGAAGATAATCTATATAAATTTATTTATAAAGAAAAAAGCACACAAATCTAAAATACAATTTTGAATATTCTGAAATAAAATTTTAATAATAATTTTTATCATTAATAACATTTATGATGATAGACTAAAAGCAAAAGTAATGATAACAAAAAAGTAATAATATTCTAAGAAGGAACAATCTTTTGAGTAATAGTTTTAAAATTTTTCATTAATGTAAAAAGCAAGTTTGGAGAGAAGGCGTAACTATGCAAGCTTGTCATCTTTGAAATGATTACATATAAATTTTCTTTTAAGAATAGCAAAAAAATTTCAATATATTATTAAAAAAAGAAAAGAAAGAAAGAAAACTTTCACTCTTAACAATTTTGAAAAACATTTTTAAATTTAAATTGTGGCAAAAAAAATAATTATAAAAATATCATTTTAAAATTTCTAGTAACTTTTAAGTAGAAAGTTTTTGAAATTTATGGTGAAGTTTCTGAATTATTTAGTCATAGATGAAAGTCTTTTAATAGAACATTAATTCACAAAAGATTATAAGCATTTTTAATTTCAAAAATGAAGTAAGAAGTTTTATTTCTATTACAAAGTTTTACATACAAATATAATTGTATTTATTTATTTATTTATTTATTTATTTTTTATACATAACAAGCAAAATATAACTGAGTTAGAAGAGAAAAATAATTAACAACTCCAATTGACAGTAAAAAAAAAAAAAAAAAAAAAAAGAAAGAAAGAAAGAGAAATGTACATTTGTCTGCAATATTAGTCTTTTTTTTTTTTTTTCCCGAACTATCACAACGAAAGCTAAAACCTTTTCAAAATTGAAACAGATGACTGATCAAGAACAACAGATTTAAAACTGAAAATACTGTACCTAATGTAAAATAAATAAATAAAATAAGAATAAAGTACAGCAAACCTGTTTTATTTATTTATTTATTTATTTTTTTTTTTTTCCCACAGGGCAGATTAGAGAGATTAGAATTATAAGTCAAATTGAAAATGTATTTTTCTTAATGATATCCCCTTAAAGATAGTTCAAAAATTATGAATAATGTGCATATGGATACACAAACATTTCTCATTAATCAGCACCAATATGTCTCATGAGATGATTACCTGAAATTTTATAAATGTATAAACGCCAACTAGTATATAGAAGTGTTGCCAACTGTAGTAATTCGTCCCTACATGTAAGAATTTTTAGCAGTTTTTTTCAGCATGTAGAGATTGAGTCGTGAGTTTTGAGGTACCCTTTCTCCTTCATCCTCAGGATGAAACTACATTCTACAGAATCCTCAGCACTAAAGTAGGGACATTTTGAATAGTCCGAAGGGACATGGAAAATTTGAGTTGGCAACACTAGTATATAAATAAGATCATTTTCCTTCTTTCACAAAATATCTAATTTGAAATGAATACAAGGTTTCAAAAGAGAATTATTAAAGGCTAATACAGAAATGTACATACATATATTTAAGATACACTAAATTAAATCATATAGAAAGCTAGATTTTAAGTTTCATCTGATATTGTTTTTGTGCTGAAATTAAAAAAAAAAAAAAAAAAAAAAAAAAAAAAATGAGCAAATACATTAATCTTCATACTAATGCAAGTAATACTTAACTACAATAACAAGTCTTTCATTTATGTATGTATAGGTCTACCTATAGTTATAGGTATGGTATGTATGTATAGTTATATGGTATGTATAGTTATAGGTATGTATGTATGTATAGTATGTATAGGTCTAGTTATAGGTCTACCTGGCTCAGCTTGGGTTGAAGTAGTGCTTATCAAATTTATGAATTAAAGAAAAATAAAAGTATGAGATAGAATTAAATTAAAAATAACTTAATCATATTGTAAACATTAGTTATTTATATGATCAGTGAATTTCAGTATCAAAATTATTTAAATGATAAAATTGAGAGAAAAACTTAATGGAATAAAAAGATAGTAGTAAAATTAATCACGACATTTACTATGTCAATAAAATCCTAATTATAACAATTTGAACTCATTGTGAGAGCTTAAATGGATAAAATTAAACATAAACAATTAAGTTAAATGCTAATTAAAAAAAAATATTATTACATTTTTATTTATTATTATTATATATATATAAAGAAATATATTTACTTATTTATTTGTTTTTGTCATCATTTTGTTCCCTTTCTTTTTAATAATTTTAAAGTTAAAATGGGGTTTTTATTTAATATCTTTTGAACCAATTATCTGATTGAACTAAAAAATATGGCATTAGCTAGATACAATGACAAACTTTCAGCTTTATATATTTAAAAAAAAAAAAAAAAAACTTTTTTTATTTTTTACACAAAAGA
This sequence comes from Salticus scenicus, assembly GCA_963930645.1. Classification (NCBI taxonomy): domain Eukaryota; kingdom Metazoa; phylum Arthropoda; class Arachnida; order Araneae; family Salticidae; genus Salticus; species Salticus scenicus. Next base: position 78,107,199 of record OZ005655.1, on the reverse strand, counting down.
AATATATTTACCTATTTATTTATTTATTTTTGGCATCAGTTTGCTTTTTATTTTCAATAATTTTAAAGTTAAAATGTTTTTTTTTTTTATTTAACATCATTTGAACCAATTATCCATTTGAACTAAAGAATATAGTGTTAGCTAGATTTTGTCCAGATTAATAAGTGTACTACTCTATGTAGCAATTGGTTGAATGGTGTAGCTTTGTACAGCAAACTAAAAATCTAGAGAGATCGAAAAATAGCTTTCAGCTTAATATATATTATTAAGTTAGAAATAAAACTTTATTGAGCTTAACAATTTGAGGATATTTGTTTATAATACATAAATATAAAATGGAGTTGCATGAGAATCTTATAAAAGTTAACCCATTAAAGTTTAACGTTCTGATTTGAAGACAATAAAATAGTACATAGAATTTTCGTCATTTCCTGAAATGATGTTTTCTTTCAAAAGACTGTTGATACCAACATTCTAAACAATTCCACAAATTTTCATGTACCTGCTATTATTAGTTAAAATTTTGCCATTTTATGATTTTTCAATTATCACATTTGCTTCTTTGTACACCAACTAAAACCAAAGCAAGTCAGTAGCAGCATTAATTATAATATTTTACTTTAGAAACCTGTGTTAACACATTACAGAAAATTTATCTGTACTCTCGAACTCTTATCTCAAAGGCTTTTTAATGAGAATGCTATGTGTCCTCAAATGAGGACAGGCTGTAATTTTAAAACAAATTTAATGGTTGTTTGAATGTAAGATATTCACCAAAACATATTTACCAGAATTTAGTGTTAATGTGTTATTAACTTCAGTATGAAAAAATTAATTATTTTAAAACATAGAAAGTTTAATGAACAAGAGTATTTATGATTTTTTTTTTTTTTTTTTTGTATTTTATAATCCTATAAAATACATTTCTGATTTTTTTTTTTTTTTTTTTTGCTAAAAGCTTCTTTATTCACTTAACTGTCACTCATGTTTTAAAGTTCTCAAATTTAAAAATAAAATGCATTTAATAAGGAGAAAAAACAACTGATGACAAAGCTTCATTCAGACACTTTACGATCTATCCAATATACGTTAAATTTTTTTATATAATATTATTTTTAAGTTATTTACTTTTTTTAATACAATTCTTGAAAGTATTGTTAATTGTGAAATAAAATTATCAATGTAATTGATCACTTTTACTATAAAATATAGTATTATACTAAAAAAATATAGTGGAGGATTTCATAAATGAATATTGAAACTTACATTAACTTCTGAATAAACTATATCTATAAAGCTCCCCAGAACAATGATGAAGTCAAAAACATTCCAAGCATCTCCAAAATAGTTCTGAAAATAATAATAATAATAATAAAATGCACAGATTCTTTCTATATGTTTGCTATTATTTTAACATAAAAATATGACGTACAGTGATACAATAAATATGCATAATGGTAAATAATTTATGATGAATGAACATTTTGATACATTCATAAAAAAAATTTCAAATACATCAAACGTTTTAACCCTTTGTATCCCACCAGATCCCATAAAAAAAATTCCTCATTATAGCAGGGTTCCCACTCTTAAAAAGGAAAAAAATTCAAGGATTCTTCAAGGCCCATTTAAAATTTCTCAAGGACTATAGGGGAAAATCGCAGAACGCTAGGCATATACACAAAACTTTAAGTACTTTCATTATTATTATTTTTTTTTTACATATATATATATATAATTAGAATAACTTTGCCCGTTTTCACAATACATTTTTGATGGATTGACTAAATTAACTTTTACAAGAGTCAAAAAATTATTATTAAAAATTAAAACTTCTAAACAGAGCATTTAAACTATTTAATTTATAGAAATTACCTTTAACTAAGCACTGTTAATCTATAGACCTTTCAGGGCGAATCCGCCCCCTCTTCAGTAGCTATTTCAAGGTCTGCTTTAGTCGAAACTGGTCTTGTCTTCTTTTTCCTCTGTTGATTTTCTATGAGGTGGTGCCACGCACGATCTAAATCGGCACGCAACTCGTGCCCGTTACACGCTAATTTGGTCATTGATTATCTCTATGGTTTCCCGGTAAAAAGCATCTACAATAAAAACCTCGTCAATAAATTATATAAGAAAAGGATCAAATAAACTTAATAATATCCCAAATTATCAAAAAACTTCTCCAAGTTTCACTTATTCTATACCATATGATCATGGAACTTCAATTAGAGTTTAAAATACAACCAAAAAGCATAAATATCCCTATAAAACCAAATCCTAACATTTATCAATTAATCCGAAATAATTAAGATATAACCCCTCCACTTGAAACTGCTGAAATATATCAGATTCCTTTTAATTATACGAATGAAAAAAGAGGCCATTAAGTTGGAGTAACAAAAAGGAAAATACCAACCAGGATTAGAGAACACCAAAGTGACATTAAATATGGAAAAATAATGACAGCCCTCACTAAAGTCAATAACGAAAACGATATAAACATCGGTTTTAACGAATGAAAAATAGTCAATTATAACAACCCTGACTATGCTTTTTACCGGGAAACCATAGAGATAATCAATGACCAATTAGCGTATAACGGGCACGAGTCGCGCGCCAATTTAGATCGTGCATGGCGCCACTTCATAGAAAGTCAACAGAGGAAAAAGAAGACAAGACCTGTTTCAACTAAAGCAGACCATGAGATAGCTACTGAAGAGGGGGCGGATTCGCCATGAAAGGTCTATAGATTAACAGAGCTTGATTAAAAGGAATTTTTATAAATTAAATAAAAAATTATTAGTTCAGGATTTGGAATTGGGATCATTATGATTATTCCAAAGATTTTAGGTTTGAGTCATGGTCTGGTCACTTTTTGCTCAAAATTAATGATCAGTCCATCAAAAAGGTATGAGATTGGCAAAAACGACAAATAAGTTCAAACTATATGTAAAAACAAAACAATGAAATAAGAATTTTATGACAAAATCATTATATTAGACAATGGCGGGTGATGGACATGGTTTAGCCTTGACAGAGTTCGCGTTAAGCCTGCCTGTTGAAATGGAAAATTCAAGGATTTTCAAGGACTTTGCATGAACTTCAAGTACTTTCAAGGGCCCTTGAAAAAGAAAATGAAATTCAAGTACTTCTTAAGGACTTTCAAGGACCGTGGGATAGTATAGGCTAAATTTACTATAGAATTTCACTGGAACTTCAAAGTCCCTATAGTTTAAGTTTTCCTTATAGTTTAAGCTAAATTTAATATGAGATGTTTCTCATGCAGCAAAGAAATATAATAAAATGTTTGAAAATATTTTTCCAAAAATAAGGTAATTTGGGATATAAAGGGTTAAGTAAATTAACTGTTTGAAATATTTTTATTTTATTTTTTAATGTTTATAATTTGTATTTTAATTAATTACAATATGTATTTATTCCAAACTTTTGATATTTTTATTTACAGAAAAGTTATGATTTTTAATGGAATCAGTGGTTATATTAAACATAAACACCTCTCAGTTGCTTTGTTAGCTCTATTAATTCGTTCTCTGCTATTAATCCTATTAAAAAAAGATTTAAAAAAAATATTTATATACATTACCTTTGAAAAAAATTTATGACTAAATATAAGATTTATCATTTTATTGAGGAGAAAAATTGGGAATGAAAGGATTAATTATTATTTCAAACAGACTATGTAAATATTTAATATGATAAAGAGAAATATTTAATTACTTTTATGTAATACATAATTATGTGTGATATTTTCTTTTTCTTAAAAATTATAAAAATGTATACCTTGAATTTAAAAGCTATGAGTTTCAGAAGAAATTCAAAGGCAAAAACAGCAGTGAAGATCATATTCATAATATCTAAGGCAAATGTGTAGTCTTTGGGCTGACCATAATACTGCAATAAATAAGAAATTAATGAAAATCAGTTAAAGTTAAACACAGAAATTGTTAAAATATGTTGTATTTTGTATCAGTATGAATAACAAATGTCAAATATCAATATCTTCCAAAAAATACATACATAATCAGACATCAAACAAACAAACAAACAACAACAACAAAAAAAAAGGTTACAAATAAAATTGACTTAGCAATTTTCTTTGGAATTAAAAGCATTAATATTTCTCCCAAACCAGAAATAATCTATAAAAGATAAACTATTTCAATTACAATGATAAAAGATATGTGATTTATATGTAACTATAAAATTAAATTTAAAAGAAAAACCATGGTGTAATATAATTAACTAGCAGGCTACACCCGCTTCGTTGGTCACTATATTTAAATGATTTTTCAAAAGAATTGAATCACTGTTTACTTTTTTTATATCACATCATAAATAAAAACTAAAAAAAAAATTTAAAAATTACCTACATTGAAATCACCCTAAACCTTGCTTCAGGTACCTGCTGCTTACGGCAGGACTTTTTCCGCCCGCACTGCATCGGGTCAAGGTTACCACTGCCTGTAGAAAGGTCTATTCCGGGTACTTTAATTTGGGTATTTATTAGCAAAAGGTAGATTTGTTTTGTTGTAGAATGTTAAAACTACTATTTAAATGGCTAATTGTCAAGCTATTGTAAGGAAATTATTTTCATAATTAATTTAAAAAAAATAAAGAAAGAAAGAATAAAAAATCTAACAAACATAAAAAGAATCTCGAATGTTGTTCTCGAATGCTTTTTAAAATATTTTGATTAGTTAAAATATTTCATCTCTTGAAAAAGCGAAACATCTACATTTTCCTTTAAAATTTACTTATTGATGACACGTTGATTTTTTTTTTATAGACATACCTCTTCAAGAAAAAATATTTATTTTATGATGTTTAGGGCTCCAGTGTTTTTTTTTTTTACTTAAATTTTTATTTTGTGCGTTTTAGTAACTAAAAGAAAGCTTTTAAAAAATCTAATCGGATTCTGTGTAGACAATGAAATGTTTTCTTTTACAATTGGCATCTTATCTATTAATTATCTGCAAAAAAAGTAACACATCCGCCATTAAGTATCGAACCCACAACCAGCATCATTAACAACTTGACGCTTTAACCGACTGAGCCACTGACCACATAAGAAATATCTCACATTTTATTTTCAAATGGAAATGCCTTGTTTTTTAGAGTGACATGGAAACACTATGGTGAAATCCAACTTCAATAAAAAAATTAAAAAAACTTCTAATTAAAAGAAAACTAATCAAAAATTCGAAAATCGGGCTTCGAGGTGCATCATGAGAGGTCATCACGAACCTCCATGCAAATTTGTGTAGTTCTGTGATCAGCAGTTTTCCTAAAATGCTCCAGACATACATACACAATGACACACATGAACATTTTATTTTGTTATATGTATATATAATCTATATTTTTATTTTGTAGAAATTAAAGTGCATATGTTAGTGGGACATACCTTCTTTTTTTTTTTTCCAAAACTAAATCTTACAAAAATTATAAATATCAATAATATATCTTTATTTTCAAATAAATGTTTCACAGTAAATATTTTGAATGTTTAAAATAATCAAAAGATTGTCTATAATGAATAAATATTCATAAATAAATTGGTTAATTTTATATGAATAACTTTTTTTTTTCTTTTTTAATTGTTATAAATTCTTGAACATTGCTTCAATCTAACGAGTTTGGTTTTATATTAACAAACGAATTTATTTCATTCCAACTATGAATATTCATTTAAAAAAGTTTTTCTTTTATTATTTTTGTACAAAGATTTAAGAAAAGAAATGAAATAAAATATGTGTATTTTCCACTTTTGTGTTAGAAAGTAACCTTTACTACGCACTATTTGCAGTAGAGACCCTATATTAGAAAGAGACTGGACATTGGCATGTCGGCTTTTTGACGATTTTAGTGCCATTACATTTTAGTGCCAGTTGCTCCATTGCTTATCATTATGTTGAGAAGAAATTTTGATTATTTTACTTTATAACTGGAGGAGAACTTATTTATTACAATTTTACTTTGTTAGAGAATAAATTACTTTAATTTTGAAATATTTTAAGAAAATAAAAATGCATTATTATTTATTTTATATCATGTTTTATATACTTCGAATTCTCTTACTGCATGCTGTTTTATGAATTTATTTCCTAACATATGAGATAATTAAATTATTTATTTGCTATCTATTTGTTTTTAAGTTCTGTTTAGTGACATATTTAATGTGTTAGATCTGCATGTATTTTTCAAATTGGCATGTTTTTTTTTTTTTTTTTTTTTTAAATACATTTTAAAATACATATTAAAAATAACTATATTAAAAAAAATATTTTTTGATCATTTGCTAGCACACAAAATGCATCCATTTTCTTAAAATAAAATGATAAAAATAAAGAAAATAAAGTGTATGTTATTTACTAGCATATAAAATATAAATTTCTTTTAAAAAACATTTGCCATAATAAATTTTATAAATAATAACTTAAATAAATAATTATTTTTTATTTACATAATATTTTTAAATACTTAAAAATAATAATAATAATTAAATAAGCAAATGTAAATAAAATAAGAGCATATTTTTTAATTTTTAAAAATATTAATTAATATTAAAAAAACTGTTTAAAAAAAATGAAGCATATTTCATATTTAACTAAATAAATACCTTTATTTTGCTTCATTACTTGGCAGAAAGCTCTTTTGCCGGGGGATCCTCCACGTCGCCGGTGCCTCTCAAGACAAAGACCAATAGTCAAGACCAAGATAGCTGTCCACTATTAGCCAGAGGCACCGACGACGCGGAGGATCCTCCGGTGAAAGAGCTTTCTGCCAAGTAACGAAGCAAAATAAAGGTATTTATTTAGTTAAATATTAATTAATATTTTTATAAATTATTATTAATTAAATTTTTATTTTTAATTATTGGTTAATATTTTTTCAAAAATAATTACATCATTATTAATAATAATGCGTAATTGAAATAAAATATGCATTTTTAGCTTGTAAAAATATTACAAAAATATTTTTACAAAATACTAAAAAATAATTTCTTTTCTTCTGCAGTAATTTTACATTTGTTCGTGATTACTTGACATAAACTAAGATTACCAAATTTTTGTTAAAAATTTCTAACTTTTTAAATATAAAATGTATGTCATCAGAAAAAATTGGATAGAATTATTTTTACAGTCAACATATTTTGCTTAATATAGAAATTACGGATTAGTGACAAAAAATTTCTCTGTTTTCCGATCGGAGTTAAAAAAGTAACCATATCTTATCGAAGGTTAAAACAAAATTAATTTTTCTTCAAATTCTTTATTTCTAAGATGAAAAAAATTACACATTTATATTCTGCATTGGTTCCTGAACAAATTTAATAAAATTTTCTTCCATTAATGTTGTATAGTAAAGTGTCAATCGCGAAGAAAAAAGCATTACATTCTATGGAGAGTGCTTCGATTTGGCACTAAGATGGCCAACTTTCCGTCAATGTCCAGTCTCTTCTTAATATAGGATCTCCAATTTGCAGTGGGAAAATGCGCCATATGGTGGGGAAAGCATCTCTTCAGTGATTCCGAAACTAGCAGTGATTGTGAAGGTTGTGGGGGAAGATCGAGTTTGGCTGTGGGATGAGTTAAAAAAAAAAAAAAAAAAGAATTATGAAGTGATTTTTGAATGTTTTAGTACTGGAGCTTGTGGTTTGCCAACAGATGTAGAGCAAGAAAAACTGGTAGCCTGCATATGCAAATAATAGAGGTATTGGTATACAATCACGCAGCATAATATAATGTGGTTAGCAGCACCAATATAAGACAAGAGGTTTCTCACAATGTTGTTAGATCAGTATCATGAATATCAGATATGTGGTAGAACAACTAATCTTCAACATCAGTGCAACCAAAAAAAGATTTTGAAAGAATGGGTACAGTTGATATTCAACTTCAATTTTTAAATGAGATGACCATACGATGCTTCTTTAAATCACTGTGGCTTTCATTGCTGAGGCATCAAAAAGTATCAGCATGTGAACTGTTCAGCATACCATCATTGATATGGACTTTCAGACTTGTAGGCCCACTCGTTTACCATTGTTAATTGCATGGCACAAAGCTTTGTGCCTCACCAGGACCTCTTAATGCTACCATTAGACTGTTGATAATTCAAATATATTGTCTGATTTGGGAAGTTTCTTTTCCAAATGTATTGGGTAGGTGGACTTACATGGGTATGGAGACAACCTCATGAATCCATGGACCCAACATACCGACAGGGAACTGTTCAAGCTGGTGGAGAGTCTTTGATGATATATGGCATCTGCAGTTAGCCTTATATGGTAACCTGATACATCTAGAAATGACTGTGACAGGTACATAAGCCTACTGTCTGATCATCTACATTGTACACTCATTCAAATCTACAGTGCATTTTAACTGATTTAAACAACTCCAGCAGAACAATGTCACATCCCATATATGAAAAGTTGGATCTGAGCGGCTCCAAAAGCACTTTTATGACTTTAAACATTTCCATTGGCTACCTAAATCTCTCAACATGAACATTTGCAATGGATTTAAGAAGACATCCCCATCTCACACACTAGGTATCTGCGAATTACACTAGAGGATTCTGGTATAAATTGCCTCCAACACATCTTCAGACATTACAGTTGAGTCCATGCCATATTGTTCTATAGCATTTACTTCCTGGAACTCTATATGATATTAAGTAGGTATATCTGTTTTTTTTTGCCCTTCAATATACATATATATATTAAAAAAAATTACATCCTCATAAGTAACTAAACTTTACTACAATAAGTGTCCAAAAGAATATGCAAGACTAATTTGATAATTTGATTTAAACTAATACATATACTATGCACATTTAAGTAATACATCTATACCTCTTTTTAAGAAAATCATAACAGCCATAAAAACATTAAGAGCAACAAAAATTAAAAACCATTACCTTCATAGCTAAAGCTAAGGTGTTGATCATTATGAGAATAAAAATGGCATATTCAAAGTACTGTGATGTTACAAACCACCATACTTTGTACTGTATTCGATGTTTGGGGATATAACGTCTAACAGGTTTGGCTTTTAAAGCAAATTCTATACAGTTTCTCTGTAAAAACAAACAAAAAGTCATATAAATTTTAAATAGAAATATTCTAAAATTTCATCTGTAAATCTTTCACTTTAAGCAACAAATTATAATTGAAGCAATAGATTGCTACTTTGAATGATAAAATAGTTATTAAATTTATACATATATATATATAATTCAGCGACTTTAAATTGCCACATTTTATTATACATCATTTTGATTTTATAAAATGGGTAAATTGAATAATTGAAACATTGAATACGAAAATTGATATTATTACAGATAATATTACTCTGATAACTAAGGTTCATACCAGCAATGCAAATTTAGTGATCGAAAAAGATTATGTAGTTTATAATTTGGTAGCCCAAAAATCTAAAAAGGAGGCAAACATATTCAAGTGCACACTTTTTATTTATGTTTTTACTAATGCATATATCAATGCAAAACAACACAAACATTTTCATTTTTAACCTCTGACTAAAAAAGAGGGATATATTATGAGTTTAAAGCGTATGACTATTGGTATGTGTGTGTGTGGCAGTGTAGTTTCTAAACAAATGGCTGATTTTAATATGTTTTCTTTTTATTATTATGATTATTATAAAAAATAAGCATTCTACTTTTAATGTAATATCTTACAAACAAGAACATGGTGCTCCAATAAGAATCCCCATTTCCAGATTTTTAACAATATTTGCTTTATGACTAATGAAAACACATGTCTTCAATGTTTTTGATTTAACCTCCTCACACACAGGTCAAATATGTTAATGACATCTTTATTATTTGAAATCAAAGCATTGATGGGACTTGATAGATTTGTTAAACAGCTTAATTTAATAGATAATAATCCTTAATTTACACTGGAAATAGAACAAAATAATAAACTTCCTTTTAGATGTTCTGCTGATTACCATAGATGTTCTACTATCAAATAAGGCTGTAGCCAAGGGAAAATCAAGTTCTTATAAAATCTTGGCTTATAGATTTTTTACGAAACGTGCTGGATGCAGAATACGAAAACATTAGAAAAATCAATTTCAGGAATAGCTTTAATTTTCAGATTATAAATAAATTAACCAATAAAAAAGCCCCTGAAATAAAATTTATTTTACAAATTGCAAAATTAACCACCATTCAATATTTTTCAGCCACTTTTGAGTGATTAAGAAACAGTTTAAGGTAACTGAATATCTGTTCAGCACAATGACGAAGCGTCTATGGAAGCGATGGAAGCAGCGCTTTCCCTGTTTAAGATTTTTAAAAAGTAATCAAGTAACGTCACCTCATTGAAAGACTGAATTGATTCTTTATTTGCTTTTGTCAGCGCTTTGCTTCGGCGCTTCCATAGTTTTCTGAACCATGTCTCGCCCCCTGGTTTAGCCTATGGCCAATCAACCTACAATTTCTTTAGATCAAAATGATTCTGATAAAAACTTAATAGACAGTGTAAATAATTCCGGTGTTTAGAAAATTCCATTTATTATAGAAGATGGTTCAAAGAACTATTATATAGACATGGATGACAAGCAGGAAATTTATTCATAGGAAGAAGGAGCACATTACAGAAAATAAATATAATAGGAATAATACTGTTCTTGCAAGAATTAACCAAAAAGAAAATTTTCAAATAAATTTTGTTGACTATATTCTTATTGCTACATTCTTATTTTCAGTCTTAATTCTATAATCCAGCTACCCTAAGGGAAACAATAGAAATTTTAACCCATAAAAATATTGTGTATAATGAAACAACCTCATTTAATTATAAAATCTTAAAATAATACCATTACAGCTTTTTGTAGAGTATTTTCAATGTGTTAGCACGATCATCTTTAGGACAGGTGTTGATCACTTGTTTACGTTCATCCGGGACAAATGTAAACAAAAGGTCAATGTGCAACAAAAGGTCGCCTGTGCTGAAGATGACAGTGTCAATGCACTGAAAGTACTCTATAAAAATCCGTAATGGTATTAATTTAAGATTTTATAATTAAATTTGGCCTTTTTGAAATATCAACCTCATTTAATTTTTACTTTTACAACCTTTTACAACCTCATTTAATTTACAAAACATATTGTCAGAGTTACTTCAGAAATTTAATAGAAAAATTTGAATATACTGAGAACTTAGAGAAGGCATTAAAATAAAAACTATAAAAAAGATTTGAAGAGTTCATGATTTTTAATCAGTCTTGAAAAAGATACCATTTGGTATTGAAACATATAATTTTTTTTTTTTTTTAACTTTTGCATTTTAGCAAGCAAATTCCATACTGATAAATGTTTTGGCTATGTGTGTGACTTCGGCAGTATTTGTTGATGAATTGCAACAACTGCCTCTTAGTAATCATGCTGATGTGAACCCTAATGGCCATATCACACGAGAGACTTTCATTCAGCATTTTACTAAACATAGCATTATACCCAACATACTCAGCCTGATTTTGTTCAAGGACAGCAAGTTTTCGGATGATCAACTTTTACGAAACCGTTTAGGAAAAGCTCAGTATGTTGAGCGTGCTGATAAAAATTGACCAATAGGAGGAATAAACAGGATTTTTTCCTGGAATACCTTTAGAGAAGAGAATACATCACGCTATCAATTCAGGGGAACCCTACGGACAGCTGACCGGTTTCTCGTTCGTTCAGCATAGTCAACATGTTGCATATAATGTTGTGTATATGCTCCCGTGTGATATGGCCATAATGGTAATAATAAACTTTCCATTGAATAATAAAATTTATTCACAAAAAAAAAAAATACAAAATTGTTCTGAGCATTTACCTGATTTTTATCTAGCTCACAGTTTTTAAATTCTTGTTCTCCTTCATTCTGGAATGTGACAATGACAAAACCAACAAATATGTTCACCATAAAAAATGCAATGATGATGATGTAAACAATGAAATAGACAGCTACGATAGGATTGTAGTTATAAATAGGACCAATGTTTTCAGCATGAGAATCTATTGCCACATAAAGTAAACTGCAAAAAATATCTTCAATATTAATCATACTTTAATATAAATAAATTATACAATACTCTTATGCTACATAAGAAATAGGTAAAAATGATTATTAGATGTCATGAAATAGCATGCTTAAATATTTTGATTTTTAAAAAGATGTACAAAGAAAAGAGAAAACAAATGGAATATTAAAAGTTCTTTATTTCTTTTTATTTTTTTTCCTTTCTATAAAATAACTTAATAATATCTTATCTAAGTAATGAATTTGAAGATATTTTCTCAGAAGTATAATTCATTTAGAAGTATAACTTATATTTGAAAAAAAAAGTACATTATTAGCATAATTTTTACTTTCTTTAACATATAGTTTATGATTAACTAACAACGTTGCTCTCTCAAGTTGGAAACAAATATTATTAGAACTGTCACCTAACCAAACACAAGATTAATACTCAAAACATTCAATTACAATAAGATACAGGGAGAAGTGGACAAATTTTTTTATCCTTTTATTGGTTGATATTCATTGCATTATCAAATTCAAGCAATTGATACATATTTAAATACATAAAATTAATACAAATATATGCTAGGGAAATTAATATGAACAAAATGTAAAGAACCAATGAGGAGAGAGATCTTCTGAAGGAGATTGTTCCTGGTTTCTTTGCATTGTTGGGATAAAATATGATTTATATTTGTCATATATATAGATATAGCAAAATTAATATAAATAAATAAAACAATAAGTCAGTGATATAAAGTGAAATTGCATTGGTTTTCATATAAAATTATTCTGTATTATACATAAATCACCTGCTAATTTTTAAACTTATATCTGAAGAATTTTCTTTCTCTTTCTGAACTATAGTTTAAATCTAATATGTGTTTTTCCTTGGTACTAATTGCAACTAAACTGCAGTGGCTTTAAAATTTAATCTTAATATAATTCAGTGAGTTTTAACTGCAGATTATAACTCACTATTGCAGTTTATGTGAGAATGGTTTGAATTGATTTCATCAAAATGTTATACAGAAATTTTAAAATCTGAAGATATAAGTATTTTAATATATTTTGTAAACTTTGGCTTGCATTTTAGTTATTATTTGTATCTGCCATAGGTGAGAGTTGGTACCATTATCATAAGCCAAGATCCACAGTCCCAAATCTGTGGATGGCTTACTTCATTACAGGTGTCCATTTTTTGTATTTGGCTTTCTGCTGTATTTATTTATTTATTTATTTATTTTTTGAAGTGAAAACTTCTTTAAGCGCGTTAAGCACTTTTGGGTGAACAAAAATCATGGAACTTGCGTCATCGTCAGCGAACGCTTTGAAATTCTGCAGGCATTCATTACCATGACAACCCATTCACCCCGTCTGGTCAGGAAGAAACATGTATTTTACCAATTGACATCACGTGGTTTTTCTACTAGGAATAAAAATTGCAAATTTCAAAATGCTTCAATTTTCTTCTAAATTCTTTGAAACTTTCTGTGCGCCATTAACAGCACAGGGGATAGTTGCAGTTCAGATTTCATCGATTTTGGAAAAAATTTACATTTTAATTGGAAATTAAATTTTATTCTAAAATACGTATTTCAAATTCTAATTATGATTAAATTATTTTTAATACATCATTCGAAAGATATTTTAAAGTTCTTTTATATTATCGAAAGTGGAATTCGAGATTTCACCTGATTTACACATTTTGAGGTGCCCTGAATGGGTTTTCTTTTGTATCTCAGCTACTAATTAAAATAATTTCATAAGTAATACATCATTAGAAAGCTTTGTTGATTTGGAATCGAACAGTAGATTACAGAAATTTCTACCGCCAGATGGTGCTATATTTTAAAATTTCAATATTTCAAATTCTAATTATGATTAAATTATTTTTAATACATCATTCGAAAGATATTTTAAAGTTCTTTTATATTATCGAAAGTGGAATTCGAGATTTCACCTGATTTACACGTTTTGAGGTGTCCTGAATCGGTTTTCTTTTGTATCTCAGCTACTAATTAAAATAATTTCATAAGTAATCAATATTTTTACCTAATATAAGGCTTAGTTCATTTAATTTGGGTAGCTACAAATATTGTGCCAAATCATATAATACAGATCATAAACACTTCTTTACAAACCAAAAATAATTCGAAAATAATAATCTAATAGCTCGACGATACAATTCACAAGTTACTTAGTTTTCACTTCTATCGGCAGTCTCGAAAGACTACTTTGATTTTTTTTTTAATCTTTTAGCTAACCTATTGCATTTATTGATTTCATATTTGATGTTTGTTGTTTTTTCCCATTTATTTTCCCATTTACATATATAGATGCGTAGTACTACATATTTTACTTTCTCTTACCCATACACGATAGAGAATGTATTGCTTTTGGGTAAAATTTTTGGAATTAAGTTTTTACTATAACTATACATTTTGTGAATACCTAAATTTGAATATAAGGTTTTTAGTAGTTTGTCTGTACGAAAGTCTGTTATCAGCATAACTAAAATGCAGTATTAGTAAGAAGTCTAAATGGATTGAAATATACTACACCCATGAGTGAAAATTTACATTGTTACATCTCAACATCTTTAGGTTGCGATAAACATGAATAAACATTTTAAATTGTGTTGTGGTTTTCTTATGAAGCTAAATTTAAGTACACAATGTGGTATGTTTACAATTTATAAACAATATATAGGGTTGTTGAAATTAATCAAATGCTGTTCATTCTATAGGCTGTAATTGATAGAGATGTTCTATTAAATTGCATCATATCAAAGAAAATTGCTTAGAGATGATAATTACTTTCTCTTAATCATATAATAGACAAAGCATATTTTTATAGTTGAATATTTGAAGTTCTGAGTTTTTGCTATAATTCTGTGTTTTGAGGTCCCCTGAATATAAAAATTCCATTACTAGCGACAATTGATTTTTAGTGTATACCTGCATATTTGTCTATTTCTAGCATAAGAAAAAATAATTGCAAGAAGCACAATTTTGATGTTTTAAAGATTATATGATGATGCTACTTGAAAAATTTGACTAAATTTTATAAGTTTCAAAGAGAGGTAAAGGTGGAAGTTCTCTGAATAGTTTAAAATAAATATTTAAATTAAATAACAGCCCTAAATGCTTTTAAGAATATAGGTGCAATATTCAAACAAGGAGTTGAAAGATGTGGCAGCTCTTCCTCACAGATACACACATAGAAATAAAACTATATGTAAAATAAAACCATTATTCTAAAACTAACAGGGAAAGAAAAGTAGCGTAAATGGTGCACCAGATTGCTGTTATTTCGGAATACCAAAGTTGCAGCTGTTTTAGCTTTTTTGAGTTTTTACAAAAACACTAAGATTTAAAAAGAAAAAAAAAATTTCAATTAAAAATATTTGTTACATAGATAAATGTAAACTTTTTTGTAATCTGTTTTATTTTGATTAACTGCATACATATGTTTGTAAAAAAGTTTAAATCTATACAATCTATACTTAACAACAACACAAAAAAAAAAAGATGAAATTTACCAATTTACTGAACACAAATCCATGGCAATATACAATAAATATATACTAATTTATGATTATTTATTTATTTATTTTTAATAAACCATTGCTAATATTATGAATTAAAAATAGTAAGAGACAAAGAAACTGTTTCCTACCGTGGCCATCCTTCAAATGTTGACACTGTACAAAGACTGAGCATAGCTTTGGCAACATCATCAAAATTAAATTCATTATTTTCCCAAACTCTATCTTCTACAGTAATTTTTAAAGAGTCTCCACCACCTTGATAAACAACATATTGGCCCCTGCATTCAAATGAAAACTATATAATAGCTATTATTTCAGCTACTGATAAAATAAAAAGTAAATTCATAAATATTAAAAATAAAAGAGCATTAAAAATAGTGTTATAATTTATTTTTTATTGAGAATAAATAGCGTTAATTAAAGCAAAACATTCAATTCAGACATACACAAGTGAAATTTTTAACAATTATGTTTGAAAAACTTCGACCTTAGCTGCAATTCTTTAAACATTGATCTTAAATATAACAAACAAAATTTAAAAAAGAAAAAAAAAATTATACAGAATTTTATAAAATCAATTCAAAATAAGATGGAAATACAATTTTAAAAATTACAAAATTTGAGTTTTTACAGTTCCCATATAAAATAATATCCAGTGGGTAAAATATAAAATTTGCCACAACTGTAATGATATGTACAAAAATTTCACTATGTTATCATAAAAAGTTCTAAAGATGTATTTAAACAAAGTTATTGATGCATAAATCACAAATAAAAATATAAATTTATTTATTTTTATTCACTTTATCAGTATTTTCCTTTGTAATATGTCTAAGATCCCAGAAGTTTCTTAGAATGGAAAACTAATGTCGAGATATTGAAAAAATTGTTTGAGTCAGTTTTTTTGTGTCTTTATGTCTCAAAAGCTTTTTACAATACAATACTAAAATTGTCTAAATATATGATTTATATTAATCTAAAGAATATCAAAAATTTTTATTTTATGATATTCTGTATCTTTTAATTAAGGAACTTTGCAATTTATAAGTATTTCTAAGATCAATATTTAAAGAATTTAACAGTGTACGGGACACATTCACTCACTGGAATTTTTTTCTTGGTTTGAAGACCATATAAAAATTTCGATTTATAATTATTGAAATTGAATATTTTATTTATTTTATGATGTTCTGTTTCTTTTTTTTAAATTTGCAATTCTTAAATATTTCTAAAATCAATATTTAAGGATTAAACCCCAAAACAAAGTTTTCTAGGTATACTTTATACAGTACTTGATTGTAATTAATATGTCCTCATAAGAATATAATAATATGATAAATTCTTTTTTTTTTTTTTTTTTTTTTTTCCCTTACACACACATACATATACACTCATTTACTTACCGATCCCTCCACACACACACATTTTAAGTTTGCCAAGTTTTAGTGAAAATTGAAAAATCAGAAGTTGGGCCAAAAGTCAGTACTTATTAAAAAAAAAAAAAAAAAAAAAAAAAAAAAAATGACTTTAATCATTAAAAATAGATACTAATTTTTATTGTAGGTGCTTCATAGACTTTAATCATTTTTTCCTAATTTGTTAAGTATGCTCCTTTTAAATGTTTTTCTGTATATATTGGTTGGTTATTACACAAAAATTGATAGGTGTGGTGTCCTAATTAAGTAGATCAATTTTAGGTCTCAGAGGCAGAAGTCTTAAAAAAAAAAAGGCTGTACTAATTTCTTCAATCTTTCTACATTCATATCTTTTTAGATGCCCTTTTGAATGTTTATTTATTTATTTATTTTTTCTTTTGAAGGAAAATTGTCAGGAGTCCTGATTAGGTATGACAGTTTATGTCTTCCTCCTACTCTATGTTTAAAGAGAGTTTATAATACGTGTAGTATCAAGTAATGGTAATCATGCGGTTGTTACACATAAGATTTTTTTTATTTGAGCTCATTTTAACATACATTAATTTCTTTTTAGATGCCCTTTCGTTTTTTTTTTTTTTTTTTTTCCTGGAAAAATGTCAGGAGTCCTGATTAGGTATGACAATTTATGTCTCCTTCCCACTTTATGTTTAAAGAGAGTTTATAATATGTGTAGTATCAAGTAATGGTAATGCATGACATTTTTTTTTTATTATTATTCACAGTTATCGAAGATAAAAACAGTTAAAAGTATGGTGTTTAACTGTAAAAACAAAAGTTTTCTTTTACAGTGTACTTTTCTTTAATTTAAACAAACTTTACTCGTAAAAAAAAAAAAAACACTATAATTTTTACTATATTCATTTCTAAAATTTGGCAGCACACAAAAGTGCAATGGCATAGTGGTTCAGAATTACTGATTCAAAGAATAGAATATCTTCCTGAAACTTTATTGCTTTGATTTAGAGATTAAGATATCTCACTGAAACTTTATTGTTTGGAATCTGAACACTCATATAGTAGGGAAGAGTGGGAAATTTTACATGGTTTTATTGATAACACTGGCCATATATAATTCAGAATTTTGCAACACTGCTCATAAGTACACTTCAGTAATCCAGTAATCAGTTACATATAAACATACTAACTTTAATAAAAAGTTATCATTTTTAATATATATATATATATTTATTTACATGCATGTGCACTGTCCCATTCATCCCCACCTATAGGAATGAATGGGGCATGAATGGAACAGGACTGGAGTTAACAAAGAAAATAAAACAAAGTGGAAATTAATAAATTTTTAAAGTTAAATTGTTTTATCTGATTTTATTACACACTATGAATTTACTGAAATTAACGTATTGACTCAAATTAACATCAAAAGACAAAAGTCCTTTGGTTTGTACAGTTCCTAGTGCTCTAGGTTTTGGTAATTTAATCTAATAAGACCTAAAATAAATAAGACACAAGAAAGAGATAAATCATTATAATAAATTATCCAGATAAACTTTTGTTTCCAACTGATCGGGAAAATCAGCATTCTATTCTGTATTACATTAATAATATCACCAGTATTTATTTAATTAGCTTGATTAAAATTGTGATTTTAATCAAATTATTATTAGTTTATTTATTTATTAATTATTGATTTAAGTTGCAATGAATATTCTAACTTATAATTTTCTTAATCATAATTATTATAAACAAAATCAGAACAATTAGTTTCAATCTATTTTTCTCTAAATCCACAAAATTAAGAATCCTTATAATCAATATGGCTAATTTACATAATTAAAAATATAAAATTATTTTATAATGAATTAACTAACCTTATATAGATCCTCATTATTAAAAAAAAAAAAAAAAAAAAAAAAAAAAGCCTGTTTATCCTTAACTTTTACTGATATTTCTTAATATTTAGCCTAATTGCACTAAATTCAAATGCTACTTTTATAATTCCATGTTATAACTACTGAACTACAGGTTATAAAAATATTGAAAATCTATTTAAGATTTGTTTTAATATAATTCTTCTATACAATTTTAAATTAGCCCATAGTGGGGAATGTCCCATTCATCCCAACCATCACATGATCATATAAAACAGGAAATAGGCTTAATGGACAATTGTAAATACTCTTGTTGAATATCATAAACACAATAAAAGATTATGCCTTTTCACCATATAAGAGCTATATTAACTTTAAGCAAATAGTTAATTTCTTAACTACTACCTAATTGAATCAGTAAAAACTTACTTTGGCAGCTGTAAAAGACACTTTAATTTTTTTCTGCCCTTCTATGGGTAGCACAATTTTGAAACTACACTTGATGAATGACCTCAGTGCTGCCATATATCAGAAAAAATGGCAAGTTTCCAGTGCTTGCAAAACATAAAAATCTAGCTATTGTCCCATTCAACCCCACTCTCCCCTACAGTTAATTGAGAGTTGTTTCTCTGAAAGCATTGCACATATCTTCAGATTTGCTTTTATACTCATTCAAGATCATTCATCAGAATCTTGGGGAAAAAAAAAAAAAAAAGATTCAATTTTTTCATATTCCTACATTTTATTGTCTCTGTTTGGATATCTTCAAAAGACATCCATTGTATCTGCCTTTATGTGATCTTTGACCATTTTGTTTAAATTCACATCCATATTGATCCACATGAGACAACAGTTATTTTTAAGTTTAATTACCTTATTTTCTCTTTTACAGCATTACTAAGATAAGCACTAAATGTGTCCAAAATTATTATTATTTTCAATAAAGCACCAGCTCTTTCATTCCACACATTTTTCAGTCAATCTTTTACACAGCCTTCATCCATTTAACCTTATAAATGAGCTCAAACAAAGAATATTTTACATATTTAGGGAGAATCTTCTGTTTGAAAATTATTACTAATGGTTTTATACTTCTGTCTGCTAAACACGATATTACAGTGAATTTTATTTTCCCATGACTAGTGGTCTTTATCAAAACCGTTTTTCCTTTTTTCAGTTAGCCATTTTATTAGTCAGAAAATAAAAGGTTAACAGGGGTTTTGTCAGTGCTTCTAATTTGATCTAAAATAAATGGATGTTTTTCTGATATTAATAATCTATCATTGCCATTCTAAGACTTTGCCTTTTAGTTCTTCTGATAATTCTTTATAATTTTAGTTAACTTGACTCTCATTGATGCCAATAAATGAAAAGCCACTGAATTATTCATGTGTTCACCATCAATTACAACTTTCAATTCAAATATAATTTCATATGCCATTATTCTCTTGCCATTGAGAAATTCTCGAATTTGAATGAAAGATAAAGCACAAAATTCAAACACAACCCACCAGGGTTTAAGCTGAGCAAAAATTTTCTCTAGCAAAAAAGCTAAAATCAGAAAAAAAGCTTTAGCAAAATGTTAAAATACCAGAAAGAGTAGAAAAAAATGAATAGTTTACACATTATTCTAAACGCCTCAATATGTTTGATTTTCATTTGTAAATTAAACTTAAAGGATTTTAATCAGGTCTTTAAAGAGTTATACACAGAAGGTAAATTTTTTTTTAATTAGAAATGAAAAACAAAAAAGTAATTAATAATTGTACTTACTACTGTAACCAAATCAATTCGAATATAGTACCAGCATATATTTTAACACATTTATTGGCAGACATGAAAAATATTAAACTTTTTAGATTATTAATTTATATTGTAAACTTTTTTAAAGCAATATGAACATCTTAGACACAACTTATATTCTTTTTCTGGAGATATAATTATCACTATAGCATGTGAAACTACATTAAGCTTATACTGTATCTGAAAATAAAATCATAACTTACAAAAAAAAAGAAAGTAATATAAGTGAAATTTGCTTATTACTATTCAAAGCTTTCTGGTTTACAATTTATAATTTTTCTTTCTTTCATATTAGACCACTTTACAAATGCCTCATGTTTATTTACAAATTGATTTCCTGTATACGATTCTTATGCATAGTTCAGCATTTGATTTTCCTTATATGCATGAACCGATGGATTTTTCTTGATCAATGTTGCAATTTTTTTTCCATGAAAGATTCGTTATAATATTTTCGCAGAAGATTTTTTTTTTTTTTTTTTTCAATTTATGTTTAGTAAGATGCTTTAGCAAAAAAGCGAAAACATGTAATTTCATTTTCACATTTTGGATAAGTCTTTTAGCATTTCGCGAAAAATGCTACCATAGCAGAAACACTGCAATGCAATCCACATTAAAAATGAAATAAGATTGTCAATTTCTTTCCACACTATTTTCTAGTGTGAGCAAAATTCATAAAGGAAAAAAGAAGGAGAGGGAGGGAAAGTGGACATTGGTCATTTCTTGATATTGATAAAACAAGATTAACAACATCATTCCACAATTTTTTCTTCATTCCATTTATCTTAGAATAGAATCCTATTTCTTCAGTGCAGGAACATTTCAACACTTTCCTCCACTTTTCTAAAAAATCTAGTGTGTAACAATCACATGACTTCAATTTCCTGCTATTACAATTATTATATACACTCTTTGGAGATAATATGTTTAGGAAGCATAAAATTGACCAAATAAATCAGACACCTATCGAATTTACTATAAGAGAAAACTGATACATGTGTAAATATATATAAAACAGAGTTTACATAGTGAGTTAAAAAAAAAAAATCAGTAAAACCATTTTTTAAAACATACATTTCCAAGATCTATAACTAACCTACCTAATTAGAATTACTGTCAATTTTCCTGTAATAATCAAGTAATACATGAGAAAGGATATCTTAAAAGAAGGTTATGTAGTAATTTTCAAGAAATCATTAGAGCCATTTTTTAAGATACCTATTTTTGGTCCCACTGACAATTTTTCCCAAAACTTGGCAAAATCATCTGTTCACTGGAAAACAACAATTACATAAGAATGAATATCCAAAACAAAGTTAAAACAGTGAGTTAAAAAAAAAAAAATCCGTATAGCAGTTTTTAAAGAAATTCACTAGTGGAATCTCAAAGCGCCCATATAAGTAGGTCAACCTACTTATATGGGCGCCTATCAAATTTTCTAAACTAATCGACTAATGCATATGTAAGGACATCTAATAAGGTATTTAAATAGCAATTTTGTAGAAAATTATGAGAGTCGCTTTTGCTATACGAATTTATGGTCCAATTCCGGTTTTTCAATTTTCACAAAAAAAAAAAAAATCATCTGTACAACTGTCTATATTCTGAAGTTTTGTCGTTCTATTTTTATTAGTGTGGGCGATACAATCGTTAAAAGATTCCCCACATGCATACATACACACTGACCAATTGCTACAAACTACTTTCTTGATTCAGGAAACCTTAAAACATGTAAATCAGGTGAAAACTCCATAACAAAATTTTGACTGAATACAATATTCCCATTACCTATGGTAGTTAGGTAATGGAAGCAAAAAGATGAAAACAAGAATGCTTCAAGAATTTTGTCCTTAAAATATTACAAAAGTCAAACAGATTGCTGAGATTGATAAATAAAGTCTGAATAACATTCATGTTTTTATTTATTTATTTTATTATTATTATTATTATTATTCAAGTATATAGTAAAACTGTAGTGATAATAATGTTTTAAAATATAAGCATTATATAACAATTACTTTTCTAAAATATAGAATGAATAAAATATAATTCTAGTTAGAAACACAACATTAATTTTTTTTTAATGTAGTTTACTAACTTTAGTGAAAAGTTATTTAAAAAAAAAAATTCTACCTTTGAGATTTTAATGACTTCTTCAACATTGTACTAGAAATGTGATTCAATTTATACATAAAAATTTAATTTTTTTTGTAAGACATTTCCCTTAAGAAGTTAAGATATCTATTTATACACGAGTATCTGCATGAAATATATTCAATGCTGGAAGCAATTATTTATACAAAATACTCTTTACAATTATTTATACGAAATTTGTAGAAGAAAGATAATTTTTTCTACATAATTCATAATGATCAAAAACTTTAAGAAAATTAACTGTAAAGTTAAAAAAAATTCATTTCTTATAAAAAGTAACATATGATCATTTCCTAAAAATGAAATATAACTCATTAAACATATCATCAAACTCAAATCATAAACAACTTTCTAATTTTTTTTTATGAATTTGAGTTTTTTATTTATTTGAAAGTAAAGACTACTTTGTGTAGGGGGAGAGACAGATTTTTCAAGTGCACTACTTAAACTATATTTTGTATTAAAATTAAAATCTAAAGACCTTACTTTCAAGTTTTCTGAGACCTTGCATCACAGATCCGCAACATCTTCAGAGCTGCATCCCATGATGCTGTCGGCGAAAAAAACTAATCTTTCTCTTCCTCATAATCCTCTGATCATAACAGATGGTGCCACTTGTGTTTGATGTTCAGTGCTGATTCATTTGTGTTGCAGCTGTGCCTATTTTTGAAAATTTCGATGGTTTCGCAATTGAAATTTTCGAAAACAGTCTCAGTTGCAACACAAATGAACCAGTGGCACCACTTATTGCAGTCAGAGGATAATTAATAAGATGAAAATTAGTTTCATTCGCCGACCCCATCATGTGAGCCTTGAAGATGTCACGAATCCACAATGAAAAGTCTCAAGAAGCTTCAAAGTAATGCCTTTAGTTTTTAATTTTAAGAAATTTCCATTCTAATTTTGAGTATATTTTTGTGTAAAATTTATCATCCCATGAATATTTTCGCCAAGATGATTTTTTATAGTGATGCTTTCACACAATACTTAAAAAATGAGTGTGAAACATGTTACTTATTCCTTTATTTTTTTTAATTTCATTCATAAAATAAAACAGAAACTTACACAAAATTAAATATCTTGTAGTTCTTTGAGATTTCATCATAACAGATTTTATTGAATTAAAAAAAAAAAAAAAAAAGATCTGTAAGATTTTAAGAATTTATGGGGTGTCATTATTTTAGAGATTATTTTCTTTCTAAAACTTAAAACATGACTTAAAGAACCTTCAGTTTTACTAGAAAATACAAAACTAAACTTAAAACTTATACTATTAAGTGAGCAATATTTGTATATATATATGTATATTTCACTGTTCTTGAAAGCGGTAGCTTGGACAGTCACGTGATTTAACACAAAGGTGCCCTCCGAAGGGTCACTGTGCACATCGAAGTCAGATTTTCGAATTTTTTATTAGTTTTCTTTTAATTAATAAAAATATGAAAATAAAACTTCCCATTTCTATAATGACGCAGAATGGAGAATCTTAGGAGAGATTTGATTGGTTTATTTGATTTTCATTGATTTGAGTGTATTTTACATTGAACTAGAGCTACGTCATGAGGAATTATGAGAGATTTGATTGGTTTATTTGATTTTCATTGATTTGAGTGTATTTTTTGTTGAACTAGATCTATGTTTTGAGGAATTACCGAGAGATTTGATTGGTTTATTTGATTTTCATTGATTTGAGTGTATTTTACATTGAACTAGAGCTACGTTATGAGAAATTACGAGATATTTGATTGGTTTATTTGATTTTCACTGATTTGAGGAAGGGGTGTCCAGTGATGTTTTTTTGGTTTTAACATGCATAACAGTGACTGCTGCGAAAATGAATTTTGTGTGTTTTCAGATTCATGCACAGTGAGGTAGGGGTGTCCAGTGATGTTTTTTTGGTTTTAACATATGTGATAGTGATTGCTGCAAAACGAGTTACGTGCGTTTTCAGATTCATGCACAGCAAGGTAGGGGTGTCCAGTGATTTTTTTTTTTTTTTTTTTTTTTGGTTTTAACATGTGTGATAGTGATTGCCGCAGAACCGAGTTTCGTGCATTTTCAGATTCATACACAGCGAGGTAGGGGTGTCCAGTGATTTTTTTTTTTTTTTTTTTTTTGTGGGGGGTGGGGGGGGGGTGGGGGTTAACGTGCATGATAGTGATTGCCGCGGAAATGAGTTTTGTGCGTTTTCAGATTCATGCACAGCGAAGTAGGGGTGTCCAATGATGTTTTTTTGGTTTTAACATGCGTGATAGTGATTGCCGAGGAACCGAGTTTCGTGTGTTCTGAGATTCATGCACAGCGAGGTAGGGGTGTCCAGTGATGTTTTTTGGTTTTAACATGCATGGTAGTGATTGCTGCGGAACCGAATTTTGTGTGTTCTGAGATTCATGCACAGCAATGTAGGGCTTTCCAATGATTTTTTTTTGGTTTTCATGCGCATGAAGCGTACATACGTGCGTTATAGTGATTGCTGGGGAAAATGACTTACATGCGTTCTCTGATTCGATCATTCATCAAATAGTGACTTTTACTGTATGAGTAACAGCTTCAACTGTTTTCAGATTATTCTAAGAATTAACATTGCTATTTGACTGTTTTTGAGAATATTCGTTTTAATAATAGTTTTGTTGCATAGATTTGAGAAGTTCAAAAAATGTTTGATATTGTCAAGGAGATCCCATACTAAAACTGTGAAGAAAATAGTTGCCAATCGAAATATATTTATTTAAACATTTCAATTATTCAATTAAAAAGAAATCCTTTAAATATAGTGCCCAGCGCAGCGGGCAAAGCCTGCTAGTTCTTCTAAAATTTAAAACACACGTTTTTCTTAAGAATATTGAAAAACAAACAATATATATATTTAAAAGTAAATAAAGAAAAATCAAGACAGAATATAATATTAATTTCTTAAAATAAATTAGGGAAACTTCTATGTCGAAAAAGTTGTTTCATATCATAACAGTTAGAAGCAAACTATCAAGCAGTTACCTATGTAAATATAAAATAATTGTAACTATGCGTAAAAATTTTGTAATTACCTACATTCTTCTTCGGTCATTTTTGAGTCATCATTACACCTGAAAAACTTTCCCTGAAAAAATTAAGAATAATGAGCAAAAATAACAGTTAAATATGAAAATCATTGCTGCGTAAAAAAGAAAAAGAAAAAAGAGAGAGAGAGAGAGAAAAAAAAAAGATTGAAAAAACAGAAAAATGAGCAAAAATTTCAAAAATTCAAAATCAAAATTGGTATTTTCAAAATTTCAAAAATTTAAATAGGCAAAAATACAAAATTCAAACATAATGCACATAATTTTTCAAAAAGAAAAAATAGCAAAAATTCAGTCCAAAAATATTGATTGTGCCTATTATGCATTGACTAGTTTATCATTCCACAAAAGCTTGCTAACTGATATTCACAAATACAGACAAAAGCATATATATCATACATGTCAATACATATTGCCACTAACATTGACAGTAAGCCCGGTGCTTTGAAATATGAATAAGTCTAAAGATAAAGACTAAAGTTACAAACTATTTCTTTTAAATTTAATATAGTTTTTAAAGCTACCAAACATAAATATTTAATTATTTGACTGAATAGCACTTTTACCTGATATTTTGAAACATACTTTATAAAAATTAACCATGAAGCATAATTATAAACATATTTAAAACATACAACCTTTAATTCTTCATGTTGCTTTTACATCCAAACTAGTTTCGCATGGGGCACCCCAGCTTTATCACTGGCAGGTATGGTGCACAAAGTTTGACGAGACTGTTCTTTCTGTTGGTTTTCACCACCTTTAAACACTCGGTGCCACTGACAATCGAGTAGTGTTCCATTGTTGCCATTACAAGAATTATGATGAGATAAAATTTCTATTGATTCTCTGAACGCAGCATAACGATGACTTTGATAATTTGCGATTTTTCTTACATCCTCGAACTTTATATTTATATTGTCATTTTTATTTACTTGCGTTAAAGCAGCGGTTATTTTTCTGGCAGCGATATCATAATTATGTTCTTTTATGCGTTAGAAAAATAAAAACACGCATAAAAGAACATAGTCATGAAATCGCTACCGGAAAAATAACCACTGCTTTAACGCAAGTAAATAAAAACGACAATATAAAGTTTGAGGATGTAAGAAAAATTGCAAATTATCAAAGTCATAGTTATGCCACATTCAGAAAATCAATAGAAATTTTATCTCATCATAATTCTTGTAATGGCAATGATGGGGCACTACTCGATCATCAGTGGCGTCGAGTGTTTAAAGGTGGTGAAGACCAGCAGAAAGAACAGTCTCGTCAAACTTTGTGCACCGTACCTGCCGGTGAAAAAGCTGGGGCGCCCCATGCGAAACTAGTTCGGCAGTAAAAGCAACATGAAGAATTAAAGGTTGTATGTTTTAAATATGTTTATAATTTTGAAACATGTCTTAAGTATAAATAATATAAAGAATAGTAATAAAATTTTAAGTAAATAGTAAAATACTTTTTTTTTATCAAGGAATGACTACAATAAAGATTCTTTTCTTTTTAATTACAGTGAAAAAATGAAGAATATATTCAAAAGTCAAAATGAATTTAAATAACAATACTTATTTAAACTCAAAAGATGGAACTCAAAAGTTTTTACAATAATTACCAATCAGTCTAGGAGATGGTTGACAAAGTAACTGCAATTGAACTGAATGTACAGACATAACGAATTTCATCAGTTTCTTACAGACTTGAATTTATAAAAATCAACATGAAATATTATAGTAAAATAATTATACATATAGACTCCATTGTTAAATCAAAGATAAAAATTAATTTTAATGTAAGATCATTAATTTCATCGCATATTCAGATTAGAGTACTTGATATACTTGATAATATCATGCATATTTATTATGATACTAAGTAAATCCAATAAAACACAACTTTCAATAACTAAACAGAATAAGTAATAAAAACTTTTTAATTTTAATATTGAAATTCAATCTCAGCAATTAAGTGTAGTCCAAAGGATTCATATAAAATTAAAGTAAGTTATATTTATAGACAATTTTTAAATAACATTAACTATTATAAAACTGTAGTTAATTTTAAATGAAGTATACTAAGTTTTCAAAATAAACGAAGTTAAGCTAATTATGTTCATGCAGCTTAAACCTATAGAAAATCAACCTCAACCAAATTTAGAATTTGGTTTATGTCTTAGTGTACAATTAAAACTAAAGTAATATTTAAAAGTTTTAAAACAAGAAATTTGATATTGTTATTTAAAAATCTATGCAAAAATTTAAAATGTGATTTGGTAGCTTTAACATTTAAAAATCAGACTATTAAATTTTAAAAATTAATAAAAAATATTACATAAAAAATTAATTTGATAAATAGCATGAATAATTGATATAAAATAGCATATAAAAAAATAAGTAACATTATAAAATATAGTAGTATAAATTTAAGTACATTAAAAGTAATAAATGAATTAAACTTATAGAATACAATTCTATCTACATATTAAAGTAAAAGTGTGCAAAAGTGCAAGAGCAAAGGGAAAGTAGGAAAGGAAAGGATGCAAGGATAAAAGGTAATTTCTAAATTCATACACAAACTAAAATGTGCAAAGGTGCAAAAAATTCAAACTGCTTGAAATATTGACTGCAAGTTTATAAAAATTTAAGGAAAAAAAAAACAAATTTATAGAACCTTACCTGTTATTATTAAAACAAATAATATTTATAAAAAAAAAAAAAAAAAAAAAAAAAAAAACTGCTATATAACAAATAAGCAAAATATATAAAAATATTTTTTCCCTTTAGAATAAGAATCAACATTAAATTATTAAAAAAAAAAAAAAAAAAAGAAAGAAAGAAAAGAAAAACTTAATGATTCAGCTGAATTAAAGCAAATATTAGGCATATCTTTTCAGAAGGAGATTCAAACTCCCCCCCCCCCTTTATTTATTTATTTATCATTATTCTTATTATTTTGTTGCTGTTGCTCTGTCATTAATTGTGATGTATCGATGGTTTGAAAAATTGTTCAAGAAGTTTCAGAAATAACTCAGTCTTTGCTCACTGCTTGCATCACAAGGCACCTATTTTTAAATAATATCCCAATAATTAAGTCTTCAATCACCGCTTGAATTACAAGATGCTTGTTTTTAAACATTCTTCAAATTTTTAGTTTCTTCAGATTGTCTTATAATCAATGAAAATTTTTATATTTACCTGTAATGATTTTTTTTTTTTCTTTGTAATGATTTTTTTTTTTTTCCTTATTAAACTTATCCTTATTGCTCACATTTTTAAAAAAAGTAAAAATTCTACAACTGTTACCATTCCACCTATACAATCTTGAAATAAAAGTACCTTTAGTAACTATTCAGCCATGTAGCTGAAAGTATACATATAAAGAACCTAAACAGCACTATTTATACGAATCACAGCCAATGTAATACTTACCTGCCCAGACATTTTTGTCTACTATATTAAACGTGTTAATTTATCCTTCCTTAATTTGATAGTCATCCACAGTAGCACCGATTTACAAAATTAAGTTTTGTTATAATAAATATTAATTGGCTGAACTAAAATATAAATAATGTTTCAAATAAAATAATAATGTTAAATTAAATTAAAATAGTTGCAGATATTTCAAGCATTTTGAATATATTTCTGCATTCCAGAAATCTATGTGCTTTGTGCAAACTAGCAGCCAAAATACCACTTGTTATTTTCCAATACTTTGAGCTTTTTGATGGAGGTATATTGATGCATTAAGTTCATACCCATAGGTGAGCAAGGATATTATTTTGTGTTAACTTCATTAACCAACTTCTATCAGAATTAACTCATTAAAAATGAAAAAATGCTCCTCTCTCATAATTTGAAAGTGATATGCTTTTTTTTTTTGGACATTTTCTTCCCAGATACAAGATTAGATATCTGGAAAAAAATGACATCTAAAATTACCTAAAGCATTTTTGATTTCTTAATGCTTCAAGCAAAAGCTCGTACTTATATCTGTTAATAGCAACATACGATGATTGAGATTATATTAGAATTTGCATAATAAATTTAGCAAAAGTAGACCAACATTTCTCATACATGAAATAAATCAGGGGTGATTGTGACTCAAAGGTAAAAACCCTGAAATTTAGAGCCTCAAATTAGAAAAAACCCAAAATATCGAATACTATTCAAACTATTTAGGCCAGAAGCCCTCAATCTTTTTACATTTCATTCACATATCACCTGGATGACAAATGAACAACCAATGAAAACAGAAAATAACTTTATAGGAAATAAAATATACACATGGGTTAGAGTAAAAACCCTGGAATCAGGGGTAAATCCTGAACACAAACACCCCTGAATTTTTCTTTTAATACAAAATAACTCTAATATAAAATCAATAATCATAGCAAAAAAATAATAATTAAAAATCAAAAACATAAGTAAAATTATGATGCTATTAACTGAAGTAAAAATTATTGCCAAAGGAATTTATATATTGCACAAATATAAATTAAGTATATTTGTAAATTAAATATATAGAAATAATAATATAATTTTTTTTTTTAATTAATTATAAGAAACAAAGGCAACATTCTTCAAGAAGAAGGCTAATGAAGAAGAAAGGTTAATAATTCAGAGGATCTTCACAATTCCGAGAACGGCACACAGACTATTTTTGCACATAACTGCGCATAATGCCACAAAAGCAGACACTGTACTGTACACTGACTCACAAATAAGGCCACTTCTTTTTATGATGTGTTACCTTGAACAGTTGTACTCCAATCACAGCAAACATGAACTGTAGCAAGTAGGTGACCAACATGATGTTCCCTATAGTTTTGACTGCTACTATGACGCACTTGACTACATACTAGAGGGCAAAATAAAGGAGTTCAAAATTCAATAGGTGGTAGAGCTGCCAGGTTTTGATAAGACATGATGGTTCCGTAAAATTATATTAACTGATTTATGTTTAAAGTATCAGCTAATATAATTATAACAAGATTTCAGATCAAGACACAGCTACATAAAACTGAATTTAAAACAACAATAAAAATATTCTGATAATTTTACAAAAAATAATTTCATAAATTATGATAAATAAATATTAAAACATTCAATAAAATAATTTAATTAGCATTCAAGATAATATTCAATATTTATGCACATATTTATTTATTTACAAGACTTAAAGATGTAATTCAAAAAAGATAATTTACATTTAAAATAATTTATTAAGCTAAACAAAGTTAAAATGATTTTGTTAGAAAATTTTCATCATCTAACTCTTTTATTCTGTCAAATATTGTTAAATGAAATAAATATTAGATATCCTTTAAATAAATGAAACTATAAGTTATTAACTTTTATACTAATTAAAATATTTATTTATAATATCATTCATGGTAAGACTAAAATGCTTTTATCTATTTTTATCAAAATCATTCAAGCAGTAATTCAATTTATGGCAGATTGAATACTCATCACCAAATACCATACTAAAAAGAAAGAAAGGAAAGACAAAAAAATATTAAATATTTAACGGTATACATTAAAAAAGTAAAAAACTTAGATATTGATTTTTATATTTTTTTGGAAAACAGTTAAATGATACACAAAGAAATAATTAAAAAAATTTGCTTAATGAATTGATTATTATTTTTTTTTTTTTTTTAAGATGAACGTTAAATATTAAATTGCAACAAGTATATTTTTTCTTACTTCTTTACTGATGAAGCAGAATTAATAAAAAACAGGTAAAAGCATTTAATTACTAATGATAAAATGTAAATACATATTATAATATTTACTAATAAATCCTATCTAGATAATTTAAATATTTAAGTAAATATAGAATAAGACTTATATAAATATTTTTCACATAATATAGGCCACATTTCTATCGTTAAGTTTAAAAAACTTACCCAGATACACAGCAATACTAAATAAAAAATAACATTCAAAAGAAATTATCCAATTAATTAATTTTTTTAATTATATATAAAACCTGGCACCTCTATCAATAACATGTGATTAGTAAGGATAGGGAAAGTGTAAGCAATGTTTTGAAAGCCTGGATGTTTTCACATAATCATACCTTTAATAACTGAACTCCAATCACTGCAAACATGAAGTTAAGTAGAAAGGTGACCAACAAGATGTTCCCTATAGTTTTTACCGCAACAAAGATGCACTGGATTACTTGCTATATGCAAATAAAATATAGTATGTCATTGTTTCATGATCCTACCAGATACGGCGAATAAAACGGAAAGAAATAAAGGCAGGTTTAGAATGTTCTATGCTACTGGCTTAGCAGTTATGATGACAAATATATATTTTTTAAAGGTTAAGCGTTTAGCAAAGGATAGAAGCTAAAGTATATAAAGTTTTACAAAAAGCAATAAAGATAATTTTGTTTTTCACATAGCATTTTACCCAGTGGCAGAAACACTGCGACATAGTCACGGACACAGAAAAATGGCTTGCGGACAGTTTTTGTCTGCACTGAGAAAAAAATTTGTCCACAACTTTCGGATAACAATTCACTTATAAAAATTTCTGTATCAAAACTAAAACTAATACTTTTATTATTTATAATTATTTATATTGTGTTGTGTCAAACATTGTTATAAAATATTTAATTGAATGAGATGAATTGAATGAATACAATTGTTTATACTATATTGTTGTAAAATTGTATTTGTGTATTGTTACACGAGATCACCACTGATGTTAAGCCCCCGTCCCCTGTCCCCCGTAGCTTTCAGGTTTTTTGAGTGTAAGCCATTTTCACCCCTGATTACATGCAAATTTTGCAGACAGGTTATGAAATTTTAAAAGCCTGTTGCAGACAGCTTCAAAACTTTCTGCCACTGGGGCATTTTATAAGATTTTTAATTAAATATATTTTTTTTGAGTTTATGACTATAATCTTTTAAATGCTATGCTGAAAAAAATGAAATGATCTTTAAAAAATGAGATGCAATAAATAAGAGCATAGGATCAAAAAATTAAATGTGTATTAAAAATACTCCAAATGTAAAAATAATTCAAATCTGTTAAAGATGTTTTAATTGCAAATGCAATCAAATGATACAGATTTATATTTTTATTTATGCAGCCTTAAAGTAACAAAATGGCTAGTATGGTTTAAAATTGGACAAT
The DNA here is from genome assembly GCA_963930645.1 of Salticus scenicus. Lineage (NCBI taxonomy): Eukaryota > Metazoa > Arthropoda > Arachnida > Araneae > Salticidae > Salticus > Salticus scenicus. The sequence goes on along the minus strand of OZ005655.1, from coordinate 78,074,147 downwards.
TTTTTAACTAGTATTTTTCGAAAGCTATTAGTGAAAACAAAACAGCTTTAATCAACAAAGGCAAAACATGTAATCTATTATGATATCAGTGTACTCTTAATAAATTTCAGGTGAATAATAATAATTTGTTAAATAATGAAGGTTGATAATTTAAGTATTCCTTAACAAAAAAATTTTATTATTTTTTAAATTTTATTAATATTTTATTTTATTTAAGAGACTATCATGATCTATAAATTTGAAGTTGAAGCAAAAGAAACATACAGAGAAGCAAAAGAAACATTACAGTGAATTAAGATTACATTTTATGCTGAGTTGGAAATTTTCAAATAAAATAAATAGCAGTAGAAAAAATTAAATGAGCAATATAAATTGGAAATGAATATAAAATAAATCAAAACAATTTATAAGGAAGAATCTCTAGGTTAACATAATAAAAGTATAATGAACTTTGCTCAGTTTAATAATAACATAATTTATTCATAAAATGTTTCTTTACTGGTCAGTGTCAATATTTTTGTGATTAAATTATTATTTTAAAAGAAAAATAAAAGTAAGAATCCTAATCAAAAAGGATCTTAAAATGCATATAATTATTATATATTTTGTCAATCACTTTAAAGATATGATGTTCAATTATATTTATGTAACAAAATGATGGAAGAAAGTTTGATTTTGAGAAGAAAAAATGAATTTTACATCCCATAATGAATTTGAATCAATTCCATTTAATTACTTTAAAATGTTAAAAAAAAAAAAAAAAAAAATTTTAAAACAGGATTCATACTCCTATATATACATACATATAAAATAAAATCCTTAAATTTTCTAGATTATCTTTAAGATAATATTAACAACACATTACATAATAATGTGAAGGAAATATCTGCTATGCTCACAGAATAGTATTGGTTTAGACTTCTATTAACTTTCTTTCCTTTGTTCTCTTTCAAACAAGACATGATGAGCTAATTACAGTGAAAAATGTTTAACACGAAACTGAGGGGATCGAAATATTTTTTCATGTTAAAAGAATTTCGTGTGAAAAGATTCGTAAAAAAAGTACAAAACTGGCCAATGTTTTCCATGTTGTCAATTATTATTTCCATTTCCTGTAAAACTACTACTAACTTGTATCCATTAGGATAAAAATCAAGTACAAATATTATTGGTTTTGGAGGGAAAAAAATCACATATGTTTTACTTCTTTTTCAACACCATATTGTTCAAAAACTGATCGTGATCATACATTGTTTTATTCATCTCTGAATTTAAATGCGCATGTAAATAACTGTGAATATACTCATTATTTTCTTCATTTCTGAAGCAGATGGGACAGGAACTGCATCGTTGATTCAGTTGTCAGTTTCGTCATCAAAATTTACATAAGTGGAATTATTTTAATGATGAACGATGTCAAAAATCCCATTGTTGGTGCTGTAAACACAGGATCATTGATGGCACCATGTAGTAGTATAGTTACCAACGTTTTAACTTATTCCAGAACATTTTTAGCCCTGTCTTCAATCTGTACCACTTTCTTTATAGACTATTTTCCTTGAATATATAACTATGATAAAATAAGAAAAAATTACTCTTTAGAAAAATATGGTATGGAAATAAAGGCGGGTCTAAAAATGCTTTGGAATAAATTGAAATGTTGGCATTTCTGTTGTTGCAAACATGCCACTGAAGATCGAAAGTGAATTTTTTTCATGTTAAAAGAAAAAAATGTATTAAATAGCATAGTATACTGTCCGGACCGCTGTATTATTTCGTGTTAACCGATTTTTCATGTTAAGCGCTTTCGTGTTAAACGTATTTCACTGTATTTGCAATTTTACTAGATATTGTAGGGCCACCCTTGTGAATTCATGGAAAAATACCTGAAGTTTTAGCAAAAAAAAAAAATTCTGGCAAGGGAGAGAGAACATATAATTTATTGCAGAAAGATCCAATCCTCTCATTATGAAAAATACTAATTTTAATTAGGTTTAGCAGTCATATGAAACTGATATTTTAATCTTATTTTATAAATTTAACTATCAGAAAAACTAAATATTTAGTATTGAAAATCAAATAAATACTTGAATTCAGGTAAATTATCTGAACATGATCCCCCTGATACTGTATGATGATGTTACTATCCTTTGTAATAACGCAATTTTTTGCAATAATCAATCATTTGAATCAAACTAAACACAAAAAGTGTAGAAATAAAAATAAATTTCGTTTTTTTTTTTTTTTTTTTTTTTTTTTAGACTTTAAAATAAATTTTTCCAAAATTTTAACGATAATTTTCATTTTACATGAGATTTGGAATCAAAATTTTAATTCCCTGAATACTCCAGCCTTTTTTTTTTTTTTTTTGGGAGGAGTATGGATCTTGAATAATTAATTAACTTGTATTATATTAATAAGAATTCAAACAACAATCCAATGTGATTGTGATGCATGACAGTCACAATCTTAAATGCATAATTGAAAGTTTCAGGATTCCAAAGTCATAACTAATGATATTGTTTTTGTATGAACAACAGAATATGGAACCATATATCTTTTAGTCAAGTAACATGGGTGATAATGAATGTAGAGACAGAGCTAATTTACATATATTTTTACATCTGATGGAAAAAAATAGCAGCAAAAGTAACTCATCAGAACAGCTATTGCAGTGATTTATGTGCTAGCTGTATCATAAAAATGGCCTCAACTTCATTAGTTATACAACAAAATAATTTATATGTGTACATATTCAGCAGGGGCAAACATAAAAATAGTAAAAAAAAACTCAAGAAACAACAAAATGTATAGATACAGCAAAATCTCATACTCGGATTTTTTCCTGATTACATTACATTACTGACATGGCATTTATTTAGAAAGAAGTAAATAATACTAGTAATAATAATAATAATAATAATAAAAGTATGATGAAAATGAACTCCTACACTTAATGAAAAGGTAATTTTGAAAAAGTGTTAGAATTTTAAAAAGTAAACATTAATTATTCTATACAGGCAATATATACAACAAAATCACACAATATTTATAAAATTATGATATACATATTTTTTAATGTACACATAAATGAATGAAACATTAACTATTAATTATTTTTCCAAAAATAGTTCATTTTCATCATTTTTTATAGTATTTCATTGTATGAAATTATGTGATCAAGTACATAATAATAAACACAGAACAAAACAAGAATTAATGATAGAGAACACAGCTGTAAAAAGTCATATTAAATGCAAATATTTTGACTCAATGTTAAATTATCACATACCTTTAATCCTTTGGCACGGTTAATGGCTCGGAGAGGTCGTAGCACTCTTAAAACACGAAGAATTTTCACAACTGAGAATGTTTCATTCCTAAAATACAGTAAAATAAATTATACTGAGTTTGAAATAAAATGTTACAGCGAAAAAAAAAAAAAAAAAAAACAAGGAAAGACACTGTTTGGGGGAAGCCTACATTAGTAAAATCTTAAAAATAGATTTTACTAAATGTATATATTAAAGTCTACAAAGAAAAAAGATTATTCTTATAATTTGCTTAATTTAATGAAATTTGATATCAAGGATAATAATATTGATTAAGATAACATCACTAATTGTGATGTCAATAATCCAGACTTTGAAAATTTTACTGATGAACAAATTATAGGTGAAGCATTAGGTACAGTTTTGAAGGAGAATGAAAGAGAAAAAGATAACATGTAGAAGTAAGTGAACCACAATGCATTTTTGATGTGCAATGATGACCACAAACTAATATTTTTATGAATAAAGTAAAGCAACAAACATGTAAATAAATTTAAAAAATAAAACATATTAAAACCATTAAAAACTATGCTTCTTCATTTACACCAGAGTACTTGCGGGAGGGGCCCCCTTCTTATGTCTAAGGTTCCATGAGAGCTTCCCTTCAACTGCTTGTTTCTTGAGCTTCGCTTCAAGACTTGACACCAGTTGAGGTTAACATTTTGAGCCGGATCGCTGTCATTACACGATTTAGAATTAAATAAGATTTCTTTAGCTTCGCGATTCAGAGCATAAGTTGGATTATTATAGTTTGCCAGTTTACGAACATCACCGAATTTTATTTTAATGTTTTCTGCAGCGTTTGTTTTGCTTAGAACAGTGGTAATTTTTCCAAATTATAAGTCCGAAATATGTTCTTTGATTCTGTTTTTGATTTTATGTTTAGTCATACCAATATAAGTTCCAGTAGCCTTGTTGATTTTTTGAAAAGGAATTTCATAAATTCCCAGCATTTCTGATGGATCAGTTTTATCTTTGTCGTTCCTAATGATTCGATAGATATTCTTGTTAGGTTTGATTGGAATTTTAATATTTATTTTATTTGCTTTTTTTTTTGCTTGAAATTCCTCTGTTGTAGGAGATCGCGGGGGTAAATTTCAGTTTAGTTTTTTTAAAGCTTTTGATTTTATTTAATTTACTGATTCTTTTTCAATCTTTTTTGTATCCTGCTTTAGAAACTATTTTCTTAATAATTTTGAGTTCTTTGTAAAGGAATTTTTTATTAAAACAAACAGCAATGGCACAATTAATGTAAGATTGGATGGTGTTTATTTTATGTTGGGAAGGGGTTTTGCTTTTATTATTAACTAGCAGGCAACGCCCGCTTCGCTGGTCCCTATTTTTAAATGAATCGCTATAATTACTGAATTCTCAAAATTGCATTAATTTTTATCACGTGAAAAAAAACAGAAAAGAAATCTTATTAGGAAAAATGTCGCACCGGGTTCTCACTGTCTTCAGAAAAAATTCCCAAAATGCTCTAACTCTTATTTCTATTATTTTCCCCCTTCACCCCCCTCCCGTCTATCCTAATAATTTTTAAAATTCGAAAATATCCGCAATCGATTTGTAGGTATCGAAAACCTCTATATACCAATTTTGAATGCTCTAACTCTATTCTATTTTTTTTGCCCCTCCGCCACCCCTTCCTGGCCCTACTAATAACTTTACACTTTCAAAAATATCCCCACTCGACTTGCTGGCCTCTAAAACCTATCTGTACCAATTTTGAACGGCCTAACTTTATTTCTATTTGTTTTTGCCCACACCTCCCCCTTCCCGCCCCTCCTAATAATTTTACAAATTCGAAAATATCCGCAATCGATTTGTAAGTATCGAAAACCTCTATATACCAATTTTGAACGATCTAACTCTATTTTTATTTTTTTGCCCCCCTCTCCCCTCCCCCCTTCTCGCCCCTCCTAATAACTTTACACTTTCGAAAATATCCCCATTCGACTTGCAGGCCTTTAAAACCTATTGGTACCAATTTTGAACGGCCTAACTGTATTTCTATTTGTTTTTGCCCATAGCCCACCCCTTCCCACCCCTTCTAATAATTTTACAAATTCGAAAATATCCGCAATCGATTTGTAAGTATCGAAAACCTCTATGTACCACTTTTGAACGATCTGACACTATTTTTATTTTTTTGCCCCCCTCCCCCCCCCCTATAAAAAAATCGGAAAAAATCAAAAAATGAGTTTTTGGAAATATTTTCAAGAAGACGCTTGGCGTTTTTTTTTTTTTTTTTTTTTTTTTTTTTTACATCTTTGAGCTATTACTTTTACTCGAAAATCCATATTTTTCTAAATTTGCCTCCGACAATCATTTATACCCCTTCTCCCGTTAAAAATCCAAAATTCCAAAATCGCAGGAAACGATTTTTTCGTATTCAAGTCTAGTTTCCCCATCTGCAATTTCTTCACTGTGAAGTTATTTGGAGCCGAGTTATACTTATAAATGTGTTTTTGCCTTATGCACCTCTGAAAATCATTTATACCCCCTTCCCCCTTTAAAAATCCAAAATTCCAAAATCGCAGAAAATGATTTTTTTTTTTTTCAAGTCTAGTTTCTCCCTCGGCAATTTCTTCACCGTGAAGCAATTTGGAGCCGAGTTGTGCTTATAGAGGTGGTTTTTGCCTTCTGCACCTTCGAAAATCATTTTCAGCCCCTCTCCCCCCTTAAAAATCCAAAATTCCAAAATCGCAGAAAATGATTTTTTTGTACTTAAGTCTAGTCTCCCCATCTGCAATTTTTTCATCGTGAAGTAATTTGGTGCCGAGTTATGCTTATAAAGGTGTTTTTGCCTCCTGCGCCTCCGAAAATCATTTTCACCCCTTTTTCCCCTTAAAAATCCAAAAAACCAAAATCGCAGAAAATGATTTTTTTGTATTCAAGTCTAGTCTTCCCATCTGCAATATCTTCCTCGTGAAGCAATTTGGAGCCGAGTTATGCTTATAAAGGTGTTTTTGTCTTCAGCAACTCCGATAATCATTTTCACCCCCTTCCCCCCAAAAAAATCAAAAATTCCAAAATCGCAGAAAATGATTTTTTCGTATTCAAGCCTAGTCTCCCCATCTGCAATTTCTTCCCTGTGAAGTAATTTGGTGCCGAGTTGTACTTATAAATGTGTTTTTGCCTTATGCGCCCCTGAAAATCTCATTTTTACCCCCTACCCCCCTTAAAAATCCAAAATTCCAAAATCGCAGAAAATGATTTTTTTGTATTCAAGTCTAGTCTCCCCATCTGCAATTTCTTCACCGTGAAGCAATTTGGAGCCGAGATATGCGTATAAAGATGATTTTTGCCTTCTGCCCCCCCCGGGGGGAACGGGGGGGGGGGGGGGGGGGGTATTTCGCAAAATCCCGTCTTAGTGAGCGTCAGGGTCCTAAAATCAACCTGCTCACCAAAAATTGTGACTCTATCTCCCATAGGATCGCCACAACCGTGTTGAGTCAGTGAATCAGTGAGTTTACTCTTTTATATATATACCTAGATAATTTCCATGCTGCTATTTGGTTTTCTAAACAGCTGGTTCCAGTTTATCATCTTCTGTTTTTATGAAGATAACATCTAAATAGTTCAGTTTTCCGTCAATTTTGATTTCAAGGTTGAATTGAATATTTTTATCTAGACTATTTAATTTATTTAAAATGGTCGTTATTTCATACTGTTTATTAACCACTGCAAAAACATCATCCACATACCTAAACCATACTGTATTTCATTCTTAATGGTTTTAAAGATTTTTCTTGTAATAGTCTTAGTTTTAATTCGGCGATGACACCCGACACGGGAGACTACATGGGGACTCCTTTTTGTTGTTTATAAAAGCAGTTGTTAAATTTATAGTAGCTTTAGAAATTGTTTAAGAAATTCTTAAAGCTACTATTACTTTAACAACTGCTTTTATAAACAACGAAAAAGAGACCCCATGGGGTCTGCCGTGTCGGGTGTCGTTGTCAAATTACAACTAAGACTATTAGAAGAAAAAATTCTTAAAACCCTTAAGAATGAAATACAGTATTGGTTTAGGTATGTGGATGATGTTTTCACGATGGGTTAATAAACATTATGAAATAACAACCATTTTAAATTAATTAAATAGTCCAGATAAAAATGTTCAATTCACCCATGAAACCAAAAATGATGGAAAACTGAACTATTTAGATGTTAGCATCACAAAAACAGAAGATGATAAACTGGAATCAACTGTTTATAGAAAACCAAATAGCAGCACGGAAATTAATAATAATAAAAGCAAAACCCCTTACCAATATAAATTAAACACCATCTAATCTTAGATTAATCGTGCCATTATCGTTTGTTCTAATAAAAAATTCCTCAACAAAGAACTCAAAATTATTAAGAAAATAGTTACTAAAGCAGAATACAAAAAAGATCTTGTAGATAAATTATATAGAAATAGAATAAGTAAATTAAATAAAATCGAAAGCTACTAAAAAACTAAACCGAAATTTACCTCCGCGATCTCCTACGACAGAGGAATTTCAAGAAAAAAAAAAAAAAAATATTGCAAATAAAATAAATATTAAAATTCCAATCAAACCCAGCAAGAATATCTATCAAATCATTAGGAACGACAAAGATAAAACTGATCCATTAGAAATGCTGGGAATTTATGAAATCCCCTTTCAAAAAATCAACAACGCTACCAGAAATTATATTGGTATGACTAAATGTAAAATCAAAAACAGAATCAAAGAACATATTTCAGACATAAAATTTGGAAAAATTACCACTGCCCTAAGCAAAACAAACGCTGCAGAAAACATTAAAATAAAATTCGGTGATGTTTGTAAACTGGCAAACAGTAATAATCAAACTTATGCTCTGAATCGCAAAACTATAGAAATCTTATTTTATTCTAAATTGTGCAATGACAATGATCCGACCCAAAATGTTAACTGCAACTGGTGTCGAGTCTTGAAGTTAAAGCTCAAGAAACAAGCAGCTGAAGGAAAGCTACCATGAAACCACTGACGTAGGGAGGGGCCACTCCCGCAAGTATTCTGGTAAAAGTGAAGAAGCATAGAAGTAGAAAGGTTTTTTAATGATTTTAATATGTTTATGATATGGGCTTCTTTAGTTTTAAATAATAAATTGAATTTTTAAAAAATGTTTCATAAATCAAAATTAAATGTGCAGGCTCTCTCCCGTAAAAATAAATAAATAAATAAAAATTTTAAAAATCTTGCTTTTATTTTTTAAGTAACAGGTATAAAATTACGCACAAAACAGAATTTAATTTAGTATGACAGGACTTTTTAAAAATCTATTTTTCGATATAAAAGCATGCAGTAACTGTGTTTTGTTCCTCAGCAATAGTTAATATATTCATTTCTAAAAATATCTTCAGTACAGCTTCAATATACGACTCCCTTAATGATTTTAAATTTCTGTTGTCATTTTGGCGATGACCTGAAATGGCTACAGCAATTGTGTAAGTTGTTTAAACCACTCAAAATAAAAACTTCTAACAACAGCTTTTTATTAAAAAATAAAATAATAATAAATAAATAAATATCATATTTCTAATTACTATTTCTTTCTTCAATAATTTCTAAGACATTTCAAAATGATGATAATATATTTGCAGGGTTTTTTATTCCAAGAGTAAAAACTTTTTACTATCAAAATAAATTTTCAAAATTATGCATGGAAGTTTGATTCTTCTAACCATTCCCATGTTGTTATGAAAATTAAAATTACATGAAATTTTAGTGTATAAAAAAAAAAAAAAAAAATACAAAAAGTAAATACAAAAAAAACTAGTATGTTGTGGCCACCACAAGACTTTCTTCTATATTTTCCTACACATATTCAATCAGTAACAATATTTAAAAAAAAAAAAAAAAAAAAATGCGAATTTTTTTGTTTTTTTTTTTTTTGGTTAAAAGTAAAAAAAAATCGATAACTTTGTTTTAAATTATCACAGATTTATAGTTCAACCATTCGTTTTAAAGGTATTGACGAGATCTTTCGAATGATATCCATCTTCAAAATTTACCCCCCACGGGGGGGTACTTCCCCCCCAGGGGGGGAGGCGATGCCCCCCCCATGCACAAATTTTTTTTCCTAGTTACGTACTACTATTATCAATAATTCATATTAATTTTACAATCACAAGTGTAAAATAACTCTTATTATGCACATTTATACGAATTTTTGTCCTATTCTGCCATGTTAAAAATTTAGATAAAATGCTATCACAGCGCCTCCTGTTGAGCTATTCATCCCCAAATATAATCAGCACCAGTTTATGTCGGGGACCAACTAAATACCAAGTTTGGTAAAATTTCGTTAAAAAAAAAAAAAAAAAAAAAAATTTTTTTTGTTTTTTTTTTGTTAAAAGTAAAAAAATTCGATAACTTTGTTTTAAATTATCACAGATTTATGGTTCAACCATTCGTTTTAAAGGTATTGACGAGATCTTTCGAATGATACCCATCTTCAAAATTTAACCCTCCCGGGGGGGTACTTACCCCCCAGGGGGGGAACCGATGCCCCCCCATGCACAAATTTTTTTTCCTAGTTAACTACTACTATTATCAATAATTCATATTAATTTTACAATCACAAGTTTAAAATAACGCTCATTATGTACATTTATACGAAATTTTGTCCTATTCTGCCATGTTAAAAGTTTACATAAAATGCGATCACATCGCCATCTGCTGGGCGATTGATCCCCGAATCTAATCAGACACTTTCCATGTCAGGGTCCAACTATACACCAAGTTTGGTTCAATTTCATTCATCGGTTCGTGAGATACGGTGAAAAATACGAAATTTTGCGATTACAGCGCCACCTGCCGGACGATTGATCCCCAAATCTAATCAGCACCTTGCCCCGTCAGGTTCCAACTATATACCAAGTTTGGTTGAATTTCATTCATTTGTTCGTGAGATATGGTGAAAAATACGAAAATTTGTCCTATACTGCCATGTTAAAAATTTACATAAAATGCGATCACAGCGCCACCTGATGAGCTATTGATCCCAAAATCTAATCAGCACAATGCCCCGCCAGGGTCCAACTATATACCAAGTTTGGTTGAATTTCATTCATTGGTTCGTGAGATACGGTGAAAACACTAAACCACAGACAGACAGACAGACATTTTCTAAAAACTATCAATTCGTGTTCAGGACATCCCAAAACGTGTAGATCCGTCAAAAAACGGAGGTCGAAAATTTTCGCGAATCCAATACTTTCTCTATATTACATATAGAAGAAAGTAACAAATATAGATTATTATTATTTTTTTTAAATAACATTCCTGATTATAGAATTTTTCCAGATTTCTTAAGTTCATTGGCAGTTCCTAATTGAAGTAATCTGGTATTAAACAAAAGTCAGAAATGCTAATAAACATTGCCATCTAAAGAGTTTTTTTTTTTTTTTTCAAATGAACATAAGCACATCCCAAGGATGACAAAGTATTTCTATCGGCTTTTAGAAAGTGGATGTAAAAATTAGCATAATAAGCATGGTCTAAGACTTGTGGAACCCAGAAAAGTTAATACATGAGTTACAATGGAGGTAATTGCATATTTTGCATTTAATATTTATTTAAAGAATAGCAATGCCTAAATAAAAAATACAATAAAAACAATACAAAAATAAATTTTTAAAAAGTGTAAATTACCCAAAGGCAAAAGAGATAAGTGAGACAGACACAACAAGCACATCAAGCAGGTTAAAATAACTTCTACAGAAAGATCCTTTGTGAACAACCAGACCATAAGCAACAGCCTAAAGGAAGAAATACAAAAATGAACAAAATTTAATTGTTTTGTACAAATTTTAACAACTGAAAGAGAATTTATATATTATTACCTTTAATGTAATTTCTACAGTGAAGACAGTAGTAAAAAAGTAATCAAAGTAGTTTAAAATCTGGAAAGAAAAAAAATATATATATATATATACGTCTTAAATACTTCGTTGAACAATTCAAAATAGTAGAGATGACAAATGTTATAAGAGAAAAAATAAATTAATAAATAGATGAAACTCTTAAAATGGGGGTTTAAATGAAATGCATAATATATAAAATTTATTTTACATTGTATAAAATAATTATGTGTTAAATAATCGCAGGAGACTTGGCGTTGGAATATTAAAACAGGAATAAACTACTACGTCCGAAACGCCAAAGAAAAATTATTGAGGTGCATACAGCTGTTTCGGTAGCCTAAAGCGTACCGTCTTCAGTGCAAAAAGAAAAAAGAATTTCTTTTTGCACTGAAGACGGTACGCTTTAGGCTACCGAAACAGCTGTATGCACCTCAATAATTTTTCTTTGGCGTTTCGGACGTAGTAGTTTATTCCTGTTTTAATTATGTGTTGATTGATTGTCTAGAATAATTATTACCCTTGTATTTTCTATAAAATTAACTGATTATATAAAACACTTAAAACAATCAAATTTTAATTTAAATGATTAATAAAGAAATATATCAAACATACTCTGTTTCGGTCTGAATTAACATGCAAAGGATCTTCTGCAGCTAACATAGCACTACTTATTAGAATGAACCCAAGGATGATATTAGCAAAATAACTGTGATTTACAATGAAGTGACAAAACATGCGAAATCTAAAAGAAATCAAAACAGAACTTTAGTATGCATTTAAAATATATATATATATTGTCCCCAATTAAAAAAAAAAAAAAAAAAAAAAAAACGTTAAATAGAAACAATACATAGTCTTAAAATTACCTATAAAATTCTTTTCATACAAAAATTTGTAAACATATAAGTTTGTTGGAGAATGTATGAATTATTATACTATTAGCAAACCCATGCAGAATTTTTGCAATTTCTTTCTTTCTTTCTGATTTTATCATTATTATTATTGTTTATTCACCGTTAAAATTTGATACTTATAAGTCTTACACCAGTTTCACCATTCAATTTAAATTTTAATTCATCAGAAGCCAAATTATTATTAGTTTTTGTGAGAAAAAATGCTAATGATAGTTAAACCAAATCATTGAAAGAAACGTTTCAAAATAAAATACATGTTTCTCGACCCAGTTTTCATACTTCCCCAGGCAGGACAGCTTTGGTGTAGGACCCCTTTTAATTTATTTTTTTACTTATTCATTTTGGCTTAATTTTATGTTTTAAAAAAACCTACTATCTGTTTTGATTATACTTTTGATTACTGTGTTTTTTAGTCAATTTATGACAAAAGTTCATATTTTGTTTATGTATTTAAAGTATTGCTAAGTTTAAAATGATGCTTGAAAAGATTGTAAAGATGCTACTTTTAAAAATAGATTTTTTCCTATAAAATGATCTCATCAAGCAAATTTCGTAATTTTTTAAAAAATTAGATCACTGAACTTAGTCTGCATGTTTAAATATTGCTTATGTATTATTTTTTATCATTTCATATTTCATTAAGTCACTATCGTATCGTTTTTACAAAATTTAATTGAAACTGATCAACGTTAGAGAAATATTATATAGATTTACTCATATATAATTAAGAAAATTTTCAATGTGTTTATTTTAAATGAATTTCTTTTGAATATCTATATTTAATGCTTATAAATACAAAATTATTTAAGTACATTTAATGATAATGTGGTGAAATTTCTTTCTTTTTTTATTAAAGCAATTTTCTTTATAATATTGAAGTTATTACTACAAGAAAATCAAAGAAAAGAAAAAAAAGATAGGGTTATTTTTATACAACATATACTGAACTGTTGTTCAAAATTATTTAATTATATCTAATATAACATCCATACACCCTTTATATGAATAACAAAAGAGATTGAAACAAACAAGTATCATTAGCTTCAACATAATTCTTTATTTCTGAAATTTAAGATAAATTTTTTATAACTTGATGCCAATCAAGTGCAAGATAAAATAATAGGCTCTTCAAAATGTAGGTTACATTACTATTTTATAAATTTTTAATATATATCTAATGATAAAATAATAATGATTATTAATGATTTCTATAATTCAATATGTATTCTATAAAAAATAAATAAATGCACAATTATTAATGATTTCTACAAGTCAATACATATTACAGGAAAAATAAATAAACGTATGAGCTTACAGTGATTACTTTATGTTAGTAATACATATACACAGATTTTTAATGTATCTCTTCATATGAATAGACATTTAATTTTCATAAATATAAATGCTATTTCCTTCTTAGGCTTTATTGTATTACAAAAATTATAGCATTTAGTAACTCATATTTAAAAAACTTATTTTTACTTGTTGGTGTGAGAAAAAATGAAAAATGATGTGTATGCTGGAATAGGTTTAACTTTAGTGTCCATATGTATTTCTGAAAGACGCCTAGGCCTTGCCGTTGAGACTGAAGCATCATCATCGTCGTCTTCATCATCTTCATCCTCATCAGCTTCACCCTCTTCATCATTGAATTCAACTAAAAAGCAATTCCACCATTGAGAAAGAGATTCACTAAGGAAATTTTTGTTTTGTTGCAAGCAAGGCCATAGTCACAAGGAGATGGGGGTAAACTTTAGTACAGTATATGTTAAGTCTATGAAAATAAAACCTGATTTTTTTTTTCATTGTGGATTGATTCCAATGGTAATGGTTAATTTTCTTGTGGGTTGTATTTGGGTTGGTTAAAGTTTTTCTTGCAGATCATGTTTGAGTTTGAAACTTAACAAACCAGGTCAAACTGAGGGCATGTTTAAATATATATATATATATATATATATATATAAAATTAAGCAGAAATTTGTTTGAAGTTGTTAAGAACTGCATACTGCAATAGAAAGTCGCCAATATGGTTGTGATAGTACATAAGTACTGACAGTTGTTTTAAGTCATTGGGCAATGTTATCAAAATCACAAACATGGATGACATATTTGTCACCTAAAATGTCCATGAACTACTTTTTTATTCAACTTTATATTTATATTTAAAAATTACTAAATTGAATTACTTTGATTTTTAGAAAATTTTTCAATGAATATTGTTTAGAAATCAAATCAGCTCTGTTTGCTTTTTAATTAAAAAAAATCCTATTTGAAACAAGTACTTACATTATAAATATTTGTTTGCTTACTCTGCCCATTTAGTCACTGTCTCTCTCAGTTTTGCAGTAATATGACAAATAGGGGAAAAAAAAGGAAATAAAGGAAAAAAAAAAAACTTAGTCTACAAATAAGAATAATAGTATTTAGTAAATTTTCTTAAGCTTAGTTTTTCAACAAATCATATTTAAGATCATACTACGAAAGTTCAGTTACCAGTTGCACATGTTTCTTAATTTTTCCACTACATTTCCCTTGTTAAAAACTGTAATTTATTTTGTGTTTTACATTTGCAGGAAGTAAAATTCAAATAAAAACACACAGTTTGTGTTAAGAATATCTTAGTGTGAAAAATACTGGTGTTATCTTTGCAAAAGAAAATTGATATTTTCATTAAAATCAAGTTAAATAAACATATAACTTTATAAGTATTTTTTTTTTCACTTTTATATATCAGTTTATAATTTTTTACCACTAAATCACAATCATCTAATTACGATAATAATCATAACCAAATTACTATTGCAGTAAAGAAAACTTTTATACTGAACACCCCAGATGCTGGAGGTCTCTATTTAACAGATACTTTTTCAGTCTTCAGTGCAGTACATATCTTTCTGATTCTTCTAATCATTTAAAAGTATTATTTATTTATTTATTATTTTCAAGGTTTAAGTTTAGATTTGGGTAGGATTCAGGACAACTAAAGTCTCTTCTAAGGTTCAGATCGACAAAAGTTGTTTGTCGGCCTTCAGGTTGACTTCAAATGTACTATTGTATTTTGGTATCAAACTCAAAACTCTGAAAATGGATATATATATATATATACAGTAAAGCACTGTTTATATGTCTTTCAAGGGATTGACGTAAAAGGACATATAAACGAAAAGACGTATAATCGAAATTTTAATAATAACACTTTGATTACTACAAATTAATAACACCTAAGGAAAATTTATATGAAAATACTAATTAATAAAGTTTCTTAAGTTAGTAAATGTAAGAAAAAGACAGTTATAATAACTTTTATATGACCGCTATTTTCCATTTTACTCAAGAAGTGTTTTCGAAATTATTACTTTTATGAAAGAACAATCAGTCTAGATGTAAAGAGAAATATGTGCCACTCCTAGTTAAAGGAAAAGCCAAAACTGACTACTCAGCACTCTTAATGAAACTCACTCTCTCTCTCTCGATTTCATTTTTAATGTAGATGTTCTTTTGCTTCTCTTAGAAAAGAATGTAAAAACACTTTTTCTAGCAGGGCGTTTAAACGCTCTTACAATTATAATATATATACTAAAATTAACATGTATATAATCTAGATACATTAAATTTATGGATAAAGGAAAATATCCATTTAATCAATTAACATACACACAAATTGAATAATATTGTGCACTTTATAAGTTCTACTTACAGATTAAATTAAGACCGTCAACACAGGAGTGACTGGATGCTATTCACCAGCGATGTATGCTGAACCAGTGCTGTATGCCTTATTAGGTAAGTGAAATCTTACCTGTTCATTGTTGACTTTATTTAATATAAATATATTAATAAAGCGTGTGATGTAAATAATTCATTTAGATCATTGAATTTTGCGATTAGTAATTGTTCAAGGGCTTTTTCTTCCATATCAGGAAAACGTTTTCTCACTAAATTTTCAAGCTTATTAGCAAAAATATTAATATTGACATCGGACTCAAACTTAAATTCGTTAAATTGTTGTGCTATTGCAGTTGCCGACTCTACCTTAAAATATTTCTTAAATATATTAAATAACTCTTTTGTATTTTTGGCTTTTTGGCAAGCTGGGGAGGAGACATAAAACTTAAGAGCAGTATCTGCCAATTTTGATTTCACAAAAGCCAAAGCATGGGATTCTTCCCATTTGCTGTTCTCAATTTTAAATTTCACTTGTTCAATAAAAAAATCCAATAAATGAGGGTCTCCAGAAAATGGCGTTACCAAAGTTTTGAATGGTAAACCTCTTGTCAATCCTTTGTTAGAAGCCATTATTTTTTTGTATATATATATGAAACTACTATATTGGTTTAAAAAAAACAACACAGATGTATGAAGCTTGTTATTTAAATTTCTTGATTTTTACATGTGTTGATGGCTATTTGCATATAATAAATTCACGTAGTTGAGGAGAGAGAGAGATACCTACAATTTTTTCTTTTTTTTTTTTTTTTTTTTTAAAGCCAACAATACATAGTTCTGTTGGTTATTATTTATTTAATCAGTTATTCAAAATATATTGAACCAAAAAAAAAAAATTTTCATTTGTACAAAGTTCCAGCATATCACAATTTTTGAAACAGGGAATTGTCTTATAGGTCACTTGGTATCAATCATATTCAATCACCAAAAAAATGTAATTGGTAATGTATGACTTTAAAAAAATAATTTCAGTAATTCTAGCAATAAAAATAAAATAACTTATTCAAAATAAACAATCTCTACAGTACCATTTATTCTTAAGAACAATAATCAAGTATTCCTTTCATTTTCCTTTTATGTTTCCATATTTTAAATTAATTTTATTAATATTTTTAATTTTCATAGCAACAGAAGTTACTTAGTGAGGATCAAAGAACCTCATGGCGTACATTGCGTTCTGGCCACTAACCCTTTTTATTCTTTGGGTCAAAAGGTCAATATATATATATATACAAATAATTTTATTTACATAAGAGAAAAGAGGAATCAATTTACTTATTGGCTAGAATGCTGTAAAAAAGAAAAATGCATACAAAAATAATGTTTGTAAGAAAACTAATCTGCTGCATCAAAATTAATCAATTTTATTTTCCAAACCACACTAGTAATTCCAAATTAAGTAGGATATAAAAATTAATGGTTTTTAAAATTTGAATAAGTATTCATATAAACTAATATATATATATTTATTATTAATAAGTAGGCACTCTCTCTCCAAATGATAAAATGGTCATTATTTTAAAACAGAAGCAAAAACAAATCTTTCTCACCCCATGTTCTTCTCTTGAGAGCTGCTGAAACCCAACTAAATTTAAAACTGCCGGAATAACAGAAGGTGGAGTCAGAACCATCACCCTATTGGTTCTCAGCATGGTGTGATATGACATCACCACTAGGAAAGAAGAACCAATTTTTCTCCTGTGTGTGTGTTGCAGTAAAGCAAACACAACAGGGTGAGTTGAGCCAGCTGAGAGAAACAATGCATTTAAGTGCAGAAAACGATCTTATTTAAAATTTAAAAAGAAGTGATGTTTTTAACATCACAAAGCGCTCTATATAAAAATCAATTTACGTATTAAGAGAAGCGCTATTTATCTGCTCTACCGAACAATCTTATATTTAGTTATTTATGAAAGTAAATGCATATCATACTTTTTTTAGGACAATAATTAATTAAAAAAAAAAAAAGATTTATTACAAAAAGTGAGAAAAATCACGCTATTAATGCATGACTAGGTACTAATTACATATATCATATATTGAGTATTATATTACATTTCTTAAGAACTATATGAAAACATTTTGAATATTAATTATATATATTTGAATATTAATTACATATTTAATAATAAGCATACAATTTACGTCCATACATAAATAGTTATTTAATAACATTAAAAATCTTTAATGTGCGTCTGATTTGCCGCTTGCCTATGAGTATTAAAAATTCTACTGTGAATTCAATTGATTCTTTGATCAGAATTATTCGATCTTTACTGTGTTCCTCCACTTAAGATGCTTTCTAGGAAAATATGTGTTATTTAGAATGGAAAATAATGACAGATCGAGAAATTATGCAAATTTTAGGAAAGTGGAAAAGACATATAACCGATATTAGCGACGTATAAACGAATAATTTTTACATTAAAATGAATAGGAATGATTCGGGACTTCACTAAAAGGTCGTATAAATGTAAAAGACGTATAAACGGTGCTTTACTGTATACATATATATATTTTTTTCCGGAAATATGAAAATTATTACTATCACAAAAAGTGTTAAAAACGAAATGTTACTCATTTTTGATAAACCTAAAAAATTTCAGGAGGGGGAGTTATCTGGCTATGGCTTTGATTGCAAGAGAAATTCAGTATTAGCAAACAAAAGCTTTCTTTTTTTTTCATCAGAGATTTTTTTAAATACAGTTTAGGTATAACTTAAGGGTATTTTTCAGAATAAAGATCACTATATTTTCTTGTTTAACACAATTATTTGATAGCATTTCTTTAAATTCTTTTAATGCTATTTTTCAATTTAAGAAAAAGCAATGGGTAAGATGGCACATGTTTTGACAAACAGAAAGGATTAGTAAATAAATATTGTAAAACAAACAGTAGAAAAGAAAGAAAGTAAGAAAACTATCGACTTAAAAAGCAGTTTACCAGCAGTAGCTTCAGTTTCTTTCTCTACTTCAGTGTTTTCATTCACATTATCTTGAGCTTTTATTTGTAACTAAGACAAGGGAAAAAAAATCTGAGTTATAAACCATCATAAGAATTGCTAAACAAGAATGTCAATGAATAAATGAAGTGGAATCACTTATCATGATAGATTTTGTCATACAATTATTAGAAAAGTAAGAAAATTTCTAGTAAAAACTAATTTTTGAAGTTTAAAGACTTGTTTTAATATTCTAAAGTAAGCCTGTTCAACCCAAAAGATTTTGAAGGTCACTTTAAAAATGCATTTTATTCTGGTGGGCTGCATTGCATATATTACATATAAACACACATATACATGTATAACTTTTAACTTATATTTAATTTACTTATTATCATTATTATTTTTTATTTATGGGATAAATCTTTGAAATAGAATAGATCAACATCATAGTTCTTATTTTTATTCAAAAATTAATGATAGAAAAGTTAAATATTTAAGATCACATATAAATAATTAAAAAAAAAATAATTAATAAAATGTTCAGATAATATTTTATTTAAATAATGAGTGCAACAGTTTTTTCTCTTCTTTCTCTTTGTTTTTACAATTACTATAGCCATCCATGGTGATTTTACTCTGAAGCAACAGAAATTATTAATTTTTTGTTGTATTAACAGAAGACATAAAATTATTTAAAAAAAAAAAAAATCCCAAACTTATAAATTTTGTGAATTTTGTTGTGGGTCACAAAATTTTACACGGCTGGCCATAAATTAGCAATCCCTGTTCTAATGCAATGTCTAAACAAATCTAATAAATTTTCAAGTAGGGTGTCCATTAAAATGCAAAGTAATAAGAATCTGGATTTTTTTTTTTTTCCTCTCACTTAACATTTTTAACACTGAGAAAAATTAATGCACTATTTTGGGATAAATTTATTAAAACTTTTGATCCGAAAACAGGTAATTCATAAAAATCAACAATTTTGAAATGAAAAACCTTCAGGGTTGATTGTGACCCTACTATAAAAATCCTAAAATTACATGAAAAGAAGAAAAAAAAAAAAAAGGCAGTGTGCAATTAAATTTTTATGGTTGTAACTAACAAAATACATGCAAAGTTTATTTCATTCAAATCTAAAAAACTATTAACAAATTACAAAAGATGTACATAATATATACAGTTTTCTCTTAACAGTCACAAATTAGGGAATATATTAAGCAAAAATTCCTGAAATCAGGAAAAAATCATTACACACAATCACCCTTGAACCTTTCACATTTTACAAAAATGAACAAATTTAAATAGTTCTTGCATAAAAGTTGAATGATTTTTAAAAGTTTAAAATTTTAGAAAATATGAAGCCTACAAACTATTTAATAAATGGCAAAAACCTTACTCTAGGTGGCTCCATCTTAGTCATTTTCACCAGAGACCCCTGGTATCTTCAGAGTGCAACTTCAGCGGTAGGACTCCTGGCTGCAAGTGATCGATTGAGTTTGGAGCCACTTATTGAGGAATCGGCCAAATAACCCCAGGAAGCAAGAGAATAAACCACTTGCAGCCAGAAGCGCTACTACTGAAGTTGCACTCTGAAGATACTGGGGGCCTCCGGTGAAAGCGACTAAGATGGAGCCTAGAGTAAGGTTTTTTTTTCCATTTATTAAATAGATTTTTAAAAGGTTTCAAAATACTTGAATAAGAAAATTACATATTTTGCTGATCAGCTTCAAAAATATATTATATTTCTACAATGAAACATAAAAAAATAGGAATTTTCTATCTTTAGGCAGATAATCTTATATTGAAAAAAAAAAAAAATAAATAAATAAATAAAAATATACATATATATATATATAAAAGAAAAAGAAAAGAAAAAGTTTCATCAATTTGTAGTGCCTATTTCAGTGATTGGCAATGAAAAAAAATTTGACAAATTTAAGTAGTTAAAAACGATTAAACTCAAATTATACTAATGAGCTGTACAAATAGATATTATTAGTAATCTACATTAATACAGATTTTTTTTTTAATTATTATTTTTTTATTTTTCTGTTCTCAGATTCTTTTTTGAAATCTCACTTTGTTTCTGAATAAGGGTAAGAAATTCTCACCTAGTTTTAACCTCAGATGAGAATCCTGATCATTGATTTTAAACAGCAGATATTAGCAAAATATCTTTGAAAATTAGATTAATAAACAACAGCAAAAAATTAAACACACATATACATTTAATAACTATTAATAAAGCCACAAATACAGTTAAAGAAAAAACGAAAACCTTACTTCAGCTTTATTGACGTAACTTAACGGTAGGGATGAAACGGATAGTGATTTTGCCGGATACCGGATATCGGATATCCGGAGCTCTTGTGCCTGCCGGATACGGATATCCGGCATTAGTTTTGTTTTTTTGTATATATATATATATTTTTTTTTTCTCTTTAACAATAAAATATAAACAGATTTCATATACTATTCTTTTAAAAACATTTTAAATATAATTTACTTAAACATATTTAATATTTTATTTATTTGTGCAATATCACCATGAAGATTAAAACTTTAAGCCTAACATACTCATTCCTATACTTGCAGCTTGTCATGAAAAGTATTGTCACAAAAACATAGGTTTTGTTCAGAATTACAAGACTAAAACTTATTATTTACATATTTTTTACATTATTAGTTTTAAAAAAGTGAAATAAAATATTTTACTAATATAATCATAGTTGAAGGGTTATTTTCATAGGAAAACTAATATGTTGTGGCAATCACAAAACTTTCTGTTATATCATTCTATATAACAGTGCCACTTACTGTTTACGTTGTACAAAAGTTTAACCATAGCTTCTCACAATAAATATTTTGCATATGGAGTTCGGTGCAGTTTGAATAAACAGATGCTGAAATATAGGCTTGTGAAAAATTATAATAGCAGCTCCACCTATCGGTTGATATATACCTAAATAAGGTCGACATTCGTTTTCATAATGGTTGTCTTACATATCAAGTTTTATGCACTTATGTCATAGAAGTTGAGACTTAGCCCATTTATGAGGTAAATTGCAGCGCGGTATTGCCACCTGTTGACCGATATACACCCAAAATAAATCACAATAGTGTTTCATAATGGCTCACTCACATACCAAGTTTTGTGCAATTATACACAATAGAATCTGAGGTATAGCTTTCTCGCTTTGGGGGGAAATTTCCGTATAGCAGCATTACCTAGATTGAATCAGTATAATTTCTCATAATGCCCATCTAACGTAAAGTTTCATGTAATTATATGCAATAGAACCTAAGATATGGCCTTCCCTGAAATTGCAAAATGTGCTGTATAACAGCACCACCTGCTG
Organism: Salticus scenicus; assembly: GCA_963930645.1. Taxonomy (NCBI): domain Eukaryota; kingdom Metazoa; phylum Arthropoda; class Arachnida; order Araneae; family Salticidae; genus Salticus; species Salticus scenicus. The sequence continues at coordinate 78,051,981 of OZ005655.1, read as the reverse complement.
AATGATTGGCAGCAAAATTCAATAGGCACATTATATGCCAAGGTGTATGTACATATATATTTCTATGAAATTCTGTGCAGTAGTTCCTAAGATATAGCCTTTCTATAAGTTGCATAAATCGCAGTAGGGTAGCATCACCTGTTGAGCCATATGCACCAAAAGTTGATAGGCACTGATTTATGTCATGGTTCAACTACATATAAATTCGTATGTAATTATATGCAGTAATTTCAAAGGTACAGCTAGACAGAATTTTTGTCACATACACACAAACAGATAATTTTTTTAATTGATCAAACCAGGTTCTGGACTTCTTAAAATGTGTACATCCATCGAAAACCAGAAGTTGAAAATTTTTATGAATTTAATACTTTCTTTTGAGACATTTATAAGAAAACATAAAAAAAAAAAATAAAACCCTAAAAGCTTTAAACTAGTATGTTATGGCCATCACAAAACTTTCTTCTATGTCATTCTATATAACAATGCTACAGGCTGTTTAACGCGCACAGAAGAAACATAATCATAGCTTCTCACAATAAAGATTTTAGATATAGTTTGGTGCGATTTTAATCAAAAGATTTTGAGATGTAGCCCTGAGGTTAATCATAGAAGGTGAGGAATAGCTGTGCCACCTGTTGGTCAATATACACCAAAATTAAGCCAGCTTTCGCTCTCATATTATTTATCTTGCATATCAAGTTAAGTGTAGTTAAATATTATAAATGTTGAAATTTAGCCTTCCTATTCACAGAGTAAATTGTAGCATAGTATACTGTATAGCCACCTATTGACCGGTATGCACCAAATTTTGTGCAATTATACACAAATGAATCTGAGATATAACTTCCCCAATCACGGGAAAACTGCAGCATAGCAGCACCACCTATTGGCCAATATGCACAGAAATTAAATAAACGTGTTTCGTAATAGCCCTGTGACATAGTTTTTTTTTAAATTATACACAGTAGAAGCTGAGATATAGTCTTTCTTTAAATAGGAGAAATCACAGTATAGCAGCACCACCTGTTGAGTGATTTGCACCAGAAGTTCGTGGACACTTTTTTTTTTTAAGTGTAACTATGTATGAATTTATATGAAATTCTGTGCATTAACTCTTGAGCTAGAGCTGCTACACAAAATTTTTGTCACGCAGACATTTTCTAAAAATGGTCAAATTGTGTTCTGGTTCCTGCAAAATGCGTAAGTCCACTGAAAACTGGAAGTTGAAAATTTTTACGAATCTAATACTTCCTTCTATTTAACATAGAAGGAAATAATAATTAAAAATGAATTTATGTTTTTTCTTTGTATAAATTTTACTTATTTTATATTTTTATATTCTGTACAGATAAGAAAGAAAAGTTTATATTATTTATTAAAATTCTTTAATTAAAAGTTAAGTTTTTCTAATGTTCAAAATCAAAAACTTTAAATAATTGAACATTTAAAAAATATTTTTTTCTTCTCCTTTAACAATCTGAAAGTCAAAGTACAGACTTTCTGAAAATTTAAATATGTACTTTTATTCGAAGAAATTTTAATTTTGGGGAATATATCTATGCAATGTAATGGGAATTCTTAATCCAGGTGCTTTAGCAAGATATTCTACTAAAAGCGTAAATTTATATAATTTTTTTTTTTTTTTTTTTTTTTTTAAATAATACAAATCTAATAGGTAGATGGCACAGGCAATGTAGATGCTCTGCTAGTATAAATATGCGGTCACAAAAACAAGAACTTTCTTATGTATGAAAAAGTGGATTATAAATAAACAAGCAGGTTCTAGTGCACATTATTTGACTCATGCACATTATTTGACTCATTTTCGAAACAATCTAACAACTTTTATTTCCAATACTAACAATATTACTAAGCGATCTAACAACATGTTAAACAAAAGTCATAAAAGCAGAGTTATATGCACTGCACAGATTGAATATCATTTGTTTATTGTTATGGGGAAGATTAGGAGGAATGATATGGATCACTCTGGAAAAACCTAGCTAACTCTGCATAAAATTAAAATAGGGCTTCTATATTTCTTAGACCTGAAGCTACTTTTGTCTAAATTTGTTTGCTAAAGAGGCTAATTTCAAATTTCACAAAGGCTTACTTTTTTTTCTTTCTTAAAAAAAAGAAAACCTTTATGCTACAACGGATCTAAAAAAATAAAATAATTGTCGCAAAATTTTCATTTGATGGGAGTTTAAGTCTGAATTTTGTGCTTCGGATATCCGTCGGATATCCGGCTTGAAATTGCCGGATATCCGTATCCGGAATGCTGATATCCGGTACCCCATCGGATATTTAAAACTTAACCGGATAGGCCGGATACCGGATAGTTACCGGATATCCGTTTCATCCCTACTTAACGGTGGTGGAGTACTTTTCTTTAGTCCCCCCCCCCCTCATCTTCAGCACCAGTTAATCTGTGCTGTGTTGAGTCTGTGAAATTTTTCTTTTTTCTTTGGACTACTGGATCCTCTTCCCACCAAGAAGAAAGGAAGGAAGAGAAGGAGGGAAGAGGATCCAGTAGTCCAAAGAAAAATTTTGCAAACTCAACACAGCACAGATTAACTGGTGCTGAAGATGGGGGGGGGGGACTAAAGAAAAGTACTCCACCACCGTTAAGTTACGCCAATAAAGCTGAAGTAAGGTTTTCGCTTTTTCTTTAAACACATATACATGTTATAAATTACTTAATGATTTTTTATACAATGATATAAAAATATTTTTAATTTATTTTGTATTTGATACTTAGTTTTTTTTAATTATTACTTCCTTATACAAAGTATAAGGAAGTATAGTAATCCCGATTTGCGAAATGGATTTTGTATTTCACATTGCTCGAAAACGAATGATCGCTGGATGTTGCCAATTTATACGTGTGACTGTCACGATGTCTAGTTGCACACCTGCAAGTGTCGTCTTAACACGAGCTCTCGTTTTAGGGATATAAGGGTTTTTACACGATTTTTCGTGACGTCTGTATGTGTGTGTGTCTGTGTGTGTGTGGGTATGTCGCATAACTCAAAAACGGTTGGACGTAGAAAGTTGCGAATTGGTACATAGGTTTGTTATAACATCTAGTTGTGCACCTCCCTTTTTGGACTTTCTATGATTTTCCGTTTTGGAGATATTTAGGAAAATTAGGTTCATAATGACAAAAATACATAGGTTTTGGCCATAATGTATCAAAAAACGGTAATAACTCAGAAACGGTTTAGACAAATCTTGCAATTTAACTGACTTCCCGACAAGCTAGACATTTGAAACTTTCAGAAAGGCTCAGAACACGTTGACAATGCATTTTTCAAATATTTTTAGCCAACTGTTTCTGATACCTGTTGCCTTCAGCAGCGTTTATGCGATTCAACAGAAAAATTATTTAACTAACTTCCCGACTAGCTAGACATTTGAAACTTTCAGACTAGATCAGAACACGGTGAAAATGCATTTTTTAATACTTTTAGCCAACTGTGTAGGGTTCCTGCTGCCTTCGGCAGCGTTACCAGTACAAATCTTGCAATCGATTTTTAACTAACTTCCCGACCAGCTAGACATTTAAAACTTCCCCAAGGCACAACTATGACATGAGTCCCCCCCCCAAGGCACAACTTTGACATGAGTCCCCCCCAGGCATAACTTTGACATTAGTCCCCCAAGGCACAGCTTTGACACGAGTCCCCCCCAAGGTACAACTTTGACATGAGTCCCCAAAAGGCACAACTTTGACATGAGTCCCCCCCAAGGCACAACTTTGACATGAGTCCCCCCCAAGGTACAATTTTGGCATTAGTCCCCCCAAGGTACAACTTTGACATGAGTCCCCCCAAGGCACAACTTTGACATGAGTCCCCCCCCCCCCCCAATTCACAACTTTGACATGAGTCCCCTCAAAGCACAATTTTATTTTATTTATTTATTTATTTATTTATTTTTTACGTATGCATGCATTTTTTAAAAATATTTTTAGCCAACTGTTTCGGGTCCAGTGACAATGTTTTTTAACATTATGTATATTTCTAAAAGTGTATAAGGAAGTCATGTGGTGCCCACATCAGATTTTTTTTAAAAATATATTAATTTTAACAGTAAAGTTTCACAAAAGCTGAATTAGTGAGAAAATGGTAAAAAAAAGTTTTAAACAGGTTTATAGTTAAACAAAACTAAATAAACAAACAAATGAAAAAAATGAAATAAAAAAAAAAATGTTTTTGATTATGTGTATAAATAACAATAAAATTTAAATAGATAAAAATAATAAAATTTAAATTAATCATTATAATTATCTTTTTTCAACTTTTGTAGAACATTAATTTTTTTTTTTTTTTTTTTTTTAAAGAAAAAACATTTTTTATATCATGTTGAAATTATTAACAAATTAAATTGCCATGATTAAAAAATAATAATAATAATAATAAATAAAATAATTAATATAAAAGGTTACAATGATTGTTAACAAATTTCATATCTTTTAATAAACATAAGACGGAGTTGTTAATATAAATAAACATATATAATTTTAATAGAAGTAAAATTAGAATAAATATAATTACTTACTGAATTATCTGACTTCTCCCGTAACCTGAAAAATATTTATAAATAATTAAGAGAAGTAAAAAATTAGAACAAAACACCTTTTTAAATAATCCAATTTCAATTTAAAATGACAAAAGTTTAGCATAGATAGTAGTATAAAAAACAACAAATATTATTGATAGTTATTTGAAATAAGAGATTTTTTAATTGCTTAGACTAAATTCTTAGATCTGTAATATATTTAAAGAGCAGTATATATGTATATATCCTACTTAAACATACCAAAAGATTGAAACTAGCTGTAAAGACATTAAAAAAGACATCATATTTAAACAAAATAAATCCTTTAGCTTTTAGAATATAACTAATTCAAAAATAATTTTTGGGAGATGATATATGACAGATTTTGGATTGCAAGAATGAGTTTTTGACAATTTTTCTTACAAAGATTCATTTACGAAAAATGATATAGAATGTTTTGTTAGAAACATAGCATTTATGATGTACAGTCTGTGTGATAAAATGATTTTTAAAATTTTCATTTTTGCTTCAAAAATACATAAATAAAATCGACACAGTTTAAGCTGCATCTATGAAACATTTTCAAAGTAATTTAACATACCTGATAAGGCTTTTTAATATTTAGCAAATTAACATTGCTTTTGATATATAGATAATTTTTTGTAAGAAACAGAATTTTTACTAGGAAATTTTAATAACTAAGTAAATCAATTTACACAAACAGTTAAATGTTTTGTTATTTAATTAAATAAATTAGAAAACCTTAACAGTACTTTGTGTTTTGTCGTTAACATTTACAGCTGGGCGCCCAACTCTCCTCAGATGATGACTTTTGTAGTGGAGGTCTTGAATGACGATCTTGCGTAGTTTCTGCCATAAAGTGGTGCCACACTGTGTCTGGTGCCACTGCGCTGCATACTTCGTAATTGGTAGCAATGTCTATGGCTTCTCTGTACATTGCATAATTATAATCTTCGTATTCCACAATTTTACTAGTTTTTTCAAAGTCAATTATCATATATCCTATATATTATGTTATAATAATAGGATATGGCACCAGACAGAGTGTGGTGCCATCTTATGGCAGAAACTACGCTAGATTGTCATTCAAGACCTCCACTACAGAAGTTGTCGTCTGAGGAGAGCTGGGTGCCCAGCTGAAAATGTTAACGACAAAACACAAAGGTTAAGGTTTGCTAATTTATTTAATTACCGTATTTACCCGCGTATAAGTCGATCCCCCACTTTTCCGATCAAGAAATTTGAATTTTTAAAAATCCCGCGTATAAGTCGACCCCCCATTTTCCTGATCAAGAAATTTGAATTTTTTTAAAAATACATTTATCATTACAAAGTCATCTGAAAAAAAAGAAAGTATTAAATATACAATAATAAGGAAACTTTAATTTTTTTTTTTTTTTTTTAATAATTTATTCAAAATTGTCTGGAAAAAAAAAAAAAAAATTAATATACAATAATAAAGATAATAATACACAAATTTAGTACACAAAATTAAACTGATAATAATGAATAATAATAATATGACACTACTGATAGTATGATATATTATGGTAAAGTAGTAATATACTAATATACAAAGTTAAACTGATTCAATGTCCGATTCAGTATCGGACTCACCAAACAATTCACAACATTCCTTTGTCGTCATCGGCTCATCATGATACACGTTTTCAATCTCTGCATCGCTACATTCTTCCTCGTCATTATCACTTTCAAAAATGGCATCATCTTCTGTTCCGTCTAGTTCATTGCTTATGCAGCATTTCTTGAATGATTTTATAATCATTTCTGAAGGAATCTGATTCCACGCATCTTTAACCCACTGGGCAATTAATGCGATGTCGGGCTTTCTAATATTGCCGCCCTTTGTAAATGTTGGATGATCGGATGAAATCCACTCTGCCCAATATTTTCTAACATTTGCTTTGAAAGGCTTATTGAGGCAAACGTCTAGGGGTTGAATGACGGATGTCAAACCTCCCGGGATTACAGCTACAGTCGTTTTCAGTTCTTTCGTCACTTTATTCACATTTTCAGAAAAGTGGCCACGAAACGAATCGTAAACTAAAAGGGAAGGTTTTTTGAAAACAGCTCCCAGTCTTTTACCCCACACATTTTTAAGCCAGTCGACGGTTCCGTCAGCGTCCATCCACCCCTTTTCATGGGTTCGAACCAGCACACCAGATGGAAATGTAACGTTTTTCTTTTAAAAATAATTAATGGAGGAAGCTTTGTACCGTCGGCCAAACACGAAAGTACGACCGTAAACCGGTTTTTTTCGTGCCCAGTGATTTTTACCAAAATGCTTTTTCCCCCTTGCAGTTCACTGTTTTATTTTCTGATAGGTCGAAACACATGGGTGTTTCATCCATATTTCCTATATGGCAAAGTTCAAAAGAATTCCTTTTTCTTTGATCGATGACGTATTTTTGAAATTTCATAATCTTTGTTTCCAAGTCAGATGGTAATTTTTGTGCCAGTTTAGTGCGCTGGCGTAAAGTCAAACCATGACGATTCATAAATCTAGTGCACCAATGTTCTGATGCACGAAACGTGTTTGGAACACCATACTTTTCTTCTTTTGCAAGCTTCATGGCGCGTAAACGTATGCCAGTTCTAGTGACAATAAAACCATTCTGCCTGCACTCTACAACCCAATCATTTAATACATTTTCGAGTTCTGGAAAGGGTGATTTTCCATGCCGCAAAACCTTTTTTGATTTTGGGAGGTTTCTAGCTTTCCCTTATTCTTGAGCCAATCACGAATCAATTTTTCGTGAACTCCAAATTGACGAGAAGCAGCACAGTTATTAGATTCTTCGCAAAAGAAATAACTTTAAGTTTAAATCCAGCTGCGTATGAATTGCGTTTCTGTTTTCTAATAACTAAATCAGCCATATCAGTAGAAACAAGGAGAAAAAGTGTAGTAAGATAAACGAAGAATTAATGAATAAAGTGTACTACTAAGAACGAGCAAGATATAACGCGGGCCACATGTTTCTAGCGAGTCACGTGTTTCTAGCCACTTGCGGACGATTCAATTGCCCATAGGGGTGATACATTCTCGGAATCTTACCCACTGATCTCTCGGAGGGATGATTCCTTCCTCTTTTCTCTCCTGGTATAGAAATCGACAGTAAACGACGTGATTGTGTTATGGAATGTGGGAAGAGAACAATTGTCTTACAAAAGGGCAGGGCATTTTAGACTTCTGATAAAAAAAAAAAAAAAAAAAATTGAGGATCCACGTATAAGTCAACCCCCCCAACTTTAAAGCCTTTTTTTGTCCAAAATTTCTCGACTTATATGCAGGTAAATACGGTAATAGTTTATACTTCGTTTATTTATATTTTTGTTTAAAATGTTTTGTTATTTATTCATTTTGAAACTATTTTATTTATAAACTTACTGAGAAATGAATCACCATTTAAAATAAAATTAACCTATAGGGGTTAAATCAACAGAAAGTATTAAAAAAAAAAAACAGAATTACTCAGAAAATGCCATAAAGCAATTAAATATATTAAAAAACTCAATATCTTATTTAAGAAATAGAAATGCAATAATGGTAAATATATATTAAGGGAAGAAACACAGTATAATACTCTTTTTTGGGAGTTTTCAAAATTGCACCAAAACACTTGCTAAACTATTTTTTTTCACAATTGGAAACCATTTTGTGCAACTGTTGTGCTTTTCATTAGATAAGATAGGAAATTATAAATGAAAAGCTAAATTTATAATTAATTTTTAATCCTAATTTAGAAACTGCAATAAACTATAATATAAATAAAACATCAATGAATTATACTATACCTGCTACAGGACCTGTATTGTAAAACATAATCTAACTTTATGTAAATTATCAACTCATATTTAAAGATAAAATTTATACTCTAAAGTAGTCTGATTTCTTTTAATTAACATAATTAATTGTTTTGTATTAGTGAAAAGTGAAAAACTCTATCTTAATATCATTCATATGGATAGGTAAAATATTAATTTTATTTTAATTTTGATAATTTATAGTTATACAAGATTTTTCTGATACAGATTTTTTTATTCACAGAATAGTCGTTTCTTCCCCAGTACACCTATAACTTAAGAGTGCATAGGTACAGATTGGCTTGTTTCCCTTTAACTATGAAGGTCATAATATAATAGTCATGAAATTTATCTTTAATGGTAGATTTTAAATTTTAAGCTAAAATTACTATTGTTTTAGTATATTATAAAGGGAAAACAACATTACAATTGTGTCCTTTTCCAAGAAGCTTAGTGGATTAAAGAATTTTTTATAATTATGTTAAAAGAAATGTGATTTAACTCTGTCGTTTCAAACATTTCTTAATTATATGTTACAAATTAGTTTGTAAATATTATTAAGGAATGTCTAATTTGTGATAGTTGAAATATGATGCTTTTTTCATGATAAAAAATGAAAAGATATATCATTTTTTAACTGATTAAAATGAAAATTATGTTTAGTGTTGAGTAGGTTTAATGTTGTACTATAGTTATGCTAGTGGGCAATTGGTGATGGTCTAGGACAGTAGTCGGCAAACTGCAGCTTGCGAGCAAAATACGGTTCTTTGGCCTCCTTGATTTTTCAGCAAAGGTTGGCTTAGGAATATCTTGATTTTGTTAATGACAATGAACCAACCAATATAAATCAAGATAAAAAAAATTTTGGCTCTCAAAAGAGATTTTAATTGTGGTACTGTTGACATTTGGTTATGTTCAATAATAAGTTTGCCAACCACTGGTCCAGGATTTACCCCTAAGGGTGGTCTAGAGACATGCCATCACAATTTTGATCCTCTGAGAAGAGGATGGCTCCCTCACTTTGGTAACTCTCAGAGGCATTAATTTGAGAACATAGAAAACATTGCAGTCATGGAGGGTTTTATGTGTGCCAGCCACCAATAGTGTACATGATGGGCTTCGACTGGCTCGAGTATTAAATCCATAATCTTCCAATTAGGACTTAGGCGCTCTATCAACCAGACTACTGCAGCACAAAATTTTGTTTAAAAATGCATTTTTTCATATACAGTTTTCTCTCTAACTATTATACATTCATGCAAATGCCAATGTTTTTTGTCTAAAACAGCTTCATAAAAGTAAAAATTAATTCTTTAGTGTGTATAATTAATAACAAAGAATTTAAATATCTACATAGAAGAAAAATGCAAACAATATAAATGGATAGTTAAATATTCATTTGAAATGTGGCATGAGAAATAATATTTAAAACTGCAACATAACACAAAATACAAATTAAAAAGCACCCTCTTTTTTTTTCTTTTTTAGCATCTTACATTCTTTGAAGAGTATGATTCATTTGAGGTGTTTCTAGCTTGGGAGGTTTTTCTGCTGAGCAACTTGAAGAGGATAAGCTATGACGCTTTTTCTTTTTCTTTTTACGCCTCTTTTCATCCAAGCCATCAAAATCATCAAGCTCTTTAGAATGAACAATACTGCCCAAATCATTTTCAGTTCCATCTTCTTCCTAGAAGATCAAAATTGATATTTTCTTAGAAATCGCATACATAGAAAACTCAAAAGGTTTTTCTATTATTATCACCCATCCCCGAATATGCATGATACACATTAACACCATTCACAGAAAGTTTTCTTCTTTGCAGAATTTTTTAAAACTTTACTCATTAAAAAAACAAAATTAAAATACTTTTTTTTTTTTATTTGACAGTATTCTATTGGCTAAAAAAGCCATGACATAGAAATAAAGATACATGCATTTATTTTCAATTATTTGCTGTTTTATGTTTTATTCATATATTTGTTGTTTTATAAGTTACCTAATCTTTTACCTGTAATGCCTTTTTTTGCAGAAAGTCTTTTAATATATATGTTATGTTTGCAGAAAGTTCTTCAGTTTATTGAAATTTTCCCTTCCTATCATAAAAGTAAAAGCATGTTATACTCAAAAAATTTGATCATCTTTCCCAAGTGCTAAATCTAGGCTAATTTTGCAGGTTGCAGACTCACTGTCTTTTTTTAACACTTTAAGTGCTTTAGATTTTTATGTACAATTCTTCTTCATTAGCAGTTTCAGAGAATACTTTCAAAGCACTTAAATAGTGTTGTTTTTTTCCTACAGGCATGCATTGGTACATATTGGCAAGGTGGGGCATTTGCATCCTGCTGAAAAATTCTAATCAATAAAAAATTATTATTGTTTTAATTTTATTTGAAGTTTTTAGGAGTCAATCTATTTTAATAAACATTTTTATGAAATTTACTTATTTTTGTGTAAAACCTTAGCAGTCACTCTATCTAAAGTTTAATTCAAGCTAATCATATTTCATTGAACCAAGTAGAGGTGATCATTTGAAATAATATTGAATGGCTGGAAAAGTTATATAAAAGGATCATTTTTATAAAATAAACTTTTGAGAAAGGGCGGTTTTTATTAATTAGAATTTTATGAAGAGGTTCCATTTTATAGATCTGAATTTTTTGAAGTGGCCCATTTTATAAAATAGAACTTTGTGAAGGGGAAGTATAAGGGCTGGATGGGCTGCTGGCTTTAAAATTATATCATTGATTAGGATTTCAATAATATCTAAACTGCCAAATAAAATTTCTATCACAGAGTCGATTAGAGCCAAACTAACTTGACCAACAAGTCAAGGTTGGCTCTAACATTTCCTTCAAGTAGAGCTTAAATTCACTCGACTAAATTTTCAGGTTCAGACTACATTGGAACTGGAACAAGATACTTCATCAGGGTGACTAACATTAGAACATTTCCCAATTCTCTGACTTTTCCATGACTATTTTTCACCATTTTCCCTGACTTACGCTGTTTTTTTCCCAAAACATTTCACAAAATTAGCGAATAATTTAGCAATGTATACATTCCACAAAATTTGTCAAAATTCCCAGACTTTCCCTGACAAGTGGCCACCCTGTTCATTTCTGAAAATAAAATTTATAGGATTAAATTTAATGTATCAAATTTTTTTAATAAATGCTTATGCTTATACACAGACTTGCTTAATCATTTTAATCACCTAATCAATCAAGCATAATAAATTTTAAAAATATACCAAATTTTAAATTTGTCCCCTCTTGGAAATTTTTCTGGGGACTTGGATGCTACAAGAGCAGATGTATATATAACCAATCTGCATAATATAAAAGCATTTTCAAATGCAAAATCTAGATTAACAAACTACCAGCAGTGCAGAATATGTCTGAACGCGCGAACGATGTTTGGGGAAATTTTGGCCGTATGGAGAAATTTTGAATATTTATTTTCTTAGAATAAAATAAATAATTATAAGATAAATAAAAACTTTTTATATACCATGTTTTTAAATTTCTTGTTGAATCATAGCTATAGAACTATATTAGCACTTTATCAATGTGCATAAAATTTTTAAAGTGATAATAACATCAATTTCTGTGAGATGCATAAATTAACTTTTTACAATTTTTTAATGTTCATGTTTAATTAAATGTATTTATTTTTATGTCGAAAGAAAATGAACTTGTAAATTTTTTTTGGCAACAATTAAATTATAGATAATATTTAAAATTTAAATGGCTAATTTTAAAGCTATTAGGAGGTTATTATTTTCATATTTTAATCAATTAAAAGAAAACTAATCAAAAATTCGAAAATCGAGCTTCGAGGTATTGCGTTGTCATCCTTGTGTTCTGGGCTATTCTAAAAATTTCAAATGTCTAGCTAGTCGGGAAGTTAGTTAAAAATCAAATGCAAGATTTTTAACTAACAATTTGTGACAAACAAACAAACAAGAAAGCAAGTTAATAAAAACATGGTAAAATTAAAACAGAAATTAAAAAATATATACTGAAAAAAACAAACTTTCTAATATTAAACAACAAACTGACAGCTGTATTCTTCTGTTACAAGTGTATTTCTTTTAAATAGTTAAGTATTTGAAGTTTGATAATTAACATTTGGCGATTCATTCAAGCTAGAGAAAATATCAAATCTCTAGCTTTTTTTTTCACTTTAAATTTTCGATTTCCTGTTTTCGATGGATTTACACGTTTTGAGGAGTCTAAAACACAATTTGACCATTTTTAGAAAATGTCTGTCTGTGTGTGTATGTGACAAAAATTTTGTGGCGACTGTATCTCCAGAATTACTGCTCAGAATTGTATATAAATTTATATGTAGATGCACCTTCACCTAAATTAGTGCCTATCAACTTTTGGTGTCAACTGCTCAACAGGTGGCGCTGCTACAACGCAATTTCAAAGGAGGCTATATCTCAGGTTCTATTGTGTATGATCAAACAAAACTTTATATGTGAGAAGGAAATTATGAGACATTATGTTTATTCAATTTGAATGCTTATAGGCAAACAGGTGACGCTGCTATACAGCGATTTCGGCAATATATAAATTTATATATGTAGATGCACTTTGACATAAATTAGTGCCTGTCAACTGCTCAACAGGTGGCGCTGCTATACAGCGATTTCTGTAATTTAAGGGAAGGCTATATCTCAGGTTCTATTCAGGAGCGGACTGGGTCCTCTGGAAGGGCGTATACCTTGAATTTTCGGAGGGCGCAAGTCGCTATTAGTTAGTTATATATAACGGAAAAGGGGTGGTTCAGGAATTTTACATATAAATAGTAATATTTTACATAATAATCTGCTAAAGTTGAGTGTTTGTTTGCGCGACATTCCTTTATTCGTTGAGCTATCGGTTCCAAATTTTGCACACACATTATATAACAGGTGTGTGTGGGGGGGGGGGGGGCACATAATGATGTATTTTTAGTTATTAAATTTCAGTTAGCTTTTTAATTTTTTCTATATTCAATGGAAGAGAGAATTGGATTCGTAAAAAATTTCGACTTCTAGTTTTCAATGGATTTACATGTTTTGAGAGGTCCAGAACACGATTTGAAAACATTTAAAAAATGTATGTGAGTGTGTGTCACAAGAATTTGTGGTGACTGTATCTTAAGAGCTACTGCTCAGAATTGCATATAAATTTATATGCAGATGCACCTTGACATAAATTAGTGTACCAATTTCTGGTGCTAATCGCTCAACAGGTAGCGCTGCTATACAGCGATTTCAGCAGTTTCAGGGAAGGCTATATCTCAAGATCTATTGCACAGAAATGCATATAAATTTATATGTAGATGACCTTGACATAAATTAATGTCTATCAACTTTTGGTGCCAATCGCACACCATGTCGCACTGCTATACTGCAATGTCCTCAATTTCAAGGAAGGCTATATTTCAGAAACTACTGCATATAAATGTATTTGTAGATGCACCTTGACTTAAATTAATGTCTATTAACTTTTAATACCAATCGCTTAACAGGTAGCGATGTTATACAGCTATTTCCGCAATTTCACGGAAGGCAATATATTTCAGGAATCACTGCAGAGAAATGCATATAAATTTATATGTAAATGCACCTTGGCATAAATTAGGTTATGTCAACTTTTGGTGCCAATCATTTGATAGGTGATTCCGCTATACAGCGATTTCCACAATGTAAGGGAAGGCTATATCTTTGGTTCTATTGCGTATAATGGAACAAAACTTGATATATGTAAAGGCCATTATGAGACATTATGCTGACTAAATTGAGTGCATATCGCCAAAGGTGTCGCGGTGACATTGCAATTTTTCCCGAGAACGTGAAGGATGTTATCTGTGCGGTAAAATTTCACTTTTATTGGCCATTAGTGTAATAATCAGCATATATAGTTACGCTCATCAGTGCCTGATTCAGTCACACTTAAGGCTTAAGAGATTTCCTTGGACTCTGATTCCTAATTTTCATACTTTAGTTAATTTGAAAAAAACTAATTGTCCGATCGATTAACTGTTTAATCCGACGGATTTAGGAAAATTCCCCTTTCATTTGGTACCATTTGTAACGAATTTATTAGATTTTTTAAAATTAATTAAAATATGAAAATAAAAGCTTTAAAATACATTTAAAATTTTAATTGTTGCCTTTTTGTTTTATTTCAATCCAGAAACCCATGAAAAGTTCTAGAACTCGGCCCCCGTACATAGTACAGATTCGAACTTCGGGAACCCTAAACTACTTTTTTTGTCAAATTATATAGCTAAATTCATCGCCAAGTTCTTTGCCAAGGGGGATTTCATTGAAAGTGAATGAACTTCCCCTTTGCCAGTAAAACTAATTTCACTGCAACAGGAGACAATTGAGACAGGAGAAGAGATTTAATCCGTTGTAAGAATACTAAAAGTCTTTCAGAGCTTTGATAACAGAATTTGCTAATTATTAAATCATTATCGATTGCTGCAAGTTTTACCTTTAGATCTGCATCACAAAAAAGGCCTCAAGATTTTACTGACATAATATTGATCTTAGTCTGATTTTAATAAACTTTAGGGTAGAAAAAACCTTTCACAGCTGACTTCTGCCAAAAGGCTGAATTACGTCTAAAAGAGACGTTTCTTCTTTCTATACAACACTTAATTTTTGATTACAACAACGAAAACGAAGAAAGTTTTCCATAGATCTAATATTAAAATCATTAAAAATTAATTAAAAAAAGCTAATTAAAATTTAATTACTAAAAATACATCATTCTCTGTCTTACCTGTTAAGTAGTGTGTGTGCAAGATTTGGAACCGATATCTCAAAGGATCTGCAAATTAAATATTAATATAAGTCAATTTCTAATTTGGGAGAGTGCTAAGCGTGCCAGTGCTGAATGTGTTGTTAGTTTCAATTCAGTTATTTCATTTAATTATACTAGGGCATCTCCGAAATTCATTTGTATTTAGGATTTCAATTAGTTCAATCACTCACCCCAATCTCAAGTTAAAAATTGTCTTATTTTCGTATTTACAATAATGCTGTTTATAAAAGTTTTATTTGATTGATGCACGGGTTCGACACTCAGATATAAACTCTTGTGCACTCCACCCTTTTTTACTTATGGGATAGAAATCGTGCTAAGTTAAAAGTCATATCTATAAGGCTTGTGTATTGCACCCCCGCTCTATCTCAAAATCTCTTTTCAAGAGTTTAAACGGCCCCACGCGCTAAATAAGCAATGTTTCCTTTCCTAGTAATGCAGTTTTCATGGAATGAAGTATGTATTACGGTTGTTTTCAGAAAGGCTCGGATTTGCCACTCATATACAATGATGAATTCCCCCCCCCCCCCCCCCAAAAAAAAAAAAATAATAATAATTTTTTTTTTTCACAATACGATTCTTTGAACGATTGTGGTTGATTGATCATAGTTGATATATCAAGTATCTGATTTCTGAAAAATTGCCGCAACTCAAAAAGTGCTACCTTACCTATGCATAACTCCAGGCATGGTTTTTCCGCCAACAAGGAGAATTGAGTTATTAAAAAGCATAAAATTAAAAATTATTACAAAGCGTAAAACAAACAAACTCTGTTTCTTTATATATATGTAAAGATTTCTACTCTACAGTTTGTATTTATGGCCGCAGTAGCCCAGTCGGTAGAGAGCCGAGCTTGTAATTTGAAGGTTACGGGTTCGGTACTCGAGCCGGCCAAAGACAGTTGTGTACACTAATAGTGGCTAGTGCACGTAAAATCTGTCGTGGCCACAGTGTCCTCCATGTTCCCATCAAAATTATACCTCTGAGGATTACCGAAGCGGAGGAGCCATCCTCTCCGTGTAGGATCAAAATTGTGATGGCATGTCTCCGGACCACTTCTAGGGAGTGAGTTCCAGACCGTCGCCAATTGCCCACTGTGTAGCACTTGTGCGACGTAAAACCCAATGAACCAACCAACCAACCATTTTGTATTTACCTTTGAAAAATAACGCAAGATGAAAACTTTCCTGCAGTTTTCTTAAACGAAAAATTATTATCAGGTTAATAAAGCAAAATTGTTTTAAATCACGCACTGAAACAATGAGATTAGAGAGCTGTAAAGGAATCGTGTGTACGGATCCTGCGGAAGGCAGAAGTAGGGGTCATTCCAGCCATGCATCAGCCACGGGAAACAGGCAAATAACGCCTTTAGAATTCGGCACTTTCATCCATTTATTTTTATCACAAACTCTCTATTCTAATAAATG
The DNA here is from genome assembly GCA_963930645.1 of Salticus scenicus. Taxonomy (NCBI): domain Eukaryota; kingdom Metazoa; phylum Arthropoda; class Arachnida; order Araneae; family Salticidae; genus Salticus; species Salticus scenicus. The sequence continues at coordinate 78,035,314 of OZ005655.1, read as the reverse complement.
GCAACTCTGATCTCCCTAAACTATCTTTTTTTTTTTTTAAATGTTAAAAATGACAAATTCTGGCATTAAGAACAACAATAAAACAGATGTCATGGCTTTGTATATTTTTTGCATTTAAAATTAAAAATAATTAGTTGACAAGTGAAACTCTGAGTAATACAAAGAGGGTGCTGACTAATCCAGCCATTTCTACAAGTCCCGTTGTGTTACCCATATTTCTATTGACTTCATAAAATAATGTCTTTATTATTTGTACTAACATTTTCTTTTATTAATAAATCAGAACATCATTGCACTGTAAGACTAACAAAGGCATTTACTTGGCAATAGGTTAAGCACTTGCTGTATGACCAGGGCGCACTGAATATTCATTCATCTTCACCTGAAGCGTAAAAATAGCCTCTAATAATAATAAAAAAAAATCAATAAAAAATTTCCCATCGACCATGAGGGCGCACCAGCTTTTTGCCTAAGAGGGCGCATCGGCCCGAGGGCCGGTGGCCCAGTCCACCCCTGGTTCTATTGTGTATCACCAAACAAAACTTGATATGTGAAAAGGCCATTATGAGACATTATGCTGATTCAATTTGGATGCTAATCAGCCAATAAGTGACGCTGCTATACTGCAAATTTCTTCGATAATGGGAGGTATCTCAACTTCTATGGCATATAACTGTATGAAACTTGATATATGAGATAACCATTATAAAAACACATTTTTTAAGATGTTAAAGATGTTATTTGTAGACAATAAAGCTGTCCTTCTTTGGATATTTAGTTTTATTTTCTCTAAGATGAAATTCATTTGCCTTCATCGTGTTAAATAATTTTAATAAATAAATAGTTTTAATAAATTATTTTCACTTAGTGAATTTGCACAGGAAAATATAAAAGAAAGTCTTGATGGCCACAACATTTTTCTTTTGATCAACTAAAATGCTACAAGAATAATAACCCTATGCACAGAAATAAACACTTTAATGACAGGAGGCTAGGAGAAATTATGTGTTTGTTTTCTTTAGCCGATAAGAAAAGGAGGGAAGAAGGGGAAAGAGGAATAGCAAAAACATCATTACTTTCTTCTATTGAATATAGAAGAAAGTAATGTTTTTTTTTATTTCTCTTTCCTCTTCTTCGTAAAAATTTTCGACAGATTTACACGTTTTGAGAGGTCTAGAACACGATTTGACCATTTTTAGAAAATGTCTGTCTCTGTCTGTGTGTGTGTGAGACAAACATTTTGTGGCGACTGTATCTCTGGAACTACTGCTCAGAATTGTATATAAATTTATATGTAGAGGCACCTTCACCTAAATTAGTGCCTATCAACTTTTAGTGTTAACCGCTCAAAAGGGATTTCTGCAATTTAAGGGGATGCGATACCTCAGTTTCTATTGCGTAAAATCAATCAAAACTTGATAAGTGAGAAGACCATTATGAGACATTATGCTGATTCAATTTGAATGCCTATCGGCCAACAGGTAGCGCTACTATACAACAGTTTTTGCAATTTAAGGGAAAGCAATATCTGAAAAACTACTGCACAGAATTGTATATAACTTTATATATGTAGTTGCACCTTGACCTAAATTAGTGCCTGTCAACATTTGGTGTTAACCATTCAACAGCAGGTGGCACTGCCATACAGCGATTTCTGTAACTTAAGTGGAAGCTATGTCTCAGGATCTATTGCGTATAATCCCTCAAAACCTGTTATAGGAAAAGACCATTATGAGACATTATGCTGATTCAATTTGAATGCTTATTGGCCAACAGCTGGCGCTGCTACACAGCGATTTCAGCAATTTAAGGTAAAGCTATATCTCCGGTTCTATTGCGTATAATCAAACAAAACCTGACATGTTAGAAGGCCATTATGAGACATTATGCTGATTCAGTTTGGATACTTAGTGGCCAATAGGTGATGCTGCTATACTACAAATTTTCTCGATAACAGGAAGGCTATATCTCAACTTCTATGGAATATAACTGTATGAAACTTGATATTTAAGATAACCATTATAGAAATGCACATTTTAAGATGTTATTTATAGACAATAAAGCTGTCAGTCTTTGGATATTTAGTGTTAGTTTTCTCTAAGATAAAAATCATTTGCACTCATTATGTTGGATAATTTTAATAAATAATAGTTTTAATAAATCATTTGCACTTAGCGAATTTGTATGGGAAAATATAGAAGAAAGTCTTGTGGTGGCCACAACATACTAGTTTTTTGCATCATTTTGAGTCTCATTTACAGAAATTCAGTTATCAATTTCGATTATGCATCCAGCAATTGCCCCTCCCCTTTCCCAATTGAACCCCCACACGCACACACACAAAAAAAAAGCAGAAGAAAGAGAAAGCACATGAGCAATTAGCTGTGTGTGATTAAACATAAATTTTTGAATGAGTTGGTTCTGTCTTAAATTTTAGTTTTCACATAACAATTTTAATTTTAACAAGTAATTAAAACTTCTGTTGTTCCTTTGTGGATGTTTATAGAAGCCCAATTATTTCATATTAATTGTCATTAATCCAAATTTATGCTTAAGCTTTTTTATATTATTTTCTCAATTTAAAATTATTTTGCATTAAAGTAACACGTATATTATTCTTTAGTTTTTTTTTTTTTTTTTTTTTTTTTTTTGTATTCAATAGAAGAAAGTATTGGATTCGTAAAAATTCCGGCTTTCGATGGATTTGCACGTTTTGAGAGGTCCAGAACACGATTTGACCATAGAGAATATTTGTCCCATCTGTGTGCATGTGACAAAAATTTTATGGCGACGGTATCTCACGAACTACTCCACAGAATTGCATATAAATTAATATAAAGACGTGCCTTGACATAAATTAGTGTCTATCAAATTTTGGTGCCAATCGCTCGACAGGTGGCGATGCTATACAGGGATTTTTGCAATTTAAGGGAAAGCTATATCTCAGGTTCTATTGCATATAATCGAACAAAACTACACGAAAAGGCTTTTATATGAGGCATAATGTTTATTAAATTGTGTGAATATAGGCAATAAGTGGCGCTGCTATACTATGATTTTCCCCCGAAAACGGGCAGGATATAATCTGCACGGTAAAAATTCACTTCCGTTGATACTTCAGTGTACGGCCTCTCTCAGATGAAAATTGTCTGTATTAATAATGGATTAAAAAAAAGAATTTGTATTGCATGAATTTGTATACGAAAATATAGAAGAAAGTTAGTTTGTGTTGGCCTGAACAAAACAGTTTTTTTTCTTTTTTTCTCAATGGGGGGGGGGGGGGGGGGGAAGCAGGCTTGAAACTCTTATATATATATATATTTTTTTTTTGTAATGATACACAACAAATATTGTTATTAGCTGCTGATTCTGTCATTCAACATTTGAGCACTATTTTCTCAGACTATATGGCTCGTATGCTCAAGGTTAAAATTTGCACACTTTGTATCTTTATAGCAATTTGTCTCATTTTATAGCATATAACTTTTTTTTTTCAGTTTGTACAACTTTTGTTTAGTTTTGTACATATCAGTAAAGTCATATTACTTACTTTTCTTGTACTTTATCCCACAATAATTTTAATTCATCTTTAAACAGAAAATTACAGAATTTTTAATAAATGACTATAGTTCATGCATGTTTGTCTTATTTTTGATTTCGTAATTCTGTAATAAAAAGGTATTTTAAATTTTCAGAGACAGCAAAGTGCAACAAAACGAAGCAGCATTAATTTATTTATAATTATGTACTATTATATAAGAATTATAGCCTTAAAAATTATGTTAGTTAATAAATCCAATTACCTTAAACTTTTTTATTTTCCATCGAATGGATATTAATAGCAAGCAACATTAAATTTTGGTGTAGTTAAAAAAAAAAAAAAAGAAAAGTTAAAATTTGTAATAGTAGCCTATAAAAAATCTCCCTCAATATTTGCACTAAAGAATGATTTCCCCTTCCCCCCTTTCGGTTGTTCCTTTATTTTTGGGGAAATTTCAGGTCTGAACATTTTTTGCACCCCTGCAAGCTACCACTAAAAATTTGTATGATATATTTCGATTACAGTAAAATTCTTATGCTTCATGCACTGGTAATGCATTTTTTCTTATCTTTTTAGCTCTTTTTAATATTATTTTATAGCCTAGTTAATTAATAAGATACAATACACTATTAATTCCCTCCACTATTTATAAACTTACAACTAAATAAATTTAAATTCTAAACACCAAATTTTACAATTTAAGTAGAAATATTTTTTGAATTCATAACATTTGATTTTCTAAAAGTTCATAATATGAAAAATTAATAAATTTTAGTAATATAATAATACTGCAAAAATGAAAGAGACAGATAATTCTAAAAATTTTTATTTAAAAAAGCAAAAATCTTAGATAAAGTACTTTGATGTATTAAAAAACCACAAGATGATACCATTATTTTGGTTGGATATACTCTTATTTAAAAATTGATAAGACAAGCCTGTTTTAAAATAATTCTAATATGAAAAAGAAGGGGAAGGTGAGATTCAGCATTGTTCATTTTGTTATGTAACGTGAATATTTTGCAATCAGTTTTTTATTATATTTACTAAGCAAATATATATATATATATATACATATATATATATATTTTTTTTTTCATAGATATTGTTTTACGTTTTGGCGGTTTAGAATTACATATATTTTTCAATGTTTCTGAAATATTTTCAGTATTTAAGAATAAATAAGTGGGGGCTTCTTGGTTAAACCAATTTATAGATAACCAGAATTCCACAATATTCATAATACATTTATCCCAATAAAACATAAGCAGAATATCACACCACACTATAGATAATATAAGAATTTATGGTTAAAAAAAAAAGAAAAAAAGAAATGACAAAATATTGAAATATGACTTATTAAATGCAAAATGTGATTTCTCACCTTCTCAATTGCAGTAAGGCTTTCAGCATCAGCTAAATTATCAACAGCAATAGCTAAAAATACATTTAGTAGAATATCTTAAGTAGTTAAGGGTAATAATACATAAACATGTAAATCTGTTTTAATAAATCTATCAATAAATGTGCCATTAATTTCTATAAAAGCAATAACATGAATCAAAATAGTTTACTTAATATAAAATGTCAGAGGAATATTTAAAAATAAATCAAAGAATAAATTTTTAATAGTGCTTTTTATTGTTTGTTTAATTTATTTCTTGATAAATAATAATATTCCCATTAAAAATATCTAGTATAATTTAACGAAGAGATATATTTTTAATAATAGGGCTGAACTTAATTGATAAGTAAACTTAATATATAAAATGTAAAATCTACATGTGCTCTCCGGCTTACTACTAATAATAGATAATAGAAATGAAAAAGGGTTTGCAAAGTGAAACTGTTCAGGGGTGTAATATTTAATTGTATTGGTCCTTCAGTGTATTGTATACAGTGGCGGACCTATAATTTTCGAGGCCTTCCAATTGGAGCCACTCCTATATTGAGGCCCTATCGAACTTCTTCAATTAAACTTATTACTATAAAAAAGGCATTGAAGTAAGTTTTAAGAATGATTCTAAAGCCCAACCCAGAAAAAGGGCTAGGAGAATTAGTTCTGCTTGACCTACCTTAATTAGCCTTTGCATAAATGAATTTCTTTGTTTTAGTTGTCACTTTGCAATCAGTTTTTGTACATTAAGGCTCTTCAGACAAAAATCTATGGTTATGACTTAAAGCGGAATTACAGCAAATGTTTCAGGTCAAAATAATATTACAAATTCACCAGATACATATACTTAAAGGTTAAGTTTCTTTGGAGGCCCACAGAAGAACAGAGGCCAGGGGCAGTCTGCCCCTTTCGCCTGCTACATATTGTATACATAATGTACTATACATACAGCATACATCAGCGCCATTTTATGAATGAGGTTTTGAGCTATCTTAGTAGAATAAGGAGGAGGAAAACCTTGGGATAGAAACAGTACAGTAAAATGGTATATATTTGTTCATTGGTCTATTGGTAAAGTGAACGTAAAAATTATATTATGTGTCTTGTAGCACAAAATAAATGATCTATACAAACATGCTAATTATGCTACCTACCCAATCTAATCAATGTTCTGTAGAGGGCAATTACTGCTACGATCTAAGTATTCTAATGACTGATCCACTATGTATATGACAAAAGAAACTGATTTATACAACATGTTAATCATGCTACACAATTCAATCAATGTTCTATACGAGTATTTTATGAAAATTCAGAAAATAAATTTTTTCTAAAGTATACTTCTGATCTCACAGTCTTTTCTAGAAGCCTCATTTTATTTCTGAAATTCTCACCCAAGTTTTGCCTCTGAGGGGAAACCTAATGTACAATATTACTTATCAGCGTTTAATTTCCTTCTTATTTCATCACTTAGAGATATAAGGCGAAAATATTCTCTGAAGCTCCAAGTTTGGAAAATAATCAAGAATATTCTTTTTTTTTTAATTTAAATATATAAAAATTTCTTATATTTATGACTTAAATTATAAAATTTATTCATAATTATTCAGCTTAACATGCATACCTAGAACAAACAAACCTTATTTCATGGTATTCTCTTTACAATTCATAATTTTTAATTGGAGAATATTCTCTGGTAAATTTCACAAAGAAATTTCTTGAAACATTCATTATAAAATATTTAATATAAAAAGTATTCAAAAGCAAATAATGAATAAATATTCATATTAAAATATAAACTTAAAATTTTTAATGCATATAAAGATTCCTATTTGTAATTTAACCATCACTAAAACTTGAAATCTAAAGAGTATATTCTCTTCATACATAAAGATTTTTGAAAAATACTTGTGGATTTACTTAAGAAATCTAATCACATTTCCATAATCCTTATTCTACAATATAAACTATATGTTTATTATCTGTTATATTTAAAATTTTTAATTAATCAATGACTGGATGGTGTGTGCATGAAAATGAATTTCTTGGGAAAAACCTCCGAATCGAAAAACTTTCTGGTTTAAAAATACAATTTAAAATTATGCTAGAAAGTTAGCAAATTTAAATTATACCTGCAACATTTTATAATAAATAATCAAATGTGTTCTATTCAAATTAAAAAACAAAATTAATTATATTTTGTAACTGGTTACTTGTTGCACAAAACTTAGAATCAAAGTTAACAATCAACTTCTTTTTACAATGAAAGATCAATAAAACCAGTGGCGTCGGCAGAAAAAATTTCAGGAGGGGGAGGGGGGGGGGGCAAAACCTGAAAAAATATTTTTTTTTTAAATAAAATTCTGATAGCATAGTTTTAATAAAAATCTGATAGCATAGTTTTAAAGTAAAAGAAAAAAAGCTTATTAGAATTTTCCAGGCAGGGGAATTACCGACAACTCATCCAGTTCTTTATCATCAACATTACTTGTTAAAACTCAACTGTTTCTGTTTTTTTCTTTTTCTTTTAATAATTTAATGTTGCAAACTACAAAGACAAACAATTTCATTTTGAATTGTGAACAATCCCAAGTAGGTGTTGGACAATATTTTTTAACCTTATACAAATAAGTGTAAAACATTTTTAAGCTAAAACATAAACAATTAGAAATATATTTCTTCAAATGTCACGTTTTAAAGATAGTGTCTTTAATGAAATAATATTTAAAAAAAAAAAAAAAAAAAAAATCACATTTAATGCTTATCATTTTATTACTTGGATCATCACTAGATTTTATGTTCAATAATTTATAAGATTTTATCTTTTAGCCTTAAAGATATACTCTTTTAAATACCTACAACTAAAATTTAATTATTTATTTAAATTAATCAGATTGTTTTACTAAAAGCAAAATTGAATTAATTTCTAAACTTGCACATAAATTAGTGATTATACAGAGTACACATTTGTAAAATTACCCAATATTAGAGCTTCTATGAAAATATTCTCTGAAAGATTATTCTCGAGAATTTTACAATTCTTCACAAACTATTGCTCTCTTATCAGAAAATTAGGTGATAATAAAATTTTTTACCCTATAAACACATTAAATAAATTTCGATAATAAACAATGCCCTCTATTTGAAAGAAAAGTAAATTACAAAGAAAGTGCGGCATACATTAATGTAAAACGATTACAGCAGACTATAATTAGTGTTTCAACATTATAGAAGATTATTTTTAGTAAACATAAGAAAAATAGTATTAAACATGAAAGTTCTTCAATAAGCTTTTTTTTTTTTTAACATTAATATAAATTTATACAAAATCTAATACCAGTTTTTTTTTTTTTTTTTCAAACAGAATGAAAATAATATACATTGCTAATATAACTAGAGCTCGAATCCTATCACTTCTAATTAATTATGACCTATCTCTTTAAAAGTCGGTGTGAAACAGTTGATCATTGTCGATGACTTGGCACGAATTTATATAAATTTAAAACAACTTATTTTTTGCAAAGCGATAATATACGTAAGAATAAGAGCATAAGAAACTTTTTTAATTCATAATGTGAACAATTAATAATAATAATAATAAATGCATAGCATGAAGTATTTATTAGTATTAATAAATTTTAATGTTTTCATACATCAATATTAGCTCTTGAAAAGAATTCGATAAAACAAACTTTCTGTTCAAACTAGCCGCTGCGGCCGCGTTTTCCGTGAAATGAAATAAACAAAAACAAACTCTTGAAAAAATCATTCATAGAGATTCATTCAAAAGAAAAATATATAAGGGACCACTGAGTTGGAATGACAGGAGGAGGAATAATGTGAAGTCTGTCCCCTGTTTAGAAGCGAGCAGGGCAAGAAGTCGCGCCGTTTTATGGTGACCAGTGGTCGTCGAATCCTCAGAATTGCTGGTCACCATGCTGAAATATATTCATCATGACTTTAATTAACAATTTACAAAATCTTTTTGAAATATTAAAATTTTAAATTAACTCACGATAAATTATATATATTCTAAAGATTATTAGACTGTAATTTCACTTGGGAAAAGTAATTTTGAAGTATGAAATCAAATTATACAAATTTGTATCATTTAAATTGATCTTTAATTTTAATACAGTTATTACTTTCTTCTATATTCAATAGAAGAAAGTATTGGATTCGTAAAAATTTTCGACCTCGGGTTTCTGATGGATTTACACGTTTTGAGAGCTGTAGAACACGATTTGACCATTTTTAGAAAATGTCTGTCTGTCTGTCTGTGTGTGTGTGTGTCAAAATTTTGTGGCAACTGTATCTCAGGAACTACAGCACAGAATTTCATACAAATTGGTATGCAGTTGCACCTTGACATAAATTAGTGCCTATCAACTTTAGGTAAAAATCGTCTTACAGGTTGCGTTGCCATCCCGCTTTTCTAAATTTTTAACATGGTGATATAGGACAAAATTTTGTAAAAATGTGCATAAAGAGAATTACTTTTTAGTAATAATTATGAAATTTACAAGAATTATTTATAATAGAGATAGTCAACTGGGAAATTTTTTTTGCATGTGTGTGTAGGAGCCTCGTCACCCCCCTGGGGGGGGGGAGTCCCCCCTCGAGGGGAGTAAATTTTCAAGATGGGTATCTTTCGAAAGGTCTCGTCAATACCTTTAAAACGAATGGTTGAACTATAAATCTGTGATAATTTAAAACAAAGTTATTAATTTTTTTTTTACTTTTTTTTTTACAAAAAAAACGAAATTTAACCAAGCTTGGTATTTAGTTGGCCCCTGACATAAACCGGTGCTGATTAGTTTTGGGGATCAATCGCACAACAGGAGGCGCTGTGATCGTAATTTTTCTAAATTTTTAACATAGTAGTATAGGACAAAATTTCGTATAAATGTACATAATGAGAGTTATTCTTAACCTGTGATTGTAAAATTAATATGAATTATTGCTAATAGTAGTAGTTAATTATGAAAAAAATTTTGTGCATGTGGGGGCATGGCTTCCCCCCGGGTTGGGGTAAATTTTCAAGATGGGTATCTTTCGAAAAGTCTCGTCAATACCTTTAAAACGAATGGTTGAACTATAAATATGTGATAATTTAAAACAAAGTTATCGATTTTTTTTTTTTTTTTTTTACTTTTAACGAAAAAAAACTTTGATTTTTTTTTTTTTTTTTTTTTTTTTTTTAATATATTGTTTCTGAGTGAATTTGTATAGGAAAATATAGAAGAAAGTCTTGTGGTGGCCACAACATACTAGTTTTTCTGAAGGAATTACAACAATAATGCTTCAAATTGCTCTAAAATCGTATGAGAAGTTTTTCTACTATTGTAATAATTTAATAGAATTATTATGGATGTTAAAACGCAAAAATCAAAGGACAGTTAAAACTAAAATATATGAACGTCAATCCCAAGGACTGTTCTTAAGGCAACAAGATTTTTTAAAATAGAATTTGAGGGCAAATATGGCAATGTCACCGAATTTCGAGGATAAAATAATTAAATCATCTTAAACTGTAAATTTTTAGTAACTTTTAAGTATGAAATACTTGAAAGAACTTAGTATTTCAGCTTATTTTTCATAGTAAAATATTAATAATTTTATAACCGGCGTCCTCAAATGTGTTTTAATATTTGGTGACGAATGTAATTTTCGAGGACTGTCCTCGGGATTTGAGAACGACTGGTCACCCTAACTATCCTCGAAAACTTAGAGGAATTACCCTTCGTTTGTCCCTAAAAAATTAGAACACATATTATGACGCTTATCATAATAATTTATTATATGCATAATAAATAAGCTGAAATAAGTTCTTTTGGGTACTTCATACATAAAAATTACTAATTTTTTACAATTTAAGGTGATTTATTTATTTTGTCCTCAAAATGTGGGGGCCTCCCCCATATTTGTCCTCATATTCAATTAAAAAATCTGGTCTAAATCTGGTCTATGCCTCCTATAAGCGTAATCAGTATAATGTTCTTATATATTTAGAACATTTACTTAGGACGAAATTGACTAAAAAACATCATAAAAAGTATAATCAAAATAGGAATTAGTTTTTATTCATTTATTTATTTATTTTTAATGCCAAAATAAATAAATAAAAAGTTATCGCCAACATGGCGATAAAAATTTAAAATTCGTTCATAGGGATTCTGTACTAAAACAGTACTGCGTTGCGGAAGTATAAAATCTGGGTCGTCAATTTCGAAACCTTTCTTTGTATGATTTTAGTTCACTATTGCACAATATTAATCTGGTTCTAATAATAATTTGGTGACTGGTGAATTAAAATTTTAATTATGTGGTGAAATTCATATAACATTTATGAGTTTCAAATTTTTAAGTTTTTTTTAACAAAGAAACGAATTTTTTTTTTCATCTCCCGGCGAATTGTTGAATAATATTTTTATTCTTAAACAATTTTGGACGGCTTTGCCCGCTTCGCTGGCAAACTCTTTTCTTTTTAGGTTTGAGGAGAAAAAAAAGAAAAAAAAACTGAAATCGGTCAAAAGCTCGCTTTGGGTTTATGATATTTTAATGTCATTAACTTGTTAAAGTTCATATTTTTATATTTTAAGTACATTTACTAACTAGAGTAAACTGTCTAATGTTTAGGTTTTGTTTTAGGGGGAGTAAGTGAGTGCATTTTATATCTCACTAGTGCTGTGTTATGTTTTGTATCACGTGCGAACATAGCAATAAAAAAATTTTGTAAGAAAACGCTGTTACTACAACATAATGGAAATATACTGAGGTATATCAAGATTTTTAAAACCTTCTCTAGATTTTCGTAAAACTAGTAATAAAAGACTTACATTTTGAAAGCTAGTAAATATAATTTTATTTTATTGGTGAGCCAGAAAAACCAGAGATGGTAGAAACAATTTCTTTTTTAAATGGTTTTTCATATTCATAAGTTAATTATAATTTTATTTATCTTTTTATACAAAGAATAATCTGCAGCTAAATTGAAACATTAAAATATCATAATTCGAAAGACAAAAGGATACAGTTTCCACATATAAACAAAATTATAAAATAAATACAGGCTAAGACACCAGGTGATCCAACTCCTCCATAGGCATTAATACCATGGTACATCACTTCATTCCAGTCTTCTCCTGTCAAAATCTAAAAAGTGAAAAAAATAGGTATGAATACGTATGCGTACACATAATATAGTTACAAATACTCTCCGGTCAACAAATTAAACACGAGGAACGTTCCGAAAGTAAGTTTTGTCATGATTTTTAATAAGGAAGTGCTATTATCATAGAAACATACAATGACTTAATAAAACACAAACTTTTGACTATTTCGCCACGTAGACGGCGTGGACATTGATACATTTGTCGCAATTTTAGATCAAGTAAAAAAAAAAAAAAAGAAAAAATCTGATAAAATTGGCGCCTAACAATTTAAGGAAGTTTTGCAGAACTTGCTTCACTTCTTCATTGCTTCAAGAGTAATGTACCTATTGCGTTGACTTCAACGCAGAAAAAAAGGTGGATATCTAATGGTGCAAAATCGGGGCTATAAAACTGGTAATCCGATCTCTCCTGTCCCAAACAATGACTGTGTTCTTTTGTGTCTCTTGCTATGTGGGGTCTTAAATTATACTCAAAAACAAAATTTCTCAACTCAAAAATTTATATTTTCTTGCACTGAATAGTGGACTTAAGTTTGTTCAAAGTATAGCTAGCGTAACATATTGGTGGGTCTTTGAATAGAGGAAATCAATAAAGGAACACTCATCGTGTCCCAGAACATACAAATTCTCCTCCAAACTACGATACTGATTTTTTTTCATTATTGGTGAACTGGAGACACTTCCATGTTATTGAACAATGAAGAGGTGCGGCAGGCTGTGTAAACTTATTATCGCTCAGCAATGTTTTTACAGGGATGGTTTCTTGAAATCATAATAGGGTGCGACAAATGTATGAATGACGGTGGCATGAGTAATCAAAATTAAAGAACTTTTTATTGGGAAATCCTAAGATTTTTAGGTATATTATGCGGCGTTTAAACTTAAACATATCTGAAGTGAAATTCTCCCCTCTCTGTTTTCATTTAAGTTTCGTCCTTGTTTGATTATTAAATTTGCTTCTCAAGAAGTTTTAATAATGCAAGCCTTCATTATTGCTAACAGATGATGAATTTTAACACAAAAATAAGATGGCATACATTTATAAAAGAGCAACTGAGGGGTTATTGGAATTTCAAACGAGGCTTAAAAATATATTACGGTGCTCCAATGTGTAATCTTCAGAACATAATAAAAATAACATAGAAATCGGAGATGCAAGACACACATCTGTGGATAATGATCTGATTTAAACAAACATTTAAAATTTGCCTTATGGTATCGTAGGACTTTGGCTGTAAAATTTCGTTTTGTGCTTACAGTAATTAGAAGGAAGGGGTAGTTTCATAATTATGTCTTCCTACTACTGCTTCATGCAATGTATGCAGAGGTATTATATTTCGAAATTAATACCTCTGGATGTTACCGAAGTGCAGGAGCCATTCTATCTGCAAAGGATCAAAATTATGATAGAATATTTTCGATCGCTCCAAGAGGTGAGTCCCAGACAACCGCCAATCGACCACTGCATAGTAGAGATGAGAAGGGGCTCAGCCCGAGCCCGTAAGCCTGATCCCGATCCCGGCCCCAGCCCTATCGGACTAAAATCTTACCTCCGGGCGGGATCGGATTCAAGGTAAAATTTAATTTATTATTCACTAACTAGAAAATGTAAAAAAAAAAAAAAAAAAAAATAAATAAATAAAAAAAGGAAATTTTATTCATTTTAGAGCACCTTTAGTAATGCCATAATAGTCATGATAGGTTATAAATCACAAAATAATCTTGCAATTCTTAGTAGCTTTGACTTTCCTTTTTCTAAATAGAACTTTTTTTTTCAACGGGATGCATATCATGTCATAATGTTATACAGTAATCCTTCCTCCTTCGTTATATTGGTCCTCATTATATCACTCATTCGGATAAATTTTTTGTCCCCTGATAGGCGCGGGGCACCCATATAACAGCCCATATAACAATGGGCTGCACTATAAATATATATCATATAAATATATACATGTATACAGAGACACAGACATTATACATTTTTATAATAACATTTATAGTTATTTAAATTGCGAATTGGTAATAAGAAAATTAATTTGAAAATAAAAACGGTATTTAATTTTACTATTGTGTATGCGTTGCATAGCGTACCACTTTCAATATCGGGCTCGGGCGAGCTCAGTTCAAAAATGTTTCGGGTGCGGGCGGGCTCGGATTGCCAAAATACAGCCCGAACTCACCTCTACGTGCATAGCTATAGTTTGACGTTAAACCTACTCAATTCAACAAGCACCCTGATGTCTACAGACGTCCAGAGTGAGAAGGTGTTCCTTCACATATGTGAGTTTTAATTACAGTTTTAAATAAATGTAAAAATTAATTACTATATTTTCAATAAATTAAATGTCTAATAAAATATCTAATGAAATTCCAAATTATCTTTTATATTTAATCGCATTTTGCCTCTCTATAAATAAATATCTTAATTCTAATAATATTTTATCTGTTAATCTATTATATAAATCAGCTGAGAACAAAAACATATTCTTTAAAATTAATAATTTATTTCTGCTAGTCATCTTTTTAAATGACGTCTCTCAGAATTCTAATCTCTCCTAAATCATTTAATAAATCAAATATAAAAAATATTATTTTCATCTATTAACCGTTGTGTATACATAATTATATTTCATTCTTTTAAATTGCGTAAGTTTATTTATTAGAAATTAAATTAAGCAATAAATTTCCGTTGTAATATCATTAAGGGGTAATTTATATTTCTAAGTAACAGGATGCGGTAATAAATCGTAGCCTTCCCGTCTCTATTAGGCAGACGACTTTTTGGAGTGCGATTTGGCTTAGGTGTTTGGAGTTAATTCTTTAACGGACTTTCTAAATTCAAAATATTTATATTAATTTAATCGAGAGACAATGGATTATATTTGGTTGTAAAATTTGGCTCTATTTCGGAAAAGTTGGCGTGATTCGGGAGTTTGATCTTGATTGCAAGATTGAGAACTTCAGATTTCGCTCCCAAACTATTGCTTGAATATCGCAAAGAACTCGTCATCGCAAAGAACTCTCGCTCTCTCATCTAACCCTCTGAATGTCTTTAAGACTGTTTTAAATTGTTGTTCAAGATACTATTAATTAATTCATTCCCATGCTCAGATGATTAAATAAAGTTTGATTATTGCAAATTATTGGTTTCCTTCTTCACGGCCGGCATTTTATTGTTCCTGGAGTTTTGCGGACTTTGTCTAAATAGTTTAAGTTAATTTTTCCTGTATACAGAGAATAGGCGATTTTGCTCTTATCTTCTTGGCCTCTTTTCAAAGAAGTAAAAATATGTGTTGTTCTATTTCTCAGATAAATAAATAGGGCCAAAGAGATAATTCATATGACTAAGCATTTTTCGAATCGTGTGTTTGTTTATTGTTAACATATGCATCAGACTTGAATGCTTGAATCAAGATCCGCTTGTAAGTCTTCATAGAGATGAGGACAGATAGAACTTGAAATAATTACAACTCGAAGACTTTGAAAAACATCCAAAGTTAAAGAGTGAATAGAACGCACTCTACACACGTAAATAAACTTGATGATATTTGTGGGTTTAAAAAGTTTGCTTTTGCCAATATTCTCACAATAATCACATTTTATATTCTGCATGTCACCAGTATGAAATATTAATTTACTGGTAATGAGTTAATGGGGTGTAATAGCCGAGTGATATTTCTTCAGGCATTAATATTATTTCACACTTTAGTTTATTATATCAGGTATGATGGATGAATATATGTACAAATGAACATACATAGAAATTATTGAAATAAATAAAAAACAAAAAATTGTAAACTGGAATGAGTACACAAGTATCCTACTTTACTGAAAGCCAAAAGCACACTCTTCCTCACGAAACACCTTCCACTGTTCACATCGGCAAGGAAAAGTTGAGTTAGCAGGTAAAAAATAAGAGGGGAGAGCTTGGTTGCATGACAGAGGGATTTACCTGCAATAACTTAATTTTATACAGTAAGGGTGACTGAGTGAGTGAGTGGGTTTTATGTCGTTATGGGCAGTTGGCAACGGTCTGAGCTCAACCCTAAGGGTGATCCGAAGACATCCTATTATAATTTTCATCATGAAAGGAGGGATGGCTTCCCCTGTTCGGTGACTCCCAGAGGTTCTGGGAACAGTGCCTGGTTTAAGGCAGGGCTTTTAGGGTACGTGCCCTGGGCTCTCACAGTGAAGCCGCCCTCCCCAAGAAATTCCATCATACATTTTAAAAAATAGTTAAAATGAAAAATTTCCAAATTTTGCTATAACAATCGTTGTTTTCTGTTTTTCGTCAATAGATGGAGGAAATACTGCGCTGCTTTATAAATCGGCGTGATGATCTTTCAAGGAAAACTATCAACTCATCGGAAATATTGCAATATTTTCGCTAAACGCAAATACAACTGCCTACTTGTATTCTAAACTTTTAAGGCTTACTAAATCCGAGCAACGGCAATGCAGTTACACGGGAGCGACGTAGGGCCTCCAAGTGAGTAAATCGGTCCCTGCCTGGGAACGTCGAAGACATTGCAGCCATGGCAGATTTTACGTGCACCAGTCACCATTAGTATACAGGAAAGTCTTCGGTCGGCTTTCAAATAGTAGGGATATACGGATTATTAAATACGATTAGCGATTGGATTTCAAACAAGAACAGACTTCTTAAGTTTATCTGTACTGTTAAACTAATGTTGATTTACTAATCAAGCATACGACCAAGTGGATATCGGCAGCATTGATATGTGGAGTGCTACAGTTTACACAGAAATTTTGAATAGGAATAGGTGTTCACTACGTATATCACGAATATGCTAAATTATATTTCGATAAGCCAGATTTTATCACAAAAATTTTCGATCAATGGAATTTTACTGCTCGTTTTGATTAATTGAAATTTCAAGAAGAATTGATCCCAAAACCCTCACAATTTACTTTTTCTGCATTTTTACTTGCCCATGTTTCAGTTATAATATAAGTTCATATAAGCAAAACATAACAAATAAACCAAGCAATTTTTTGTGCCAAGTCTGGATTCTAAATTCTCATAACACAATGATAGAAAGAAAATTTAGATTAGAAAGAAAATTTTATTCTTAATATTTATTGAAAAAATAAAAATAAAAATAAAAAGGATTATTTTTCAGAAACGCTTGGAATTACATGCATTATTTCAGACAGTGGATTCCAAATTCTTAAAAGTAAGAAATTTGTAAAAAATATTTGTGAAAAAATATAGAAATTCATTCCTCTTAGCAAGATAAGTGTAAGTTTTACATTGTTTTCTCTCACTTACTTTTCTCGATATTTATCATTAAAATCAACTACTGGCTCAATGTAAAAACGTGAAAAGTGTCTAAAGACAAGGTGCAGCTTTCGAGCAAAATTTGACGCGCTGCCATCTAGCGACGAAGATTTTATGTACTGTGAGATTTGTCATCTCCAGCTAAAAATATGACAATAATAATATCAATAAATGACAAAAGCAACCCGTCAAATTTTGCTGAAAAGTTGCACCCTAACTTTGGATGTTTTTTCAGTTTTCGTGTTCAACTGGGAGCTGAAGTTAATGGTGAATACAGGCGTTAGTTTCTGTTCTCTAATATGTTTGACGTCATTCACATACTTTTTGTTTGCGTTCTTATTCTGGTGGCTAAAAATAATATATATACTAGTTAATACCCGTCAAAATTTGACGATCATGTGCATCTTAAATCTTCATGGCATAAAGTTTTAAACATCTCTGTTTTCCGCATTGCTCTTAACCAGTTTAAAATCCACTGCTGTAATCAAATATTTTTTGGTTGGAGGGGAAGGGTGAATAAATTTTATGAAATTTTAATATACAAAATTTAAGCGTACTTCGTATAATAAAAATTAAACCTGAAGAATTTTTTCTAATTTTACTCTAAATGTAACCAAAAAATGTTTCGAGTAATTTAAGAGAGACAGAATTTATAAATTATGGTAAGAATGGAGAAAAAAAGCATACATCAATATTCAATATTTTTCATATATATTATTTTAATTTGCTCGCATCGATAATAGTATTCCATTTCAGTTACAATATGACAGTGGCGCCATCTGTAATCTGTCGATAAAAAAAATCACAGATTTTTTATTTATTTATTTTTTTTAAATAAAAATATCTTTTAAATCACATAAATTTATAAGGCAAAATAGTTTAATTTAAAATAAATTTTAATAGTGTTTTTGTTTTCTTTATATTCTATAATTACAATTTATTTGCACTTAGATCATGCTACTCAGGGCTCGAATAAATAAGAATGCATTTAATACTTTAGCAAGTTAATTTGCTCATTGAATTTTTAATAATAAATTATTCTATGCAAATTACTCGTATAAAATATCAAAATTTTTATGGTTATTCTTTTTAAATTATTTTTACTTTCTTCTATATGTAATATAGAGAAAGTATTGGATTCGTAAAAATTTTCGACCTCGGGTTTTTGATGAATTTACACGTTTTGAGAGCTGTAGAACACGATTTGACCATTTTTAGAAAATGTCTGTCTGTCTGTCTGACTGTCTGTCTGTCTGTCTGTGTGTGTGTGTGTGTGTGACAAAATTTTGTGGCAACTGTATCTCAAGAACTACTGCACAGAATTTCATACAAATTGGTATGTAGTTGCACCTTGACATAAATTAGTGCCTATCAACTTTTGGTAAAAATTGTCTTACAGGTTGCGTTGCCATCCCGCTTTTTCTAAATTTTTAACATGGTGATATAGGACAAAATTTTGTATAAATGTGCATAAAGAGAATTATTTTTTAGTAATCCTTATGAAATTTACAAGAATTATTTATAATAGAGACAGTCAACTGGGAAAAAATTTTTGTATGCGTAGGAACCTCGCCACCCCCCCTGGGGGGGAAGTCCCCCCTCGAGGGGAGTAAATTTTCAAGATGGGTATCTTTCGAAAGGTCTCGTCAATACCTTTAAAACGAATGGTTGAACTATAAATCTGTGATAATTTAAAACAAAGTTATCGATTTTTTTTTACTTTTAACAAAAAAAAAAACTTGGAAAAAAATCGTATTTTTTTTTTTTTTTTTAACGAAATTTAACCAGACTTGGTATTTAGTTGGCCCCTGACATAAACTGAGGCTGATTAGATTTGGGGATCAATCGCTTAACAGGTGGCGCTGTGATCGTATTTTTTCTAAACTTTAACATGGCAGTGGGGGGGGGGGGTGAATTTTCAAGATCGGTATCTTTCGAAAGGTCTCGTCAATACCTTTAAAACGAATGGTTGAACTATAAATATGTGGTAATTTAAAACAAAGTTATCGATTTTTTTAACTTTTAACGAAAAAAAAAACTGAAAAAAATCGTATTTTTTTTTTTTTTTTAATGTTCTTACTGCGTGAATTTGTATAGGAAAATATAGAAGAAAGTCTTGTGGTGGCCACAACATACTAGTTTTCTGTAGTACAGTACAGAAATAAAATATAAGAGATCAATTTAAAATTAGATTAGTAAATAAATAAATATATAAAATAAAATAAAACCTCCTTTGATTTTAAACATCTATCTTCATTTTCTTAAATAAAGTTTTCAACTTATAAAAGTTAACTTTTAAAAAACAATAAACTCCAACAATTTATTACTTTTAAAAGATTTTTTTTTTTTTTAAGAAATTGAAAAAAAAAAAAAATAATAATAATAATAATATTAGGAATATGGTATGGTATGTTTATTAGATCAGAGATGGCGCCACAAAAACTCTAGAAATATTATCCTGTGTAAGAAAATTTTCGGTGAAATAAAAATGCATACGATTATAGCCAAGTATTCGCGAATTGCTTTGTTTTTAATATACTTCCTTGGAAAGTATGAATCAATTAATGTATCGTGTAAATTGTTTTTATTATTGAACTTTAATCAGGCGTCTGCTGGTGTCGTCTGCTCCAGCTCTATGATCGACGTTCATACTGCACTGCAGCAAGGGGAAGGGATATTCCCGTTCCTGATTGGTTCGAAATTTTCTCACGCATGCCCAAATCGGGCGATTTTGGTCTTAAAGAAATACCCTTGTGTTTTAATATTATAGATAATAGGTTTTGTCCTGGTACTAGGTATACGGAGGATTCACTCATTACAGGTACTGATGAATAAACAATCTGTTTTAGTTTCATAATTTTGGTTCTTTAACATCTATATATAATTTGAAACATGTTTTTGTCTGCCTCCACTATATTGAGAGAACTACTTCGTGTAAAAATTTGGTTGAGGTGTCTAAAAAAAGGTCTTGGTCTGTAGATGTGCTATGAGAAGAGAAAAATAAAAAAAAGTCGAACGGTTTCTCCCACGGGGGAAACGGGTGGGAAACCGTTTCCCACCCGTTTGGGTTAAAAACACGTTTACGAGCTTAACTAAGCTTCAAATTACTTCACGGTGAAGAAATTGTACATATGAGGACTAGAGTCGAATACTAAAAAATCTGGAGTGACTCCACTCGACTTTCCGAACATTGAGTAATTAACAGTTTTGTAGATAAAGTAAAAAAAGAGGAGTTGTTAAACAAACAAAAGAGATAAAACCATAATAAAGTGTTTGAGTATTTTTCTCCATATATTACACGATGTTTTATTTAACGCTACTGAACTTTGAGCCCATGATCATAAATGATAAAGAATTTTCGTTGTGTCCCTGTAAAAAACCTATAAATGCTAGATTCACCAAAATGCTTATAGTTAGTGCAACAGTGATTTATAATATTCATATAAATTTTCAGCTCAATTCAATAAGGCGTTTAGATGCTATCGCACTTTTAACTAGTTTATACTTTAAAAGCAAATAATCATAAATAATATTTTCACACACACGTTCTCTCTCTATATATATATTACGTAAAGTAAATGTTACTTCTTTTTCTGTGTCAGAAGGGTTTTAAATATTTGCATTTTGTCTATTGGTTACGAAATAATTCTTGATAATATTTAATTACGTACTTACCTGAAACACAGTGAGAAGACTTTGCCAGAAAGAATCGAAATTACTCCTCGGTTTCTCTTCGTGAGGATTACTGTTGAATTTTCCTCCAAACACTTGCATGCCAAGCAACGCAAAAATGACGATGAAAAGGAAGAGCAATAACAATAAACTGGCAATAGAGCGCATGGAGTTGATCAGCGAGGCTACTAAATTTCGTAGTGAGGCCCAATATCTAAAAGAAACGAAAAATATGTTTATATAAGCATTTACAGGCAGTACATAACATTAAAAATTAGTAAAAAGATATAAATAAAAATAATCACAAGATATTCTGCAGATATTTTTAGAGAAAATCTACAGAATATCTTAAGTTATTTGGCCCATTCTTAAGAAGGTTTACAAAATTTCTTTATAATGTCTTGAAAATTTCTGAAGATATTTTATAGAAAAAGATAAATTTAAAAATATTTAAAAATATTTGAAGAAATTCTTAAGAAAATACTATTTTCCAGAGAAAATCTTCGGTTTATTTTTAGTGGAGAATCTTAGGAAAGATTTTCGGATTTGTTAAAATCCAACTAAAAAAAAAAAAAAAAAAAAAAAAAATCTGTAGAAAAACCTGCAAAAAATCTGAAGGTATTTGGAACAAAAATCGTTAAATCTGCAGAATAACTGCAGTTTAAAAGCAAAAAATTTGCAGTTTGCAAGCAAGTAAATTTTTTCCCTTTAAACTTTTTACTGTTCCAAATACCTTCAAAATATCTGCAGTTTTGTGAAGTTTTTTTTCTTTTCTTTTTTTAAGTTTTTTTGAAGATTTGCTTTAGCTGGGAAGGTTTTCTTTTATTTTTAAACTAGTCAGCCTTCACGCACCTAACGGTCGATATATCCAAATGAACTTATTTTTGAATTTATTACTTCTTTCCTGTTTGAGTCTCAAGAGAATTTAAATCATTTAAGATAGGTTTACATGTTATTTTTAAATTAATAGCAACATCTTTTACATCTTAACATTAAAAAAAAAAACAGTTTTAATTTCAAAAAGCTCGAAAAAATTATTTTTGTTACATTATTTTTATTATTTATTATAATTATTTTAACTACTTTTTAAGATTTCCTCTAATTTAACTAAATGCTTTGAAAACAGTTCGATAGCTTTTACACAGTATTGTATCTTTTCATTTAAAATAACTTTTCAACTTATTTGTTCACTGTAAAAAAAAAAAAAAAAAAATCGGCACTTCCCTGGGAAATTTTGGGCAGCTAATGTGCCCAATATTTACCAGTAATGTTCTTTGAAAATATCAGTAACCATTAAATATACGCACATTCAAAATAATACTACATTCCTGAAATCAGGAACGTTTCGTGGACGAAAACCTGTTATTCTAAGGAACCTGCCCCAAACTTACTAAAACATGAAACGTATCTGATATATAAGAGTAACGTTTCTGAATTTTCTTACAATGTTTTAAATCATGGATAAAATTTATTTTCTCTCTATACATGGTTGTAATTGTGACGTCATTTCTTTCTGCTAAATCATCTTTTTTTTTTTTTTTTATTCATTTCTCACGAAGGATAAAGATTTATTATTGTTGTTTTTATATCAATATATTTTTGTAGCTATGTTGTTACTTTCGAACGTTA